>CM025626.2:9659192-9685742 GCA_014621495.2 Entosphenus tridentatus
ACCACCATAAACCACCTCGACTACCTTCACCGCAACCCTCAGCTCGCCTCCGCACCACCCCCCCCCTCCACCTGGCGAGATTCACACACTGCTAGGACGTGTGCGCTGCTTGCCAATGTGCGCTCGCAGGCACATGAAAGACGAGCAGGAGCCGCCGCCGCGGCCGCCGGCAATGAGACAGAAGCGAAAATTTGGCTCGATAGGTCGGGCGGATTGAGCCTCCGCGCGCGCGCGAGCGAGCGAGCGATGCGGAGATCATTAATGCCGACGAAGGATTTTGTAAATCGTCGCAAATCTCTCCCTCGTCCTCATCAACCTCCTCGTCCCACAGCTTCATCTCTGTCCATCCGCTCCGCGTGATCTCCACGGCGCCGCTCCCCTGCTCGACGTCACCCACTCGGCTTCAGCTCCAACCATCTGCTCCACGCGATCCGCCTCCCGGTTCCACATCCGCAGCTCTGACCCGCGTCATCCTCCACGGCACCCGTGACCCAGGCGATCCATTCAGCTCCATCTCAATCCACGCGATTCTTTCACTTTCTGATAAACCCATCTGTTCCGTTTCATCCCGACTGATTGAACCCATCCGCTCATGCCATCCCCGCATCCCTCTGATCCACGCGTGATCCAAACAGCTTCGGCTCCAGATCCATCCCGCCGCTCCATGTAATTCCCACGGCTCGCGATCCACGTCCGCGATCCTCATCACCCCCCACCTCTTCCTCCATGCCTCCATGCCACGTGACTCAGTTCACTTCATCCACTCAGATCCCAAGTTCTAACGTCATTCTCAAAACACCACTCAAAACACGCCCCCCTCCCCCCACCCCGAGCGCGCCACGGATTCCCCTGACGGGCACGCCGCGTCGCGTGACCCAGGTCAACGTCTCTCGCTCCGTCTCCTCCGCTTCGGCGCCGGCGCCTCCTCTCACGCCTTCTGCTCCACGGAGGCGAGCGCCGCCGGAGGCTCGTCGCCGCCGCCCGGCGCCGGCGGCGCGATCCGAACCGCGAAGGTCGGGGGCCCCGCCTCGCCGTGCGGCTCCTGGGAGTCGGGCGGAGGGGTCTCCCCGTGGTGGCCGTGGTCGTCGGGCAGCGCCTCGCTGCCACTCAGGATCTCCACGTTGTTGGGGTCGATCTCGAAATCCTCCACCTCCACGGCGTCGCCCTCCCTGAACTTCTTGACGGTGAAGCTGAAGGGCGGCACCTTGAAGGACGAGGTGTTGGAGCGCGCGCCCTTCTTGTGGTCGGGCGTCAGCGACTTCTTGATCTTGTCGCGCTTCTCGGGCGGCACGATCTTCCTGCCCAGCGTGTCCACCTTCTTTTCGATGTTCTCGCGACTCATGGCCTTCTTCATGCTCTCCATGCGCTTCATGCTGGACGAGCGCTGCGACGCCGTGGACGACGACGGCGTCCCCGGGGCGGCCAGGTCCGCGGGGACCTCGGCCGCCACCCCGTGAGCGTCCCGCGCCTCGACCTTGTCGTCGTCCTCCCGCCGCGTCTCCCCCGGAGTGGACGGAGCCTCCCCGGCCGAGGCGTCGCCCGCCGAGGACGGCTCGCCCCCGCCGTGCGGCTCGCCCGCGTCCGCCGACGCCTTGCGGCGGTGCGTGAACGTGCTCTTGATCTTCTCGCGCTTCTCGGGCGACACGATCCTGTTCACCTTCTTCTCGAAGTTCTCCCGAGAGAACGCCTTCCTGATGCTCTCCACGCGCTTCTTGCCGGTCCGGCGCAGCTTCGACGCCGTCGACTCCACCTCCTCGATCATCTCCACGTCCTCGTCCGACGAGAGGTTGAGCGCCTCCGTGTCCGCCTCGAACGGGTTGGTCGACTCGTCCACGATCTCTTTGGGAGACGCCCCCGACGCCGGCGCCTCGGCTCCGTTTCGCGGCTCCGCTCCGCCGGCTCCAGCCGCGGCTCCGCCTGCGGCAGCGGCGGCTGCTCCACCTGCGGCCAGCTCAGACTTGGAGTGTTTGCTGCTCGTCGCGATGGAGATCGGGGTGTCGGAGCCCTCCTGTAACACACAGAGCGTGCGCGCACGTTACACAGATTGCTTTGGTTGCTCGTCATCATCACTTGTTGAGTCGTCATCATCGTCAGGACGTGGGGAGGAAGGTGCTGTGTGTAGATGGCAGGAGCGGGAATCATCTGACTCGAATTGAAACCCCGGGACCGAGATTTTGGGTCCCATATTTCAGAACCAAATTCCAGGTTCAGATTCCAGTTCCAAGGTACTAAGCCTCACTACCCCGGTCCCAGATCCCATGTCCTATCTCTCACGCTCTCCGTTCAAATTTGGGCTGCGGTAAGGACCACCATCACCAATGGCACCACCAAAACCACCACCAACACCCGTGTCCCAGCCAACGTTAAGATCACCATCGCTCGTGACAGCCCGCGTGAGTTTTCGTGGTGCTGCCGTACGGCTCTCCTAGGTGCCTTCGGTTCGTGCCGTGCATGGTCCATGCCGAGCAGCATGAGGTGGAACCCGACCACACATCACAGAGTGATCATTGCCTGGTTCTTCCCACCCCACACGCAACTAAAACTACTTTTTTTATTTTACCAGGTAAGGGCCCACTGAGCTATGTAGCTCTTTTTCAGAAGCAACCTGGCCACAAATGATAGTTCAACGAAGTGGCTTATCATGTGGAAATTGATAGCAGCCAAATACTCTCAACGCGTGTTCTAAATGTGGAGGGAAAATCGAAGGGTCCGGAGAAAAAAAAAGACATGTGACCACGGGAGAGAGAGAGAGAGAGACTCGCAAACTCCAAATATACAGCAGGCGTCAGGGTCGGGATCGAACCCACGACCTCCTGCATACCAGGCGAGGTAGTTAACATCTCGTCACCCTCCCCCCCCCTCATCGCCCCCACCCTACCCCCCAACCCTACCCCCCAACCCCACCTTTGCCCCGAGGGCGTCAGAGTTGAGCTGCCAATGCCTCCCACTCACACCCACCACCCTCGCTCCCCCAGAGCGGGGGGTGGGGTGGGGGGCTTACAAAGACAACAATCAAAGCACTGAGCCGGCACGAGGCGGGGGGCTCGAGTGGGGGACGGGGAGCGGTTCGTGCCTCTTCTTTTGGGAATGGTTAGAGATAGGGGTAGGGATAGAGATAGGGGTAGAGTTAGAGATAGGGGTAGAGTTAGGGATAGAGAGAGGGTTAGAGATAGGGGTAGAGTTAGAGATAGGGGTAGAGTTAGAGATAGGGGTAGAGTTAGAGATAGGGGTAGAGTTAGGGTTAGAGAGAGGGTTAGAGATAGGGGTAGAGTTAGAGATAGGGGTAGAGTTAGGGATAGGGGTAGAGTTAGGGTTAGAGAGAGGGTTAGAGATAGGGGTAGAGTTAGGGATAGGGGTAGAGTTAGGGTTAGAGAGAGGGTTAGAGATAGGGGTAGAGTTAGGGTTAGAGAGAAGGTTAGAGATAGGGGTAGAGTTAGAGATAGGGTTAGAGAGAGGGTTCGAGTTAGAGATAGGGGTAGAGATAGGTTTTTGAGTTAGTCATAGGGTTAGAGTTAGTGATAGGTGAGTGTGGACTGGTGAGACGGGCAAGAGCGGTTCAGACGTCACTCGCTGCTGATGTTGAGCATCAACGCGAATTGTAATCGGGTCACCGGTTTCATAACCATTGCGCAACCGCTCGCCGACTATATATAAGGGTTATCAATCTGTATGAAGTGCACACGTGTCTAGACCACACAGTTTTTTTAAAAATCAAATAACGCAGAGCAGATAATTAGTTGATAAAAGCCATCCCGAGATTTCACCTGCCAGAGCCATGCAGGGTGACGACCGTTTTTTTATACTGTAGTCAAACAAAGTTTTGCTGGCTGGCTGACGGGAGGCATAACACAACTTCAAACAAGTTGTTGCTTTATCAACTGTCCTTTGTGTCAATCCACTGCTGGATGAAAATACCTCATCAAGCCAATTCACGCGCGCTGGTCACGCAAATAATTCATAATCGGCAGCCATGGTCAGTCCACTGCTGGATGACGGCCAGCCCAAAACGCCCTTCATCTCTCACGATCCCTCGTTGTTAATCGTGCACCGAGCGTCCGCTGCATGCGAGCTGCCCACCTCCGACGCGGTCCACTCCTCGGCTGCCACTCCGTTGTTACCCTTGACCACTGCCCCTCGTCCCATCCAGCCGTGACGTATTGCGTCGAAGCCAACTCTTGGAACGGGTTGAATGATTTGCACCATTGGAACCTCATTTGCCAGTAAAAAATATGATAATAGTTTTTTTACCCTTTTATCTGGCAAAAAAAACTGACACCTTTTTTTACAAGGAGTCATGTTTGCATAGACCACAATACCTGCAGTCATAATGCAAACAAAAAACATAACTCTGATAATGTATGCACTGTCCTTGAAGTTGATTGGTCCACACCCGAGATAGCTTTCCTTAGAGCGTAGTCTCACATGGTGTTGGACCAGATGACCCCAAAAGGCGCACAACTCAAAGACAATGCACCATCAGAGTATGAGAGCTCGGGGTTCTAAGGAAAGCTGTCTCGGGTGTGGACCAATCAACTTCAAGGACAGTGCATACATTATCAGAGTTATGTTTTTGTTTGCATTATGACTGCAGGTATTGTGGTCTATGCAAACATGACTCCTTGTAAAAAAAGGTGTCAGTTCTTTTGCCAGATAAAAGGGTAAAAAACAAATTATCGGGTTGAATGATGTTACGAACCTGCATAGGTTATCGCATCATCGCCCTCCTCTTTCTGTCTCTCAATATAATTCCAAACGTGTTGCGTCTTCCCACGTTTTTCTCCGCACACTTTTCTGTTGTCTGTTCAACATTGTTGCGTGCATGCTCGTGTTTGTGAATCACGCTGTCATCGCAGGTCGCTAGCACGCACTTAATGAAACAAATGTAGACACATGGGCATCTTACATTTCACACAAATATCTCGCTCCCACTAAACGTTCTTCCACTCCATGGGCCACCAATTCCATCTCTTAGCACTTGCACGCACACACGCGCGCGCCCGTGTACTCTCCAATGCACCTGCCCGCGGCCGGTTTCCCACAAAACCCGGTCCGTGGATTCTACTCTGGATCTGGAGCCACTGAGAGGGTGTATAACCTGGGCCTCTCGACCCTGGGCTCCGGGGAGGAGCGAAATGGGGCCGCGTGGCTCGAGTTAAATTTAGAGAAACACTCATCAGCTCCACCGCGACATATGTCGCTTTCTATAACCAGGGTGTGATCCATTTAGCAGACGCATGTTGGGAGACTCTCCCCACTCCCCCCCTTTCTCCCTGTGTTGAATCGCCAAATGATTCAGTGGTGCTGCTGCTGCTGCCGCGTTGTTGGCATTGGTGCCCAATTATAAAACAACAATAAAAAAAACTGAACACATTCGTGAAAGAAACACTGCGGCCTTAAAAGGGAAAAATATAGAAATGTTATAAGTAACGTTTCGGACAATGATCCTTCGTCAAGCGACATGTACTGCTAAGAATGGGGCATTGCCCGTACCGTCACAGACGACTGTACAGTTTACACTTTTTTAATTTAAGGCCACAGAGTTATAGACGAATGTCGTTGGGTGATGGAGCTGATGGTGGCGAGGTTTGAGAATGGAGGTGACGTGGCCCCGTTGGCCAGGTGGTGTCTGTAGCCCGAGCCACCACGTGGCCACCCGCTGGCAGCGCAGCAATGGAGCTTCCTAAATCCATCTGTGCGAATCTCTTGGGAGCGTTCCTCTCCACGGCGGCTTTCCCGGTTCCCTCCCACGTGCTGCCAAACTCTCGCTAAATCCAACGCATTGGACACGTCGCAATGTAGCAGGGCTCCCCTGAAAGGCAACCGCAAGACTCTGAGGCTTTTCTGGGTAAATCAATCCCATAATGATTATTGATCTTGTTTATGAGTGAAGCGTGCAGGTCGCTAAGAGTGTTAACATTGGCGTCGGAGGTAATGTCTATTCCCCGGGGCCCATGTGCAGGAGGTACGGGGGCCCATGTTAGCCCCACTGATTGGGGTCAAACCTCATTCGCATCACCGACACCGAGGTTGCTGCTGTGAGTGGCAGTGCATGGTGGTTGTGGTGGCGCAAATATCTCTCAGCGCCCTGCCCTACCGACTATCCCTGCTCCCCCACTGCCCCCCTTGCCCCCCCCTGCCCCCCATGCCCCCGCCCCTCAGCACCCCTTGCATCCCAACACCTCTGTCCCACCTTACCCCCACCCCCGCGCAACGCTCCCACCCACCGCTCCTCCCTTCCCCACGTGCCCCCGGAGAACACCCTCACCTGGTAGACCATGATTCGGAAGTTGTTCCTCTTCATCAGCTCGGCGTGGTTGGCCTCCAGCTTCTTCACCTCGTGGCTCTGCTTGTCGAGGCGGACTCGCACGTCCTTGACGTTCGCGCTCACTTTGCGCGCCTTCTCCAGCACCTGCTTGACCGTGCCCGCCGTGGCCGCGTGCGCCCGGCAGAAGCCCTCCACCTCCGCCTCGATGGACTTCACCGTGCCCTCGATGTCCCCCTGCCGCTGCTCCATCTTCGCCTGCGACTCCTGCACGCTCTCCACCGTCTTGAGGAGTCGCTCGAGCAGCGCGTGGACCCCCGCGGAGTCTTTGGCGGCGGCGGCGGCGGCGGTGCTCAAAGACGACGGCGTGGCGCGACCGTCGCTCTCGGCACGGTGGAGCTCCTCGGCGGCCGTGAGCTCCGCCCGAGGCGGCTGCTCGCCCATGGTGGACACTCGCTGGGCTACCCCCCCCACCCTCCCCGCCCACCCCAATGATCTGCTCGCCGACTCGTTGACAGCGCGCACGCACTGGCTCGCTCGCTCGCTCGCTCGCTCACCTAACCACCTGCTCACTCGAGTATTCGACCGCTGAGTCGACGACTCGCTCGCTTCACCCGCGCTCACTCGCTCGCTCGCTGTCGCGCTCGCTCAACAACAATTCACTCCGCGCTCCCTCGCTTCGCCAAACTCACGCGCGCACTCGACCAATCATCTACCCACTCACCCTCTCGCTCGCTCCTCCCCTCTCGCTCGCTCGCTCGCTCCGTCTCCCTCCCTACCACCCTCTCACCCGCTCCTCCCCTCTCGCTCGCTCCACCGGACTCTGCGTCCGTCACGGCCGCGCTGGAGGGACGCGGAGCGAGGATCCGTGCGCGGCGCTTTGCAATCGCGACTCAAGCCTCCTCGTGCCACGCGGAGCTGCTGCTGGGAGGGACCAAAGGGGAGGGATGAGGTGGGAGTCGCAGGGAGGCTGGGAGGGGGGTTAGGAGGAGAGACGGGGCGCTTGGGGAACCCACTCGGGTAGGTGGGAACTGGGGGTGGGGGGGGCTCTCTCGCTGTACACGCGGGGGGGGGGGGCAGAAGCGGAGAGCCAAGCACGCCCAGAGCCCGGCTCAGGTTTCTCGCCGCCACGAGACAGACACTATTCACAGAGTCCGCGTGGAGAGGGAGGGGGGGTACGGGGGAGAGGGGTGGGGGCGGTGAGTTGCGGGTGGGTGGGGAAGAGTGGACACGAGATGTGGGGGGGGACCGAGGGGAGGGGATCTTTCTGGTGGGAGATGCGATGCAAGCGGTGGCTTTGAGGGCTTCACCGCACTCTCAGTCAGCATCGGTCTCGCTGATTCTCGCGTTTTGGGACCCACCCACCCCATCACAAACACAACTCACTCACCCCATCCCCCCTCTCTTGCCTCACCCCCCCGCCTCCTGCCCCCCTACCGGGAATTAAAATTGAGAGCGGAGCAGAACATATTTGCGAGTGTTGCATTGGGATGTTGATGTTTAATAAACAGACGGTATCATCGCTCCGAGGGCCGGTCAGACATCATCATGGAGCTCAAAACATCGCCCTGTTTACACGCTTGCGTCCGTGTACTATCCGCAGTAATAATAATCATCATCATCATAACAAAACAAACTAAATACGTCGCCGACAAAAAAAAACGTGTTTGCAGTTTCCACGTGAATCAAAACACCGTCTCATCACTGCCTCTTTGTCCCTGAAGCCTTTGCACGCGCGCACACTGACGGACTCGTTCCCCTTGAGTGCTCGTCAGCAGGGTGCACACAACACCGGTGGCTCGGTGGAACGTGCAAGCCCTGCGGAGACTGGAACCACCGTGAAGTGGAACCAAGGTCAGATCATGCGAACCTTGTGTCGTTGAGGTGCTGGGTTCGACTCCAGGGTTGTAGCTGTTCAACCACCGTGGTTAGAGCAGTTTCGGCGAGTCGATGGGGTCATCGTCAATGACTTGCACGTGATGTCCGGTATTGTTCGGATGATAAGACGTCCCCGGAAAATAATACGCACCCCAAACGTGTACCCGATGTCAATAAAGTTAAATAAATCTGGTCACATACACACACACAGTGGCCGAATTATATGTAAAAATATCAGAAACACGTACTTTCTAGATTATAAAAAAACACATTATTTGGTGATGTTGCTGCTGCTGCTGTGTTGGCAAAGTTGAAAAAACACAATGAACAAAGCCACGCCAACACTCGTCGATAACCAACACAACAACGCTGCGCGTGTCTGCGTGTGTGTGGCCTGATGACCATCTTACCTATTATTATAAATACATAACAGGCGACGTTTTTGGTGAAGGTCCCTTTCTTCGCAGCACACAAATGCGATTGCAAGACGCACCCTGCCCCCCTGTGCTTTAACGCAAACGTCGGGTCAGGGTTGAGCCTTATGGTCCGGAGAGTTTACGGTGCATTTAAGTTTGACTGCCATGCGACCAACACCTTCCTCTCTCCCTCTGCAGCAGGGCGTGCCAGAGAGACAGAGAGAGTTCATCGCCGCATGGTGCGTCGATGAGATATGTCGCTGGGGAGGGCTTCTCAGAAGCTGTTCCGCGGCATCAACTTCCGCGGGGCGTTCTCTGCCGCACGCCACGAAGGGGCTGCTCATTGCGAGGGTCGTCTAGTGTCGTGGACGTCGATAGCAAAACATTGCATGGGATAGCGGCAGAGTCAAAGACAGAAATACATAATACAATACGGCAAGTCCTCGCTTAACGCGTGGTGCCCGCACAACGCGTTTCCGTGAGAACGCAGTTCTTACATCAGGGAACACTCTTCGCACGACGCGGAACCCGCTCGTTATAACGCGGAACGCGCCCGTTATAACGCGGTTCATGAGCTGTTAACGACGAACTACATTGGTGAACTGCGCGGCTGAGCGGTGTGATACAGTACGCAGAATGACACAGTTACACGGTGGCATACCCTAAGTGATTTGTCTCGCCATCGTATTGTGTGCGCGTGCATCGTATCTCGCCAAACTCTGTCGTTTTGTTATCAATGGGAGAAAAGTGTTTTCGCTTAACGCGATTTTCGCTTAACGTGGCACTTTTCAGGAACGCATCTACGCCGTTAAATGAGGACTCGCTGTAACCGAGAGACAGGGCCCACCACGCCGATGAAATCAAATCAATCTCAACATCTCCCTTCCCCTCCCCCCGAACCTCCACCGCCATAGCCCGCCCATCACTCTGCTCAACGCCATGGTCACCAAAGTGAAATCGCGCTCACTTCGAGACGATACTCAGTCCCCTGCGTACAGCCCTGCAGAGCCAGCGCTGGGAGCCATTCCACATTCCTGTGCCGGGGCGGCGGCGGCGGCGAGACTGTCCAAAGGACGACCGCTGCTGACTTGCGTAACGAGCTTCGCTAATTGCTGGGAGGGGCTTATTTAATGAACGAGGCCGGGCTCGTCCCGGGCTCTTGGCGACTCTTTGTCTCCCCGCCCCCCCCCCCCTCTCTCTCCCCTGACGCCGATTTCACCCGGCACCGCGTGGCCGAGGCCGACCCCTGCCCAGCGGGGAGCCCCCCATGCAGAACCGGCCCTAGACCTTTGGGGGCCCTAAGCAAAATTTGGTTGGAGGCCCCTTTGATGTATTATTTTTTTCACCCACTCGCTAGCAGTGACTTTAGGGGGCCCTCTGCTGGCCACGGGGCCCTTTGCAATTGCAAGGGTCGCTTAGTGGCTGGGCCGGCTCTGCCCCCATGCACCTACCCGCCCTCCTTTTATTGCCGGAATTTGTGGTGAGTGTTGGTGGGGGGCAGAGTGGGGGGGGGGGGGTTCCCAAACGGGACGACCACCGTGGGGAGATGGAGCCTTTAAATAATTTCTAGCGCAGGGCGCTGGGTGGGATTGCGACATCGCATGCGGGATGGTGAGAGACGGCGACTGCTTGCGGCGGGAGGAGGCCTTCATCCAGCAGTGGATGATCGTGTTTGTTTATTTCCTGCACAGCTCTTGAGGTGATGACACCACCGCAACCCCCTCCCCCCAATGATGAGTGTCACCTCCACGCGGTCCGTGTCACCCGCGCACGTTCACAAACCATCACCGCGTGTACGCCATCATGGAGCCGGATTAATGGCAGCGGCGTAAGAAGAAGGGGAGCGCGGGCGTGGGGGGCAGACCGACAGTCTTGGTGAGCCATGGGGGACGGGGAGGGGCGGGTGGTAAAGAGAGGCCGATGGGGGTGGGGGAGAGAAAGGGGGGGGGGGGAGCTACATTCACGCGACCCCGATTCCAATCCCGGACAATCAGCACGCGTGATTGAGCGCGCCTAATGCGGCTTAATCCGTTAAGTAAAGGATGTATTGGGCGGGAAATCTGCTGTTGCTTGCACCCCCCCCACCACACCCCCACCTTCCACTCTTGTTTGTTTTGGAAAAAAAGCAGGGCAGGTGAGCCCATTTCACGCGTGGGTTAATGGGTCAGGCGAAGTGTAAACACGGCTGCTCGTGCGACGCGTCATTGCTGTTTGTGGGTCTCTTGGTTTCTGCGGAGTGCTGTTGCCAGTAGCATTCTGCTCGCCCAGCAGCATTTCTCACTCCAAGTCTGTCCCTGCCGAAAGCAATTAACGCCGCCTGTTTAAATAGAGCCGATCAAAACGTAAGACTGAGAGCACGGTGTGCGCGCGTCAGCACGTGTTCCTTACGCGCGTGCACGCGTGTTCCACGTGATGCGCGTGCACGTGTCGCACGTGACGCAGGCAGCGTCGGTTGCTTGGCGCGTCACGTGGGATGCCTTAAACAATCATCGGGCGCGGGCAGCGTGGAGTGGAACAAGTCAATTTTTATCTGAATGGGGGGGCGAGTACATCGGTGACCGCGGAAAGACGGAGCGTGGTTGGTGGTGGGTCGAGACGCCTGGAGGTTGGGAAGAGTCAAGCTGCACTCACGTGATTATCCACTGCTGGATGAGGGCCTTCCCAGGCCGTGCGGGTCGTGAGCGGTTATCTGACAAGCGTCGCCTGATGAGGCTGGTTGTAATTACTGGCGAAACGTCGTACTCGAATTGTATGCACTCTCCAACACACAGGTGTTTTGTTTGAGTGACAAACCTTACTGATTGACTGTGTCGGGTGGTGGCGGTTTTACCGACACATTTATATATTTACGCGACCTAACCCCCCCAAAAAAACCTCTTAAGGAGAGGAGACGACACTTAACATCTTTACAAAATCGGCATTTCGATCAATCTACTTGCTGTGCTGCCAACCCGCTCGCATGGTCAGCAGATGTGACAGGCGAAACACGCTACCCCCCCTCCCCTCCGCTAGCCCCACCCCGCCCCGCCCCTCACTCTCTCCGCGGTGGCGGGGGAGGGGGGGTCACGGTGTCAGGTTCAGCGAGGAGACAAATAGGACGTGGGATGGCTTCGCAGGTTCATGATGGCCGTGTCAGGCAGGCTGAGCTGCCGCCGCCGCCGAGATCCTGAAATTCGGATCGGCTTGAAGTGCCCGTCTCTGATTAAACGGGGCCACTCGAGCGACGGTCTCAGGCCCGGCCACCGACGACGCGCACGGAGCAATCCGCTCACCCACCCACATAGCCGTAGAATTACAGAGAGACCACTGCATTGACACACGTTCGTCCATTGACATCGACACCCATAGGCGTATACAGAGACTCATATTGGCCTCTCTTGTGATGACCGAGTTGCGATGAGGCCGAGTTCCCGAACGATCAAACAAACGCAATGCCATGCCCCCTAATCATCGACGACCGACTACATTGCGATCGATGCGTTGGCGCATCGATTGCTGCCGAACCGTGACCTTGACCCCCATTGTCAGGGGTGCCGCATGCGGGGTCTGGCGGCGATGGGACCCCCGTGCCTGCGTGTGTTGGGTGGGACGGGGAGAGGGTGGGGGACGGGGAGAGGGGGGACGGAAGGGAGCAGACACGGGGACCGCAGTGGGGGGCGGACCGTGGTTTTACAAATATAGCGCGGCGGGGGGGGGCTGGAGGGGGGGCGAGGGAGGGGGCGATGACGAGGCCACGTGGTAGCCCTCGCCGTGTATGGAAGCGCACACCGACCCTGACCTGCCTTAGTCTGGCTCAACGAGCAGCGCTAAGGGGAGACGGAGCAAAAGGGCTTCGCGGGGGGGGGGGCGCCGCGGTGACGTCACAAAGACGATAGCACGCTCCCTGCACGTGCACTCGAAGAGTCAATACTCGGCATGTAACAAAGGCGCGTCGATTCGCCGATTAAAGTTACACTCGCCTGCTTGTCACGATAACGTACGGGCGCTGAATCGTGCTCGGTAAAACTTTGATAATTATTCGCGACTCCTGCGAGAAGTAGCGAACGAGGTTCGTGTGCGGCTCGCAGATTGGGGCTGTTACGTCGCAAGCTCGCGACGAATGGCGACGGATGGCTGGGGAGGTTTATTTTTGTTTAATCCAGCGGTGGATCGAACATGGTCTCAAATAAACACGATTGTATTTAAGCGGTGCGGAAGTGGCGAATTGGTCATCGCTCTGCTCTGTGAATCTGGCCGGCTACCTGAGTTTGATTCCCAGCCATGGCTAGCATCAGCGGCGAGTGACATCTGAACCGCTCGTGGGCTCCCCCACCGTTACCCTCAGGCCCGGTTGGGCTCAGCCCTGGCTCGGTTGAACGCGGCTCAATGCGACGCTTAACTTGAGCCGGCTATGAGCAATGGTCACAGCCACCACGGCGCTGTCAGGATTGCCGTGGAGACGAGCCGGAGCCGAGCCACGGCCGAGCGGGCGGCTCACTCGACGCTCACGTGGTCTTTGTGAGGCTACCACCGAGGGGCTCGGGCACGCGGCCCCTGAGGGCGACGGAGCGAACACAAAACTCGTGCCATCGAGACGGGGTGGGGGGGGGATAAGGTCGAGAAAGCAACAATGCAGAGGAGACGAAAGTAAAGTGATTCTTGGACATTGAATTCGTTGGGATTTTTTTTGGGGGGGTGGTGGTGAATTTGTGAATGTGGGGGTGTGTGGGTGGGGGTGGTGGTGGATGTGTGAATGTGTGTGGGTGGGGGGTGGTGGTGGTGGATGTGTGAATGTGTGGGTGTGTGGGTGGGGGGCGGTGAGAGGAGGTGCGGGGGGTGGGTGTGGCGTTGTGGGTGGGGGGGCATTCCATCCCCAATGCCTACCATGGACATTCACTGCGTGACTGTCTCTGGGTTGCGAGGGGCCGGGGGGCCCGTGGCTGTGGGGGTCGCTGTGGTTCGGGCCCAAGTTTGTCCCCCATATGGAGTTGGATACCGGACACCGGCGCAGGAATAGCCTCGCTGCCCTTGCCGGGCGCCACGCCCCGCCTCGTTATTTGTGCCCCCCGGCTGTGGGGGGGTAACTCCATCTCCCCCCGCCCCTCCCCCCACTACCCCCCCCCACACCCCGCCCCTCCCCCCCCATCCCGTGGCATCATTGTCCCTGCCTATTGAGACAATTCATCTTCATCCCGACACATGACCTCCAAGCGCTACTGTTACAGTCCCATGCTCAACCCGGCGGCGGGAATTCCACATTGCTGTGGGCGGGGGCGCGTCTGTTCACAGGACAACCGACGTCGATTGCCTGCAATGTTGTACCTATTTTATCGACCCGAGGAGGAATGGGCTGAGCTTATTACATTCTGCACTCATGGGTATTGTCGTACCACGTTGTGTGAAGTTAGCGATGGTCGTCCTATGGATAGACCTGTCCCGTCCATGTGAATGTGGAAATGTCACCACTGGGTCATGGCTCTAAAGAGGAGCTAAGTCCCGCTCGACGTTTGTTTGACTGTAACATAACTTTGTATTGTGGCTCAATATAACGGATAGCGATGATCGGTTATTATGTTAACATCCTAATCTGCATTTACTTAGCTGCCAAATGAGACCCGCGTCTCAAGACTCTGCACAGTGGCTGCATTCATTTTTAAATCCTTTATATTAAGTTCACTTGCTTGCTTGCGCGCTTACGACCGTGCAAATCTTTCGGTCGTTTTTTAACCCACTTCCCGTGATCCAATCGAGCTGACATTTTGCACACAGACTCGTTGTGCGTGACAATGCATTATCGTGGAAAAAAAAATCCTAAATTTTACACTGTTTAGGGATTTAAAAAATATATATTTAATTACCAATTGCTTAATGTTGCCAGACAATCATCTTACCCATAGGTGGCAGCCATTTCAAGCCAGAGGACGAGAGGACTCTAGCCGCCACGCATATAAAGGATTAATAGTGAAAAACTTTGTTTTTACGGGTTAATTTTTAGAGATAGAGAGAGAGAGGCAGTCAGTCATAGGCAGAGGTAAGAAGGGATGACCTTGAGCCTGGGCTTGAACTGGGGCAGGCCCTCGACAGCACGTGCGACTGGTGGAAGGTAGAGGAGAGCGATGTTCGTACAATTTGGTATTCGCGGAAATCGAACATCGCGAGGCTCTCGAGAAGGCGCAGCGTGTCACAGACCGTGTATAGTGTGCGGGAGTTTCACAGCAGGGGGCGATGTTGCTACTCGGCACACCCAATCTATGTTCAGTTTAAGTTCCATTTATTAGGTATAGCCCTGTGAGCCATTCGGCTCTTGAATCGGGTGCAATCGCAACAAACAAAAACATGAACAAGAAAACATCTTAAAGTGACTATGTGGCTAAGTGAAAACAAAAAATCCAAGAAAATACAGCAAAATATTGCAGAAAAAGCACCGTACACCAACGCTGTGTGCAAAAATCCCAGTGGGATGTAAGTCAAACAACAATAACAACCACAATACAACTTAGATTAAGGCCATCAGTCTAACTCCGTACTACAACAAACAAATATGGCCAAACTATGTGATTGGCGGGTATGGTTGTTGTTGTTGTTGTCGTCGCTGCAAATTTCGAGTCCGGCACACGTGGTTCCAATACCTTGTCGGATAACCTCACCGGGAGGTCTTTAACGTCCTCTGCGAAGCAAGGGGCGCGTGTTGTGTGGCTGCCGTGTTCTCCGCATTACAAAGACGCTCCGGAAAGTAAAATACGCACCACAAACTTGTGCCCCGCTGTCAAAACAGTTATACAGATCTGGTCACACGCGCACATGTACACACGCACGCACACACACACACACCTACCGAATTTTATCAGACGCACCCCCATATTTTATCTTTTTTTTAAATACAGGGGGGAGGGGGAAGTGCGTCTTATAATCCGGAGAATACGGTGACGGTATTACAGTCGCGTTATTAACCAGGACGGGCACTGGGCTCGAATCACGATGCCCTGCTGCAAGTGTCAAGCGCGCTGCCGGTTCATTTTCAGGTGAGTTCCCAGTCGCTTTTGTTTAACCAGGTGGAGAACCCTGGGGACCGGGATGAGCGTCTCGATGGCAAGATTGACCTGGGGCATCGGTCTGCTGCCAGTATGCTGCTGGACAATTCCCAATTGAGCATTTTGCGGTGCCATTTTCGAATGTTGGCGACAATTCGAACCCTGACCGCGCAAGTTTTGGAACTTTGACGCGGCGGTGATGCCCGGTAGGTGAGAGAAAGAGAGCGATAATCCGTGATGAAATCGTTTAATAGCTCATCGGATTCCTCCACTATGAGGAATACAAAAAAAATCTAATCAGATGACGATTTTGAATCGGCCCTGTCCGCGTGCCGCTGCCCCCCTCGTCCCGCGAGCTGCGCGGTGACGCACGGGGCGCCGGGCCGAGATCGTCTGACGCCCCATTCAGCTGCCGCTGGCTCCAGGCCCGCTCAGGGCCCTTTCCAAAAGAGTGACATCAGCAGCCCCACGCCACCACGCGTCAGCATTGTGTCAGGGCTGCGCCATCCGATCTCTCTCTCTCTCTTGTGCCGTGGTGGGGTGAGGGGTGGACGTGTGGCATTTACCACTCCCACCCCACGAGCATTCGGCAGCGTCTCTCGCATGAGCAACGGTGGGAACGCGGTTTTAATCGTCGTCGTCGTGATCGTCATCGGCAGCAGCAGCCATGGTCAATCCACTGCCGGATGAAGGCCTCTCCAAGCCGCGGCCAACTCTCAACAACGCACCCGGCACACGCGCGCGCGTTTCAAATGGAACGGGTAAAAAAGTTAAAGGGGCAGTCCTGCAATGACTTGCCCGCGTCACTGCTGGCAGAAGGGCCTCCACGAGATGACTCCCCAGAGGGCCCCTCTGCAGGTCATTCGGCCTACTACTCCTGTACACTCGCCAGCGGTCTTGGAAGAAGAAGGAGCACCCACACTCTACCTTACCACACGCGGCCTGCCGATCGACCCATTCATAACGCTGGATGGAGAGGGGCGAGGCGGGGTTGGGTTAAGACGCGTGCAACATTGCATCACCTGCCGCGCCCGGGAATCGAACCCGGCGGGGCCTCTTGACGCGCTAGTCCGGTGTGCTCGATGTTACGCCGCTGCACGCGTGGAAGCATTTGTCGTTGTTGTTGTTCTTGCCAGGCTCCCTTGAGAATAAAATGTGAATCTCGGGGTTTGTCGTCTCGCTTAAATCAATCGTGCGGTGGAAGCGATCACGAGACTGCCCGCAGGTGTCTTGCGGTAACGCGCTCGCACGTTGTCTAAACCGAAGGGCAAAGACAAAGATCCCCCGTGTAGCCTTAACAGACTGTTGGGGCAAGTGCTGTTAGCGAGCACCTATGAAGGCCGGCACGGCACACGAGGGTGGGTGGGTGAGTGGCCAGCACCACCCCCGGCCGCCTGCGTCTCCCCGGTGGCGATGTTTTACTACACACCGCATCAGGTAGGCATTTGAGCCTGAGTCGGCCTAGGGGAGGCGCAGGACCGGTTCGGATATTCGCCACTGTTTTAGGCCGTGAGCGGGAATTGAACTCGGGGTCGCTGCGTTCGTAGCGCAGCGCGGGGACCTCGTGTGTTGGCGCAGTGGTGAGCGCGCGGCCCTTCGCGGCTAACATCAGTGGCGAATATATGACACTGTACCGCGCCTCCCATTGTTCGACTCGCGTGCAAGCTGAGCACCTGGCGCTGTGTGCAATCGCCGGCTCTGGGGAGACAAGGCGACCGGGCGTGGTCGGGGCCACACCACTGCCTCGTGCCCGCCTTAATAGGTGCTCGCTAACAGCGGTAACGTACTTGCCCCAACCACTCTAAAGTCTTCGCGGAGCGCCTTTGCCTTTGTGTATGTTAATGTGTGTGTAGAGTTTCTTATTTGCATTGTTAGGCTTGGGGCTTGGAGTTGTCCACGTGTTATAAGCAAGGACTCTTGACACGTGCTATCTGCCACGTGTCCCGCGTGCAAGCCGCGCCTCCCGTGTGCTTCCATTGCAAAACGTTGAGAATAGAATCCCACGGAAACGTCAAAGTGATGCCCTGTCTACAGCCCGGAGCCAGTGGTGGGAATGTCACGTTACTCTAATGAACCGGGCGATGTGACGACTATCTGTCCTCCCAAACAATAAATGTCCGCGTAATATCCCAACATGTACAAATTTCGACCAGCCTCTGACAGGGATGAGTCTATCCATAGGATAACCACCGTCGGTTGAGTCCCTCATAATGTGGTACCACTTTTATCGATCCTGACTCGATGATGGGCTAAGTCAACCCATTCCCCAACCAGGATTTAAACTCGCGACCTTTGGATTGCGAACCGCTCCCTCTACCGCTGAGCCACCTGGCCAGAGCCCTTTGTGATCCACTGCTGGATGACGGCTTTCCTGATCGCCTCGATCGTCGGGGTTTGTCTGACCATACTTCACCACGATGGTCAATGTGGGCTACCGGGATGAGTGTGACCCGACTTCTTGAACGGGCGCGGCTAACATCAGTGGCAGGTGAGATACGAACCAGTCCTGGCCAGTCCCACCTCATTCACGAACCCTCACTGACCAGCGCAGTGAAGTATGGCATCACAGCCCCCCACGATCGACATGGCCCGGTGGAGAGGCATTTATCCAGCAGTGGATTGACAGAGGGGACGTAAAACGGTAAAGGTGCAGCCCTGCAATTGTTAGCTCACGCCAGTTGCTGGCGGAAGGGCCTCCACGAGAGGGAGCTCCAGAGGGTATTTGGCCTACTCTTCCACGCTGACCAGGCGTCTTGGAAAAGGTGGAAGCACCCACACTTTCCCCGCCACGCACTCGTGACCTGCCGATCGAGTAACTGTGGAGCACCCAATCATGCCGCTGTGTGGCCAGGCGTGGCCTGGGTGGGGGGGGTGAATAAACTCGCACTGCCGCACCTGGAGATCGAACCGGCGAGTCCAGCGTGCTCGCCACATCTTGATGGGTGCGCACAGCTCCTGTTGGCCTGCACCTGGTTGTAAGCGCCATTCTAACGTTGCCAGAGATGTTTTTTTTTACTTACGCGCGACTCCCAGAATTAGCCCAAGCATCTTTTGAGAGGGCTCCGATTTCTGCCGCCACGATATTATTATCGTCGGCGGTGGGCGCTGGCCCCTCTGAAATGCACGTTAAATACCCCCCGCACGGCAGACAGCCCCCTCTCGTAAGCGTTACTCCATTGAAAATTTGAACAAAAATTTCAACTCGATCTATCTTAGGCGACGTTTCGAGCCACGAATGGGCTCTTCTTTCTCGCGGACAGCAGAGATTGTTATCGTCCTATGTCGTCATAGCAGATAGATTGACTCTCGACGCAGTCCTAGAAAGGAAGGCCCATTGACGGAAACGCCACCTACACGACATTGCTCCACACGTCTAGGACTTACACGGAAACCTCTAACGTTCCATAGAGACCCTGAGACGCATCAACTTACGTAGAGACCTTAACGAGCTACAACGCCTACGCAGAGACCAAATCGCTTTAAACTATTGTCATTGTCGTGCGTATTTAATTAAGTAGAACGTGTTGTCTATATTTATTTAAAGTTGCGGATTTTGATGTGACGTCACATTTCTCAACCCCCCCCCCTTCGTCACACATCGTCACAAATGTCTGACTCCCCCCCCCCCACTAGGTGCGTGACGTCATTTATGGACGGCCCCTTAGTCGCGTATGCTCCGGATTGTAAGACGCTCCCTAAACGTCGTTTGCTTGAACACAAATGGGGAAATTCGTCGTATGATACGGAGAATACGGTAGAATTGCTCTCACACTGTGTGATTTATTAATTGGTGGTGCGGTAAGTGGCCAGCGCACTGCACTGCAACCCTTTTGTCAACCTACTGCTGACCGAGGCGCACTTGACCATTACTTTGTCAAGCCGCTCAGAAGGAGTTCTGCCATGTCCGCTTCCGCGGGGTCGTTCTCTAACACGGGTGGGTGCGTGGCACCGCAGAGGCTCTTGGGCTCGTGAAGCGAGGCCGATGGCGCGAAACATCGGAAAAAACGAATCACAGTGCTCAACATTTGAACGCGGTCAACAACAACAACAGCGAAGCGATGTTTGCCCTCCGTTTCCAACGATGCTGCTGCTGCTGATGCCGCTGGTTTGGTGGCGATTGGAGACCCCCTTGGCTCAAACTCCCAGCTCGCTCGCGAGGAGGGGAGAGAGGCAGAGGAGACGAGGAGAGACGAGGGGAGACCAAACTGAGATGGTGGAAGATACATCACGGGGTATGGAAGAGGCTGGGAGGAGATGCGAATGGCGGGGAGGTCAGGTTAGACACGGGGAGGAGAGGGAGAGACACAGGGAAGAGAGAGGATAAATGATCCTCATGGCCTCTCCACCGGGCCAAATAATACTAAATGGCCAAGGCAATAAAATATTTTATTTCTGGGGTGTACTTCACTCTGCGACTGGGGTACCAACCAATCCGAAGTCGGTGCTACTTCGCGATGTCGAAACGCAGCGAGGATGATTGCGATGAAACCCTGAACGCTCGCTTGCACTGTGGTGGTGCATTGTAGTGCACAGCTCGTCGAGATGAGTCGACTGCCACATCGCCGACCATCAACAGACTAAACGTGACTGCATCACGGACATTGTGCGAGAGCTGGGGCACTATGGTACCTCGGGGTACCGCCATAAGGTTCATATGAAAGATATTTGCTGTACATCGAGACGAGGGGACGGGTTGGAGAGTGCTAGGATATGCGGGGAGACGAGGGGAGGCACGGGGAGACGAAGGGAGACACGGGGAGGCGAGGGGAGGCACGGGGAGACGAAGGGAGACACGGGGAGACGAGGGGAGACACTGGGAGGCGGGTGGAGACACGGGGAGACGAGGGGAGACACGGGGAGACGAGGGAGGCACGGGGAGGCGAGGGGAGGCACGGGGCACAGATCGGAACGCGACGTGAAGTCGCAGTCTCGGCCACCGCCTCTAAGCTTCAAATGAAATCTCTCCTCTGGGTCAGTGATGCATCATGGGAAGGGCGTTGACCCCGAGCCGCGGGGGCTTTTCCGGGCTCAGCACCCAGTGGCACAACCCCCTCGCAGACTCCCACCCCCCTACCTCCATCCCTCACTCACGCCTCCACGTGCACGCGAAAGTCCTGGGAAACATTATTTTTGGAGAATATTTGACATTTCTAATGTACTTCCCACGTATATTTGGGGCTTCGCTGGGATGCTTAGCGCTGGGGGATCGGTGCCCGTTTCTCGTGGGTGCGTAGTGATGGACCCCCCCACCACCAATCCCCTTTGCGCCACCCCCCTTCTCCCCCCAAATCTTACTCGAGCCACGCATCACGAATCTCAGCATCTCAAACCCCTCCTACATCTGCCCACATCGGTCCCTAAGTCTGACCACGTGCACACGCGGGTTTGTTATTCCGCTGGACTTATTTGAACCCAGGTCTCGTGTGCGAAAGGGACACCCCCTCCCCCCGCTTGCTCCAAAGGGGTTCTCACCTGGCCACGAAGGTGATCAGTCGAGTCACGTGATCGAATGGAAACCAGAGAGGGGGGGGGGCAGCAGAGAACGAGGCCGTGGGGACGACCTTCGAGGAGATGGAGCTACGCGATCAGCTGGCGCACAGGATGCGAGACAGAATGTTGCACTGCGAGAAAACGAGAGATGGGGAATTGCCTTCATCCAGCAGTGGAGAGATCAGGGCTACTGATGAGTGTTGTTACCCCCCCCCCACATCGCGCGAGGCGGGAGTGTTTGCCCCGCTGCTCGGGTTTCCTCCTCCCACGTGAGTAACGATCACGACTCATCGTCGTTAATTGGCTGTACACATCTTGATGCTGTCCTGCCACCGCGCCTCCGATTACCACGGTTGGCCACGTACGGTGCGTAAGAAGTTCAACACACATCTTACAAATTAAAAACCCCAATGCAGCAGTGGCGGCGGCAGGACCCTCCTGAAAAAGAGGCACGCGACTCAGCGTGGCCCTCCCGGATACACAAATAATAGCATTGTTGATGACCGGACTGCAGGCTCCCAGCGTGCGTCTTTGGCTCTCTGCGCCGTTCATCTCTGTTAGACGATTCGCTCCGCCCCTCCGTCCCGTGCGCTCCACGAGCCTCCCTAAGAGGATGGTGGCTCCCTCACCAGGTTGGCTTGCCGGCTTGTGGTCCCATTGAATATCTCTCGCGCTCCCCTCGGTATGTGGCACGTGGGTTCCCAACTCCTGGCTGGCTTCTCCTTATTACAGTGTATTTATCGCTATATGAAGGGGGGGGGAGGATGTTCAACTTGTATGTCGACCTTTCTTTAGCCCCGTACGTAGCCAACCGTGCTAATCGGAAGTGGGCGATGGTGTTAGGGGGAAGGGATAGGGAGGGAGGGGGGATATGGTGTGGGTGGGTGGGTGGGGGTCGGTCATCATTATCTCTGACACAGACGCAGAACCCCAACGGGACCTGCCCCGTGGTTCCCCGCAGAGTCCCCAGTCTCGGCCCCCCTATCGACGGGTCCCCGAGTCCCCGGCCCCCCGGGTTCAGTATCTCTCCGGGCCGCGCCCGCGCGCTCCCAGCAGCCGCGCGCCTGGCGGGGAGGAAGGGGCGATAAGGGGGTGGCCGTCATGGCGACGGGGTGTGTACGTGCGCGTGAGTGCGTGTGCATCTCGGCGTGTGCACGTGTAAGCGTGAGACCCGTGTGTGTATGCGTGACTGTGACTAAGCGTGTGCGTGTGTGTGTCATGGGGAGCGATGTATTGTGGCGGTTGGAGCTCTGTGCTACGAACCCGGCGACCCGAAGTTCTGGGGACAATCGGTGACGAATATCTGAATCGGTCCTGTGGCTTCCGTAGGGTCGACTCAGCCTTAAACGAGTACCCGGTGCGATGTGTAAACATTAAACATTCGGCAGCACTGGGGAGACGCAGGCGGCCGGGCGTGGTGTTGGCGACGCGCCACCTCGTGTGCCGCGCCGACCTTAATAGGTGCTCGCTAACAACATTTGTCCCAACACATTACTGGGTGATTCTGTGTTGGCCAGTAGCGCACTAGCACAACCAAACTCTCGACACATCTGTCAATAACGCTGTGGCGTTACGAGGGATAAAATAGTCGCTGACGTTCCAAGCTATGGGCCTTCTTCATTGCACACTTGCCCCAACAGTCTGTTAAGCAACAGACGATGGGGGGGGGGATCTGTGTCTCTGTTCGTGTGTGTGGCTCGAACCGTCGGGAGGGCTGTCTTCACTGCAATTCCTACTTGCAACATATAACATGCGTCATGCGCCACACATCACGCATCGACCACGCGTGTTGCGCAGGCCTCTCTCGCGCGTGGCGGCGGCGGCTCGCGCGCGGTTTTCGCTTCGATTTTGTTTTACCCTCATTATTTCCCACTGTCTGTACGGCCTCTTGCGTTGATATGGTTTCATATATGAAGAGGCTTGTGATGCACTCAATAATATGTAATTCGAATAATAATAATAATTATTCGTGGGATGATGATGGTGCCGATGATGGGGTGAGACCCATCAAGTGCTGGGAGGATTCTCACGACAGCAGATCGCAGGACCTTCATCCAGCAGTAGCTTGCTCATGGGTGATGATGATGATGATGATCAGCTGAGTTCGGCTCCCGCTCGGGACTTAACCTCTTGACCTTGCCACCGCGAGGAGCCGCGGCGCGCTCTGACCACTGCGCCACTCATCCCCAACGATGACAATGGGGGGGGGGGGGGGGCGCTTAATGAACGCGTCAATACGTCTCACTCACCCTCAGAGACCCGCTCCGATCCGCGACTCACCCCGTGGGCCCCGTGATGAGTTAATGGGGTCCTCATGTCGCGATGGACGTGGCCCATTGCGACACCGCCACCCACCCGTGGCTGCCACGACAAAGCCTCGTCTCGCCCCTTGCCAGATTTTGGAGCGGCCAGAGAGAGGGGGGGGAGGACAATGGCCGCTATTGTGTGCAGTAGCAGAACGGGTCTCATTAAAACTGGGGTCCAGTGGTGACGACCCGGAGATTCAGGGGGTCTCGGGGATGGCGGGCAGTGGGGGGTGGTCTGGGATGGGGGGGGGGGTACGGGATTGATCCAGAGATGGAGAGCTGTCATTGAATTGGAAACTCGGGATATGACGTTCCATTCACCCGTGGATTCACATCGATTGTTCCGCTCAATTTTTTGTTTTCAAATCTATTTCCTGCTCAAATGATAATTGAGGCGGTGCTGAACCATTGGCATGAATTCCACATCCCTAAGGCCGGGGTGAGTCTATCCATAAAACAACCACTGTCGACTTCCCCGCAAAGTGGTGCCGGTTTTTTTTATCGACCCCGCAGTGAGGAATGATGATGGTGCTGAGTTGACCCCTAACTCAGGAGTTGAACTCGCAACCTTTGCGACCGCGAGCCGTTCGCACGACCGCTGTGCCACGCGGTGCGGGCCGCGGTTACCCGGGCGATCCGTGTAATCTGATCGTGCACGTGAGAGAATATATTATTTACTGCTTATGCAAACGAGACGATGGAATTGGCAAGTGCAGCACTGTATAATTGAGAGACGCGCGCTGCCGATGATATTGCGAGACGGAGACTCGTGAGCGCGTGGAGTTAGAAAACACGCGCCGGCTTGCGGGAAGAGATGATGGCCACACGGACGGGGCTGTGGGGTCGTCCATAAATGACGTCACGCACCTAGGGGGGGAGGGGGGGTCAGACATTTGTGACGATGTGTGACGAGGGGGGAGGGGCGGGTCAGACATTTGTGACGATGGGTGACGAGGGGGGAGGGGGGTCAATAATCGGCCCAAATCTCGTGACGTAATTTATGGACGGCCCCTGTGACGGAATAGCAGCCGAGGGAGAGAACGCGACCGGAGCACGTCCACCGCGGAGACGGAGCGATGCAATCGGCTCATGTTGCAGGTGCTAGCGCCAGGCGAGGCGATGTTCGTCGGTGTGACGTAACAACACGGAGCTGTACACTGCGCCATCGATGCGGTGTTCGAGAGGTGCGTGTGATGATGCAGCGCCAGTGTCAGCAGCCACGCGGGGCTGTCATGGGCCCTGTCTGCCTGGTGCACGAAATTAATTGGGCCCATAATCCCCCCCCACACACTCCTCCCGCCCTATTCACAGGCTCCGGTGCAGTTGCACCGCCGGCACTCTCGATAGCTACGCCATTGGTTGTCGTTGGTGGGTGCGGGCGTTGTTGTCGTTGTTGTAGTTGAGAGCAACAGTTGCCGGCAACGGAGTTGGCATCGACGCGGGAGGGTCGTTGAGCTTCTCGTGGCAGCAGAGACCTCTGCTGGGTAGGAAGACGCACGCCAGACGCACACCCTCGACAATGATCTCCACGACGACGCCACTGATTGTTTTGTTTTCACCTCCCAGTGTTGGATTCGGCCACGGATCCCGCATGACTTTCGACACGCACCGATGGCAACGATTTAAAAAAAATAGGCTCAGCCCCTGCGAGCGCTCGCTCACGCCGCTGCTGGCTGAAGGGCACCCACTATGAGGGAGCAGACGTGATGGGAGAGGTGGGAGTAACCACACGTTACCCAGTGCCGGATTATCCTCGCAGCGAATGTAGCTGCACATGTAGCTACGGGCCTCGCACTTTCAAGGGCCCCGCGCTGAATTCTTTCAAGCTATCAATTCCGGTACAGTGATTCTGCACTTGCTCCATTACTATAGTACTATACCGCCTTCAACTTTTACGAACGACTGGGTGTTTAAGGTTAGCGATTTGTCGTATTGTCTGGCTGTATAGCAAATGAAAAAATACAATGACTTTACTATGCAAGTAAATAAACTGTTTTAATATTTATGTTTTTTTAAATTTAGGGTCCATTTATAACATATGCCTCAGGCCCCGCACTAGCTTAGTCCGGCACTCACTTTACCCCACCACACGCACTTTGTATACTGCTGCTGGGTGGACAGAGGCACGGGGGGTGGGGTTGGTGGGATTCAATAAAGTTTCGTCATTGTTTTGCAAATCGATAACGCGGATGGAATCGGGCTTGTGCGATTCGATTATTTTCGATTTGTAAACGTTGCATGAGTTTCTACAAGCACCACGGTTGCAAAATAATTAAACTAAATATAAATGGACTTATGAATCGAAAACCGATTCCAAAAAGTGACCAATTCCACAATTGGCGAGACTTAAAGCCACCGCAACTACGAGCAGCTTTCGTGTAGCCATGCTCTCTTTCCGAACGATTAGACCCCGTGTGCTTTTTCTTCTATCACATAACAGAGAGTAATAACCCTAACCCCGCGATTCTAACTAATTCCCCCCCGCCCCCATCCTAGCCGGGACCTTGCCCTGGATCCTATCGGCCCAGACAGTGGGGTTAGGGACTTACATTGTGAGCTCAGAGGGTGCTGCAATCGGCCAGATGGGGCCCCACTATTTAATTTGTGTCGCACGTTCGCACCTAGGCCATTGTATATCGCGACTTCCTCTTGCCGAATCGCATCATTTGACAAGTGTTGTTGTTCTTTTTACAGTGTTGTTGTTCAAAGCAAATCATCTGGTGGTTGTCAGGGGGTGGGGGGGGGGCGGTCCGACTCGTAGCTTTGGCCGCCAGAGGGAGCCAAGGCACCCTCTGCCAGGGCCACGCTCGCTATGCCTCTGGATCACACACATACACGTGCGTTTGAATCACACACACACACGTGTATGTGTGTGTGGATCACACACACACACACACGCGTGGATCACACACACACACAGGGCCACGCTCGCGACGCCTCTCGGTCAAGCACTCCGCGGCGTGTTCGCTGCACGGAGGCAGCGCTGTCTGTCCATGGCGTGTGGATCACATACACACACGTGTGTGTGTGGATCACACACACACACGCGTGTGGATCACACACACGCGTGGATCACACACACACACACACACACGGGTATGGATCACACACACACACACACACGTGTGGATCACACACACACGTGTGGATCACACACACACACACGCGTGTGGATCACACACACACAC
>CM025626.2:9687356-9697983 GCA_014621495.2 Entosphenus tridentatus
CAGCAAACGGGGACCGCTTAGTGATTGATGCGGAGGGCGTATTGCGTTGTGGTACATCGGTAGGTAAATAAGAACGTGGTTTGGTAGGTAGGTAGTTGGGTGGGTGGGTAGTTACGTAAGTGGGTGGGATGGTAGGCGGGTAACTTGGCAAATAGGCGAACAGGTGAGTGAGTTGGTAAGTAAATAGGTAGATAGATAAGTAGATAGAGGGGTGGGTGAGGATGTGGGTAATTACTTGGGAAAGTATGTTGGTGGGTGGGTGAGTATAAATAGGTAGCTTGGCCGTTGTGTAGATAAGCAAGTTGTTGGATGAATGGGTGGGTAGGTAGGGTAAGTGAGTGTGTGTGTGGGTGGATTTATAGCTATGTGTGTAGGTTAGTGGGTGTGTTCGTGGGGGTTTGGCCAGGAGACGTCATAAAAGCCTGGGTCTGCCCCGTGACCTCCTGCCAGCGGGCGTTCGACACTTCACGTGGCCTCAAGGTGCACTTGGCCTGGCACAAGCGTCGTGGTGACGTCACCGCCACTTAGTGGCGAATGGCGGTTGTTGTTGTGTTCGTGGGTAGGCAGGCAGGTGCTTAGGTAGGCAACCGTGCAGGTAGGCAGGTGCCAGCTGCATGACGGGTGGGAAAACGAGGTGGATATAATGGGCAGGCAAGCCTCTTACGCAGAGAGGTATTTATGTATGCACGCAAGCAGGTAGGCAAGTAGGCTGGCATGCAGCACGTCTCTCTCGTCGCTTCACAGTCGCCTCACCCACGACCTCCACCGTGGTGCTGTAGGTGCCGTAGCGATAGAGGGGACAGTCGGTGGGGCGATCCTGCCCGGATAACTCCTGGCTCAGGAGGAGGAGGAGGCTCAGCTCCGGACTCTCCCGGGCAGAGGTCGCGCTCGGGGTGCTGGGGGTGAGGTCCCGGGTGGCGGTGGTGCTGTACGGTTCGGCGACTGTGAGACGCCCTCCAACCACCACCACCATCACCACAGGGAGGGAGAGGAGACATCGCACACAGAGGGCGAGCGTCAGTGTCCCGTGTCGCTGAACACCTGAACGACGAGGGAAGCTCGCGAAGACATCGAACGGGAGAGGGCAGAGGCCTTCGTCTTCTTCGTCTGGCTGATCTGGGGCGGCAGGAGCGGGGGCCTTCTCGAGTGTGACGCCTCAAACGTGGACAACTCTCTTCCACGGGCTCTCAGATTGGCTCCGAGCACCGAACGGTTCAGGAAACTCGTGCAATAATTTATTTTTACTTTCAGCTTTTCCTTGAGTATGCCTTCCTATTTTGAAAAAAATATATTTTTTACACGTGTCTTGATTTCGTAGGTAGGACTACCTTCGTTAATAATTGACACGGAAAAGTTTTGCCATGCCCTCTTCTAGCGGGAGCGAGTTGTTACTAAAAAATATACACTGCATGAATGAGAGCAATAGCTGTAATATTGAGGTGATGGATGGGCCAGATGATTGCGTGAGGAGTGCGCGGATTGGTGAATCGTCCCTACTGTGATCGATGCCTCCTGATTTGTGAACCGGGGCACGGAGTCGCTATGAGTTTCCGTGTTTCTGTTCTGGATGTTGACCAAAGTCGCACACCCGGGAGTGTTATTTTTCCAGTGCAGATGGGAACCAGATAAGAGTAGCAATATTCGCAAGAGTTGATTTTATTTTTCGCTCTAGACGGCACGAGGTGCATTGCGACCGTTGGATCGGAACTCCCATCAGGCCCCTGCACGCGGTCACGTGTCTGTGCGCTCTCCCCTCTGCAGGGGTCAGTGGGAGGAGGATTCTCTGCTCACGGCGGTTGCCGCCTGCACGAAAATTGACGACTGCGTAAGAAGATGTTAGTCAAGCATCGTCATGCAGGAGGATCTCCCTGGGAAAATAATAAAAAAGAATCATCGTTGTCCATTACCCAGGACAGGGGATGGGGCAGTCGCGGGTGATACCTGAACCGGTCCCAAGCCCCCTCCCCTTCACCAACCCGTACTTGACCAGTTTGGTGAAGTATGGCCAAACGACCCCCGTGACCGACACAGCACGGGGAGGCCTTCACCCGGCACTGGATTGACAAAGGAGCTAACAACTATTCACATCAGGGGTGGACTCACTGAGAATCAAGGTTCTTTTTCAGGAGGGTCCTGCTGCATTGGCATGTTCGATCAAGCTCACTAACGAGCGTTGGGCATGTGAGAGGAACCTGGTGAACCAGGAGAAGACCCCCATGACGCATGTAGGAGGGGAACCACTCAGATTTTGCGCAGATTAACTGAAGATGCCACTGCTTGGACCGCCTTCTCCTGGCCACATCGTTACGCACGGTTATAAAACTCAGCATTCTCCCCGGAAATCTCCCTTCCCAGTACTAAACAGGCTTTAGCTTGCTTAGCTACCAAAGTTAGTTTAACCAGTGATTCTGTAACAACCTCTCTCACCATAACCTCGCTACTCACCCTGGCGCTAGCCCCAACCCGAGCCGTAATGCCAGCACATTGCCCTGCTACTGGGTCCTTCGGGCTCGTGGGGCCCGGTGCAGTTTCACCGCCTGCACACTCGCTCGCTACACCACCGATGCACACACAGCTCAACCCTGGCCCGCACCTGCGCGTGATGTGGTGGCGCTGGGCTCCTCCGGGGCAGCGGTGGAGGCGCTCTCCGTGGTGCTGCCGCCCACGGTGGCGTCAGTAGCCGTTGTCGTCGTGTTGCTGGTGGCGGCCGTCGTCGGTGTTACCGTGGCGGCTGTATCAGCGCTGGCAGCGGCTGTCATGGTGCTGGTGGCGGCGCTGACGGCGGCGGCGGCGGTGGTGGCGCAGGGCGCGGGCACGGTGGCCTGCACGGCGAGCCGCGCCGCGTACGCGCCGGGCCCCGCGTACGAGTGGAGGGCGTGCGCGAGGCGAGAGATGAGGAGGCCCGAACCGTCCCCGAAATCCCACGAGAAGGAGACGTCGGCTGCGCGCAGGAAGCCGCTCGGATCGTGCAGCCGCGCCTCGAACAGCACGTTGGGTCCGGCCACGAAGCGCTGCCGCCGCAGCAGCGGCCCCGACGACCGCGCGTCCTCAACCCCCACCGCTTCCTCTTCTTCTTGCCCGGAGCCCGCGGCTGCTACGGCGGACTGGCTGAGCTCCACCGAGAAGGGGACCTGGTCTGAGACACGGAGGAAGGGGAAGGCCGTGGTGCGAGGGGGATTCGTGAAGGGTGGCGTCAAAGCATCGGGGGCGGAGGCGGGTAGGAGAGAAAATTGGGAGCCCTGGGTTGAGATTGGGAGGTTGTTTGATGGGGAAAGGATTTGGAAAGTCGTGGGGAAGCGAAGGAGGAATCGGTGAGAGGTCGCCTGCTTGACAGCTCAGAGCATCGCTAATCGCTGCGCCACCGCTCCACCCAGTAAACGACGTACTAATTGCATTTGGATCCACGTGGTATGAAAGCAATAAACAAAACACCTAATATACATAGTATATATATAAAACAATGAAGACGTGGAGCCGGGAGTCGAACCCGTGACGGTGAACTGCGAGGAGGCGCGTGCCACGGGCACGAACTGTCGTGATCCCCCGCGACGGTAGACCACGAGGGACACGTGGTGAGAGCCCAGGGGGACCCCCCGCGTCTCCAGCAGCAGCCCCGAGGTAGCGTTACCGGCCACCTGCCACGAGCGACCTGCGGCGGACAACAAAATCACGCGCTCGCTCGCGCCTTTACAATGCAATATTTTGTTGTCTTTTCTTGGATTTTCTGTTTGCACATAGTCACTTTAAGATGTTTTCTTGTTCATGTTTTTGTTTTTTTGTTTGTTGCAGTTGCACCCGATTCAAGAGCCGAATGGCTCACAGGGCTATACCTAATAAATGAAACTTGAAACTTGAACTTAATGTGCACCCATCTTCTTGGTTCTTTCGGTAAAGTCACGTAGAAGGGAAATTAAAAAAAAAATAAACATAATAAAATACAATTTCTCACGACGTTTCGCTGTCTTTTTGACAGCCCTGTTCTTCACCTGATGACGGCTGCTTGCGTTGTGGCCGAAACGTCGTGAGAATTGTATTTTATTATGTTTTATTTTTATTAGTTTATTATTTCCCTTCTACGTGACTATACCGAAAGAACCAAGAAGATGAATCCCTGCAAGTCACGAAAGCTTTACATCGAAATGTGCACCCATTGCCTCGTGGTGCTGTGCATACAACACCCGAATAGCCATGCCACACGCGCTTTTACAATGTGCGCCCATTTGCTCACGGTACTGCACAAAGTATAAATCCGTGCCGCGTGCGTGTTTACAAGGTGCACCCAAATGGTTTGCACTATTATACTATAAGTTGCACTTCCACAAGGTGCGCCCAGAAACACAGGTATGGTAACGCCGATGTGAGCTTTTACAATTAAAAAAACGAGTCATCTACCTTAGAGACATGCCGATGTGACGTTTTTACAAAGTGCACTCATTGTGAAGCTAGCCGTGCGTTCCGGTTGAACCCCCCCCCCTGGAAACGTGGAAAGCTTTAGCAAAGCCACTCCCGCACTGCACATTTGCAACGTGCACCCCAAAAACAGCTGTCTGACTGCGATCAAAACGTGCGCCGCGTGATGCTGAGGCCGTCCGCACCCAGGCCGCTCCACACGTAGACGAAGCGTGGCCCCTTCCTCCCCGGGTCCCCGCTGAGGAGGTCCCCTCTGCCTCCCCGGTGGGGTCCAGGGTGCCTTCCTGAGCCGCAGTCCGGGTGCGCGTCTGCGTGCGAGGGGACACGGGGAGGTCCGGGAAGAGACCCCGAGGGGAGCGGTAGTCACGGGACGAGTCGTCCATTCACGCGGAGGTTTGAGTCTTGCGCTTGAGTCGTGCGTGCAATGATTTACGATTTTTGTAAATTACGTGCAGATGTGTAATATCATTATGATGTAACATTACTTTTTGTTTATTAATAACACCGGAAGCAGGTGCATGGCTTCATTATTCTGGAAAATCGCCCGAAGATGCTGGATGTAATTATCAGCGAAACGTCGTACTCAAATTGTTAATGTTGTGGATTCACTCTTCAAACACACCGGTGGGTTGAAGAAGTAACTCATTGGCGTTTTGTTAACGTGACACATTTTTTACTGATTGGCCGTGTCGGGTGGTGGAGGGTTGCGACGCATTTATAATAACGCGATATAAGCCAAAAACCTTTATTATGAATAATAATACCGAGTCTCAAGACTCTTTTTAAGGAGGGTCCTGCCAAATGTTCGCAGTAGTGGGGCGATGCTGCTGCTGCTGCGTGTAGTCCCGATGTAAACATTTGCAGGTTATGTTTGCGCAAACACCAGTTCCATTGTGTGGGGGGTTTATTAGCGATGACCTTTGGCTGACTCACTCGGAATGCGCCCGATACCGTCAGATCTCGCGAGCTGATTTGCACCTGGACAGCGCTTGGACGTGTGACCATCGTTGGCATGCCAGGTTATCACACCGACAGAATATGCTCCACGCCTTTTCCAACCCGCACTCACCAGCGTGGTGAAGTATGGTCAAATAACCCCTTCGACCCCACAACAGCGTGGGGGGGGGGGGGGCCCTCGACCAGCAGTAGATTGGCAATGGAGCTCTACTGGTGCTTGCTACATTCGGGCTAATGTGTGTACGTTGAACTTCTTTTGCACCGTACGTAGCCAACCGTGCTAAACGGAGGTGCGGATGGTAAGCACGCTGCAGAGCGAGACCATGCGCGGTACACGTGAGACGGAGGCAGGCAGTGCAGACGCGACAGACAGACAATCCATACAATCGAGATCGTGCCAATTTCAAATCTGTTCATTGGCAAATAAATAAATACTTATAATCGAATTATCATCTGGGTCCTCTGGTCTCTGAAGAGCAGTCTCCACTCCAACTCTTTATCCTCCATTCTATCTCTCGGTAACTCTCTGTTCATGTGCTACTAAGAAGGTTCATACACTGCATGTCCTTTTAAAAATCCTTTATATTAAGTTCGATTGCTTGCTTGCTTAGGACCGTGCAAATCTTTCGGTCGTTTTTTAACCCACTTCCCGTGATCCAATCGAGCTGATATTTTGCACACAGACTCGTTGTGCGTGACAATTAATGTTCGTGAATTTTTTTTTCCAAAATTTTACACTGTTTAGGGAAAAGAAATTAAATATTTAATTACCAATTGCTTAATGCTGCCAGACAATCATCTGACCCATAGGTGGCAGCCATCTCAAGCCAGAGGACGAGAGGACTCTAGCCGCCACGCATATAAAGGATTTATAGTGAAAATTTTTGTTTTTACGGGTTAATTTTTTGTTAATGCCACAGCGGTTTGTTTCCCGTAGTCGCGTGGCGTTACCGTCGAGGGGCTCCGCGTCTCCCCACGCCGCCTCGAGCTCCCGGGGGACGCGGAGGTGCGCGCTGAACGTGACCCGCGCCCCGGTCAGCGTCGGGCAGTCGTTGGTGACCTCCACCGTGACCCGGGCGCCTGCGCGCGCACGGACGCAGGGCGGACGCGGCTTCTCAGTGATCCACGTGCAGACACCCACAGTGAAATGAAACTCCGAGAGGGGCGAAGCGATCGATCGCCGTGCTCGCGGGAGAATGTTGAGACGTAGGCGCGCAACTCCTGTGTCCGGCCCTGAGCCGGGTGGTGGTCAATTTAACTTTTCTATGGCCGAGGCGAGTATATCCATAGGCCAGACGCTGTTGAATTCGCCACAAAGCGGTACTAATTTTATCTGCCCCGGAGGGAGAGTGGGTTGAGTCATGTGCAAGACGCCGATGTTACAGATAAGTGCAACGTTCGTCTATTCTCACAATATTCACAATGTTTTGACAACGCCCTTTTAGCGCCGGTTTTGTGAATGATTTTTCCGCTCAGATTTCATTTGAATATCTCTACGCTTTGAGCGATAACCCGTTCCATCAATCGAGCCGGCTGTCTGCTATAGGCGAGTCCGCTCTTGGCAACACAACGCCGACTATACAAAAGTTTGGCGTCACACCGGGACCATGTAATGTGTTCTCCTCCTCCATTTTCGCTCTCTGGGAAATGCTCGCGTTGGCGCTAAGCGCTCGCTAAGCCCTCCAGATTAAAGCAAATCCCCCGCCCCCACCACCACCACCACCTCCCCATCTTAATCTCCTCTTCGCCAGTGCCGTATCTGCTGACCTCCTCCGGCACCGAGCCAGCGAGGATCGTTGGTGGGCCACGTCGGGAGGAAACCGGGGTCCACGGGTCCCCTGGTCTCCCGTCCCGGCGGCCCGTGGCGGTGGTGAGGCGGGGGTCCCCATCGCCCTACGGGACACAGGAGGGGGAGGGGGTGGTGGGTGCTTGGGGGGGGGGCGATGCAGGGGGTCTGCACTGACTGGGCTCACAACAAGAGCCCTCCGTCATCGCCATCCTGTTAAGTTCACAAGTCAAGGTGCAGCCTCGCTCGCGTCTCTGCTGGAGGGAGGACCTTCCCCATCGCTAGAGATCCCCTCTCGTGGAGGACCGGTGTTTGCCGTGGCCTGGAATCGAACTTAGATCGTCGGGTTCATGGCGCAGTGCACCAACCACTGTGCTCCAGCTCCCATCCATCTACATTTGTGTAATATAAGACACATCTCATCATCATCAGCTATAATGATCGTCTCACAAGTATCATCGTTATAATTGTTTTCATTTTTATAGCCGGAGCGGTGGCTTAGTGGTTAGCACACTACGCTACGAATCTGGCGATCTGAGTTCGATTCCCGGGAGAAAATCCGTCGAGTGATTTCTGAACCAGTCCTCGGAGCTGCTTCACAAAACCCGGACTTGGACCAGCGAGGTGAAGTATGGTCAAGCAACCCCCTTAACCGACATGGCGTTAGGAGGCCTTCAAGCAGTCGATGATTGACTAAGGACTTTAAGTGATATTCATAATAATAAGGGTTTCCCCCTTTTTTCTGGCAACAAAACTGAAAACTTATGTTGCCAGAAAAAAAGGGGAAAAACCTTTTTATTATACTTTGGTACTGGAAAAGGAGGTCTAATGATGATTTAAGTTATATATTTTTTTAAATTGAATATCAGAATATTATTGTCTTAGCGTGTAGTTCCCAAGACGATAACTATCAGAATGTTTATTTTTACTGGAGGAGTCCGATGAGCTATTAAGCTCTTTTTCACAGATGTCCAGTTGGGGCGGGTCAGAACTTCACAACAACAACAACTACAACAACAACTAATAATGATACACAAACAAACGATAGGAGTGCAACGTACAGGAAAGGTAAACAAATCACTAAAAAATAAACAAATACAACTTTTTTTTCTTTCCAGGTAAAGCGCACTGAGCTATTTAGCTTCCGCTTTAGAAGCGACCTGGCCACAAATTACATCATATAAAAAATTTCTTACTCATGTTTTCGGAGCCGATATGATTCGTAATTTCGTTTTTTGTTTGGGTTGCGTAACGATCTGACGCCTTGAACAATAACAGTGTTAGTTGGCTCATTAAACCCTTGTGCCGCCACGTGGCAATTTAATTTGACAGTGTCGGGTGGTGGTGGAGCCTAAACGACACAGGTTTGGTAAAATCATTACGTGGCCTAATCCATTAAATGATCATATTTAATGCGTAATTCAATAGACATGTAATCGTAATATGGTCATCAGCATCATCAGCAATATGCATTTAACAGCACGGCTCTCCTTCCACAACAGCACAACCTCCAATTAAAAAAACATTCACAGACTCCTGCACATTCACTTTGAATCAGTGACCCACTAAACCAACGCACTTGTTGGACTAATTGACACGCGACTCGACAAACAAACACAGTCCATTTGTTTCCCCGTCCACACTAGAGGGAGACAAATGGACATCTTTGAAAAAGAGCTTTATAGCTCATCGGATTCCTCCAGTATAAATACATCTTCTGATTCTCTGATTCTGATAGGAGTGGAGTGGCGCTCGTGTTCACTGGTTCCAAGCTTGCGGTGGAAATTCCACGTTCCTTGGACCATAAAAAAACAAGTCTCCTCCCCGATTGTATCCAGATTGAGCTCTCCGTGATGTGAAGAACCAAGTTGATGCCCCAGAGGCAACTCTGAGATGCCATCAAGTGGCATCTTTGTCCACACAGTCAGGGGGCAGGATGTGTCCAAATTGTCCTGTTGCAGGTAACCATCCAAGAGCCATTTAAAAAAAGACAAAGCTGGTCATTGAAAAACATTTCACAAATTTAATTCTCATCAGGCCCCACGGCGTAGAGTGAAGTCTCCAACCCCATGTGCAATGTTGAGGGACCATTTCCCGAAACGTTACCAATTATATAAAACATAGTTTAAGGTCACAGCGTAAGTAACGAATGCGTTGAGGTTTTTTTCTGTTACTGAGCAATGTAAGCCCATCGCAGTGAAACCAATCTTTTAATTTTCTGAGCTGGAATTTTGACAAATTAAGTGCAGTTAGTGCTTGATGGGTTTATTTGTGCAGTCATTGTTGACCCGGCTTAGACCATCAACTCGCTCTGACCTCGGAACCACCTGTCCCGCTCCGCACTTCCACGTGTTGCGCGCACTTTTCTGCTCCATCTGTTCCATCTGCTACACACCAGCGAGACCGAGCAGCACTCGGAGACCGTCAAGACTTACTCGTGCAGTCGCACCGCGACACCGTGAACGCGACTCCGACCACCGCCGCCAGCAGCAGCACCGCCGGCCTGTCCATGCCTCCAGGGAAGAGGCGAGAGATGCAGACAGGGAGATGAACAGAGAGGCGGGCAGCGCGAGATGTCACCAGGGGAATGTGACAGAGAGACGGACACACCAGGGAGATGACCAGGGAGACGACGGGGAGCTCGGGAGGGAGAGAAGGAATCCCTGCCCGCACCACGCGCCCCTTTATGGGTTCACATGATGGGGCTTAATGAATGAGACGTCCTCACGGGAGTAGCCATGTGACTCATTCCTTAATGCCACCGTCACATGTCTGGTTGGCACCGCGAGGAGCCAATACAAAGGATTTTGTTCATTTTTTTCGCTTTTTCATATATATATACACATTTATTTTTATTCACTGTCTCTTTGAGACCGGCGCTGGACATCGCGTATGAGCTTACGCAAGGAATCTTTAGAAAGAGTCTGGCAGGCAGCGTTGAATTATCCAGAATCATAGTCCTCGTCTAGTCGAGTCCACGTCTTTGGATTCCAAATGCTGACGAAGTGAACACCGAGATGCCTCCATGAGCTGTCATTCCATCACCAGTCTCGTTCATCGGCCCATCTCCCGTAGCCGGAATTTGTCCTGCCCCAGCACGCTTTACCTTTCCCTACAGTCAATGTTGCGTCTCTGATTGACTTTGTTTCGCCTGATCCACGTCTTCCCCTCTGAGTCTCTCGGTGAAATTCCCAGCGTGCATCTCTGCGCACGTCTTGCCTCGATTTAAAAACATTTGTTTCAGTTTCAGAATCTTTATGAAAACCGGAGGAATTCAATGAGCTATGAAGCTCTTTTTACTTAAGTGTTTCTTAATTTTAACACATTCCTGCGGAGGGAGCTGGTAGGAACGTTGGGTTTCTCGGTCAATGGCCAGGGTCAACGGCGGCGTGGTGTATTCCGCAAATATGCCCGACTGTGAGGGCGAGCACAAGCCGGCGTGAGTAGGTTAAACGTTGAGTTTTATAAGGGCAC
>CM025626.2:9762674-9781807 GCA_014621495.2 Entosphenus tridentatus
TAACAGCTTCTAACGGCGATGTCACATGTCAGTGTCGCGGGGATTGTAATGGGACTAACATCTAACGGCGATGTCACGTGTCAGTGTCGCGGGGATTGTAACAGAACTAACAGCTTATAAGGACGATGTCTCGCGTTCGTGTCATGGAGAATGTGGCTGAACTATAACAGCTTCCTTCTAACAGCAACCACACATCCACTGCCAATTGAGGGCCTCACACAATTCAATGTTTAAATGCACCAGCTACTAAATAACAACAACAATAATAATAACGACGTGCAAGACAGCGCCTTGCCAATCAACTGCTGGATGAGGGCCTCCTCACGCAGTGTGGGTCGTGGGGGTTACTTGATCATACTTCACCACGCTGGTCAGTGCGGGTTGGTGAAGGCGGGGGGCGTAGACGTGGGATGCTCCCCCACTGGCCTGTGCCGCTCACCGCGTAGCCCCACCGCAGCCTATAGCACCTGTTATGCATGGCCGTCGCCCATCCAAGCACTGCCCAGGCTCAACCCCTTGCTTCCATTTGGCAAATGTTCACCTGTCAAGATGCGATGACTTGGGCACTGCTTAAAACTTTTTTTTACGTAAATATCTTCCTTCAATATTTCCCATTAATCGAACGAGCTGATGCGATGCATCGATGGCAGTGGTGCCAGGAACGCGATCGCAGCGGTGCCGTGTGTTTCATTTCCACCCCCCTCCTCGTTAGCTCAGTGCCCGGGCCCACGGCGCAATTGCACCACCTGCACACCATCGATAGCCACTGCCGGCACTGCGTCTGTCGCGGCCTGACTCACACGTGCGCGTTGTGTGCATCTCACGGCCGCGCGCGCTCACTTTATGCACGTGATGAACCCTCCCCCCGTGTGTCTGCGTGCGCGTGTGCGTGCAGTCAATTACTGCGACCAGCACCGGTGCCGTCACCGCGCCGAGTGCATCAACCAGGCCAGCAACTACACCTGCGTGTGTCCCATCGGCTTCCGCGGAGACTTATGCCAAGAAGGTAGCCGCTGTCGCGCGTTTTACATTGAGGGCACCGTGGTGGCTAGGAGATGTCACCTCCTTCGCCTGGTATGCAGGAGGTCGTAAGTTCGATCCCTTGGAGAATTTAATTACCACCACGAAACTCACTGTGATCGTGAGAGTTTACCGAGAACGAGGAAGGCTCTGATCTTAAAACGCGATGGCGAGATGTTAATTCCGTCGTCTGGTCTGCAGGAGGTCGTGAGTTCGATCCCGACTGCGATGGCTGCTGTTTATTTGGAGCTTGCGTGTCTGTCTCCCCACGGTCACGTGGATTTTTTTCTCCGGGTTCTCCGGTTTTCCCTCCACATTTAGAAACGTGCGTTTCGAATATGTGGCTGCTGTCAATTTCCACACGGTAAGCCACTTTGTTGAGCTATCTGAAAAAAAGCTACATAGCTCAGTGGGCCTTAGCTGGTAAAATAACAATAGTTAATAGTTTTACATCGTGCAGGGGTCTCCACCTCTGGGATACAGAAAAATCCGGGACGTGTCACCGGAAGGAGACGCCGCATGATGATGAATACCATCTCACATTTATCTTGCGCATCGCACTATTAAGTAACGAGCAATGTCCCAGGAACGTGTATGGATTTCTCAGGACAGCAGCTACCTCAACAAGAGGATAATCTTTGGAAATTAAGCAAGCGGTGGCAACGGCTATCATGCCTCCCCCCGCCCCCACTGCCTCCCCAAAATTGAGGGTGCAAACCCAACTTCCACATTCGCCGATCGTCATCGGCCACGATCTATCCACTGCTGGATGTAGGGATGTGGCGTATGCTCAATCTCCTCGGAGGACGCTCCCCTCCTTCTGGGGGCATCTTCGCCGTCCTGGGCTGCCATCCCGTGGCCGGTCCCGAAGCCGTCGGCCATCAGGGTTTTGATTGCGCCCGATGATTTCTTTCGTTGTGCTCTGTTTTTTCAGAAATGAAAGTTTTCGAGTCGAAAACCAAGATCGAGGAAGAGTTCGACAGCGAATTGGAAAACAAATCTTCGGGAAAATTCAAAACAATGAGACAAAAACTGGAAACATCGGTGAGAGGCCAAGCAGAGTCTGGAACTTGTTCGTTTTGAAAGCTCTCCAACTAAAGTTGAAAGCGGGAACGAACGCATGCGCTCTGTCTGTCCGTCTGCATGTCCGTCCGTCCGTCCGTCCGTGTGTGTCCCTGTCACAGCGGGCACGATAACTCTCATAGAGCTGATCCAGTACGAATTTAACTTTAGTCCGGGGTTGCGTTTGCCATTCGGGGACTCGACCAAGAGAAAACCGCGCCACATCGATCAAAGGGTTATCGCCCCAAAAACCTGGCGGTAAAAAATTTAACGACCGCCTCGGGGTGGACAAACGCGGCGTGTCAATTGCATCGCAGGATCCGTGTGTGCGCTTGATTTTTTTTTCCTTCCGTTTCATCCATTTACTTAACAGATGAACAGTCACCTGAAGGTTGAGTTGAAGAGCGAAAAAGTGAAGGTGGTGGTGATCTCCTTCACGAGGGGCAGCATTGTGGTGGAAAGCATCATCGCGGTGGACAATCTCGTAAACATGACTATGCAGACGGTGGAGAAGGGCATGAGAAACATCCTGGTCGCCGTGGCCAACGACACGAAACTTCCCATGAACGTCTCGTCCGTCGTGATGTCCGGTGAGCGTCGCGCTCGCCACCCCCACTCCCCCTCCCCGTGACGGTAAGCACAGGGGGCTGCTCGCCAACAGCGCCGACGTCCTGTTCAAGGCGTTGCGGGGGATGTTTGTGCGTGCAGACTTCGACGAGTGCCGGAACTCGACGCTGAACGACTGCTCGCCGTTCGGGATGTGCACCAACACCGAGGGCTCTTTCAACTGCTCGTGCCTGCCCTTCTACGAGGACGTCTCCGTGGACTCTGTGGGGAGAACCTGCCTGGGTGAGGCCCTGCGGATGCCGCCTGTCCTCGCCGCGTCGCGGAGTCGCGGCGACCGCTACTCACAAACGGCGCAACTCTGAGTCCGTACCTTTGACGCCTGCAACCAGGACCGTCTATAGTGGGCGGGCGAGGGGGGATGTTGCGGGGCCCGGGGAAACTCACCCACCACGTGGGCCCGGCCGCGCCCCCCCCCCCGATGGCTTCAAACTACCGCCCCCTACTGGACATCTGTGAAAAAGAGCTTTATAGCTCATCGGATTCCTCCAGTATGAATACATATTCTGATTCCCCGCATACCCTGGGGATGGCTCTGCGTGCAACCTGCGATGCCACGGAGCGGATGTCGCGCGAGCTCGGCACGCGGCGCCGTTCTGCGCAGCCGAGCTTGCGATCCCGCTCGCCGCAGAGTTGACGCCGTCGTAAAAATCGCCGCTACGATTTTTTCTATTTTTGTATTTGTTCGGCTGCGCCAAGCGGGGCGCGAGGGTCTCGCGACGCGAATTCGGTCAGAGCTGTCGAGTGACCCTCGGCCCCTTTTCCAAATCTCCACGCGAACGACGTTAGGCACCTGCCCAGAACCACGCTGCCCGTGCGCGCCACGACACTCGCTCGGCGCGCCGCACGCAAGCCGTCTCTTCTAAAGCTTGCGGATCGTTGCCTTCAACGTCACAACGCCCCGCGTGTTTTTGTGAAGATGATTCGGTAAATGTTGACTGTGAGGTCGCCCTGTTTGCGGCTGCTCCCGTCTGTGTGTGTGGGCCTGGGGAGGGAAATCAAAGCAACAGTTTCTGACTGACAGTCCTGAGACTGCTTTAGTCGACTGGACCGAGGGACTGCAATAATCGACAGACTAAGACTAGCATGTCAGCACGCGTGTTTGCTGTCCCCTTGTCAGTCGACACCCTGGACACCCTTGCAAACGGTTTGTTCCACCTTCAGGAATTTTGCAGTGGGATACTTTAATAAACAAAACAACAAGACTACAACATTGACATTCTGACTGAAATGATCACTGGTCAGCACTGCTTCTGGCGTGACTCCCCAATCTCTCCTCTCTCTTCTCTCGTCTGCTCCCCCCCCCCCATTTCCTCCCACCCCACCGCAGCGCCTCTGCCCCCACGGAACGTTAGCGTGTCGTTGCAAACGACGACGGAGCTTGACCTGAGCTGGCTGCATCCCAGCAGCTCTGTGGACGGCTTCAACTGCACGCTGACACGCACAGACAGTGGCAATCCGGTGGTTGCCTGGAAGTTGCTGCCAGCCTCCGAGCTGGGCGTCAAGTTCCCGGGGCTGCTGCCCGGCGCCACGTACAGCTTCACGGTCCACAGCTACCGCGGCAACTTGACGAGCAATGCCGTGCAGCTCAAAGCCACGACCAGTACGGCGCTCGGGAAGGGGGGGCTCCGTGGAGATTGTGGAGCTGCGCTCTCTTTGTGCTCACTCTCTCTGTGTGTGCTCACTCTCTCTGTGTGCTCACTCTCGCTCTGTGTGCTCACTCTCTCTCTCTCTGTGCTCACTCTCTCTCTGTGTGCTCACTCTCTCTCTCTGTGCTCACTCTCTCTGTGTGTGCTCACTCTCTCTGTGTGCTCACTCTCTCTCTGTGTGCTCACTCTCTCTGTGTGCTCACACTCTCTCTGTGTGCTCACTCTCTCTCTGTGTGCTCACTCTCTCTCTGTGTGCTCACTCTCTCTGTGTGCTCACACTCTCTCTGTGTGCTCACTCTCTCTCTGTGTGCTCACTCTCTCTCTGTGTGCTCACTCTCTCTCTGTGTGCTCACTCTCTCTCTGTGTGCTCACACTCTCTCTGTGTGCTCACACTCTCTCTGTGTGCTCACTCTCTCTCTATGCTCACTCTCTCTCTGTGTGCTCACTCTCTCTGTGTTCACTCGCTCTCTGTGCTCACTCTCTCTCTGTGCTCACTCTCTCTGTGTGTGCTCACTCTCTCTCTCTGTGCTCACTCTCTCTCTCGCTCTCCTCTGATCACGAGCGCGTGACACGGCGCTCACTGCACCATCGTTGCGATGTCCCAGCGTTTTAAGTAATCGATTGAGCCACCTATTTCTTTTCGCGGCGCTGCTGCTGCATTGGCAGCGGTGCACGAGCGACGCAACAACAACGGCGACAACAACAACGACAACAACAACAAACATGGCAGCGGCTCCACTCCCCTTGGTACCGGTGCCTTTAAAGAGGGGAGAGGATAGTATTCATTTATTTTGATGGGCAAGGCCCACTGAGCTATGTAGCTCTTTTGCAGAAGCGACCTGCCTATCACAAATGATAGCTCAACCAAGTGGCTTATCACGTGGAAATGTACAGCAGCCAATTAAAATGTACAGCAGCCAAATATGCGTGAGAGAGAAACACGCAAACTCCAAATATACAGCAGACGTCGGGGTCGGGATGGAACCCACGACCTCCCGTATACCAGGCGAGGTACCTAACATCTTGCCACTGTGGCGCCCACTATGTAACGGGACGAACGAGGGGCTTTGGGGAGCACGCGTCGCCAGACGGGACGGCGCCCGGGGGTCGAGACTAATGATGGAGTGGCAGCTGAAGGAGGTGTGTTGGGATCATGAGAGGCGGCTTGAGGAGGTCTTCATCCAGCAATGGGTGGAGTGTGGTTGATGATAACGAGTGTTTAAGAGCGATGATATTGATGGCCCATGTGAATTTGTAAATACGTTTTATTCATCATGACGACAGCCTGATGCTTGATTATATGATGACGATTGATTAAACGATGATGGATTAAATTATGATGATCGATTGATGCTGATGGTGATTGATTCAATGATAATGACAACAATGATTATCAAATTATGTTAACTATTTAAAAAATCATAAAGAGGACAACGATGATGACGGTGACAATACGATGATAATGATGACGATGACAACATTGATGATGACGACAATGACGATGATTACAATGATCATGAGGACAACGATGATCTTGATGACGACGACGACGATTACAATGATGATGACGACGACGACGATTACAGTGATGATGACGACGATGATGATGACGACGACGATGACCCCGCTGCGTTGCCGTCGTCTCCGCAACAGAGCCCCTGACGGCGGTGAACGTTCACGCCAGCAAGACGTTCTCCTCCATCACCGTCACGTGGGACGCTCCGAGCGGCGACGGCAAGTTCGACTCGTTCACCCTGAGCGTGGTGCCCACCGAGAACAACTCCTCCACGGCGGAGTGGCGCGTCTTTCACATCAGCGACGTCACGGGGCTCAAGCAGCGGGTGGTGGGGCTGATGTGGGGCATGAGCTACAGCGTGGCGCTCTTCACCGTGAGCAACGGCGTCAAGAGCTCCGCCGCTTTCCCCACCAACTCCGACAACGGAGTTCTCTCCACGGGTACGGGGAGGGGAGCGGGAGGGGAGCGGGAGAGGAGGGGGAGCGGGAGGGAGGGGAAAGGGAGCAGGAGGGGGAGTGGAGGGAGAGGGGAGGGGGAGTGGAGGGGAGTGGGCAGGGGGAGGGCTTTTTCCGCTGCCGTATCTGAGCCAGGCCAGCACAGGCCGTTCTCCACTGGCTATTTGCCGAGCCGAGACATGGCCACTCCGTGATATGCTGGCCTCACAAGAAGACATCTCAATCTGGCTTGGGGCCAAGCAGGGCCATGGGCGAATGCGTTAGTTGCGTGCGAAGTCGGTCATTGCGACTCAGTTTGCTGACATCAGCTGCCTGGATTTGAACCTGAGCCGCCCGGTCATCTGTGTTTGGGAGTTTCATCGACCTGCTGGTGACGCGAGGATTACCGTTGGACGTCTGCTTCGTCGAGTCATGCTGCGCGTTTCTCTTTACTCAACAGAGAGCTGTCCGTCTGGAGGGTTGCCCGGTGCGGATTGCAGAGGTGAGTCCTCGTCCGGCCTGTGTCGTACTCCACACAGAGCAATCACAGAGCAAAGCGGCTCGCCACCTCCTTCCGTAGCGCAGCCTCGCGACGGAGACGTTTGCCGCGGGAAAAGTTCCACCGTTTCAGGCGTACATTTTAACGTGTGGGTAGTTATTTGTTTGGGCGTAGCGTGTCCTCTGATTTGGGTAGCGGAATGAATGGGTACAGCACAGTCGATCGACAAGTTGCCTTCGGTGGGGTAAAGTGTGGGCAACTCCCAACTCTTCCAAACCACCTGACCGGTGTGGAAGAGTTTGCCAAATACGCCCGAAAGGCTCCTTTCTAGTGGAGGCCCTTTCGCCAGCGGTAGCGTGAGCAAGCAGCTGCATGCCAGACTTCTTGGGAGATGCGCAATACCCACATTTTACCCCACTACACGCGACATGCCGATCGGCTATCTGCGGTGCACCCATTTATTCTGCTGGATGGACACAGGTGGGGAGGATTGAAGGCACTCGACTGCCGTGCCGGGAGATCGAACTGGCAACCTCTGGGTCGCAAGCGCAGTGCGCCGCTAATCACCCCCATTACACCTCGTGCCTTACTAAAGTCAACTATGCACGCTTCATGCTCCTAAGTTTTGTACACGTTTGAATTTTTACTGTCTTCAAATGTTTTCCCCAGGGAAAGCCTCGCTTGAGACTCTCTCATGGAAAGGTCTGGCGGTGGAATTATTACATGAAAAAAACTTAAGATGCGCACTTGTGTAAAAATGATCGTGGTTCCCCGCAGAATTCAACCGGTATGAAGCCACGCTGCGGATCGACCGCGTGTTCGACAAGAACCTCGAGTCTTCGACGTCCGATGAGTTTGTGGCACTCGCCGCAGAACTGAAGACTGAGGTAATGCCCCCTCGCCCCCACTGGCTGTGAGCAAACTCATCCCCAGGGAGCCCTGGGTTTGTATAGCAAGTGGGGGTCAGAACTAAATGTCAGCTCAGATTTTAGTCCCAAAAAAACTAAACTCAATGAACAGGTAATGAATAACTTCAACATGTCAGCTTTAACACTTGCCATTGGATAATGACTCACTCTCGTCTTTGCCTCGTTTCTATCTCTCCTCTCTCGCCTAATGCCATATTTTTCACCGGCTCTCCAGTATCGCTGCATCTGTCTATTTTCTCTCTGTCACTTCTGTCATCTCACTTGGAGTTTATGAAGGCGTTTGTGGGTGGGCGCTTACAATCATCTCTTCTTCGGGCGCCCCGATGAGGCCAGCACCACCACTGCATTCGTGCGCTCTTTTGGCCTACGTCAGGCGTGGGCAGCCTACGGGTCGAGGGCCGGACACATCCCACGCCGCCACACGAGGCCCACCACTTTGGGCTAAGCCCAAAGGGCTTCCTGTGAAACCGCATCAGATATGTAAATCTAGGCGGTGGTGGCCACGCTGCACGTGGCTGCTGCCTGTAATCCAGCGCTGCGGAGGCAGCAGAAGCAGCAGCGAGGGGTTGGTGGATCACCGCACGCAGATGTTGTCAAACTCCCTTCCGGCGGGCGTCGAGTAGGTGCCCGTAACCCTGGCTCGCCACGCGAAGGCCGTACAGCAAACGTGAACTCCACTCCCTTCCATCTCTACGGCATAGAGAATTGCCTTCTCGCGCTCCTTGGATTTATCCGGGCGCTCCGGTTTCTTCCTGCATGTGAATTCTCATAAATTGGCCGATAACACCTCGATATATAGAGGACCGTAGAACTTGGGAGTGGGCGGGGGGGGGGAGATTTTGCGCCGGCTCACCGCCTGGCTGCTGCTGCTACCTGTCCCGCTTATCTGCGGTTCCTCCTCGCCCCTCCGAGTTGTTCTCTTTATTCCAGACTGAGCGAATACTGTGTGCCGCTTTATGGCTCGAAATGATGATTGTTATTGTTATAATTATAAATGGCTCTTGTCAATTTGCCCTTCTGCCTTGAAATCTGTCTGCACGCCTCATCTCAACGCTTCGCCTCTCCGATTGCCGTTGCAGCTGGACCGAGAGATGTCTAAAAGGCTGGCCTCCTACGTGGGCGTCATTGTGAAGAGGTTCTGGAACGGGAGCGTTAATGCAGACCTGAATATCCTTCTGAGTCCTGGGAATGTCTCGAGCTGGTCGGAAGTGGCCGACGCACTGCATTTCTCCACCAAAAACTTCACTAACATCACCATCCTCAACGTCAGCATAACAGGTGGGTGACGTGGGCCTGGTGGTGGCGCGTTTGTCGCTTGTTACGGAGGTTTCCGGTTCAAGCCCCGTGGCCACCCTGGTTAATGTTATGGGTTTATTCATGCTGCGGGTGTATTAACGTTGCTGGTGTATTAACTGGTGGACGTCAACAAGCCCATGATGTTAATTGAGAGACAGAGCAGGCCACGTGTGCCACCATTACCGAAGGATCGTAACCTTATCGTGGTGGTGGGGTTTGTGTATTTCAATGACCCTCAGAGGTACGTCGCCTGGAGTCTTGTACTCCTGGTAGGGTCTCTCCTGGCGAACAGTTCTGGGGGAAGGTTCCAGACAAATAACATTTAAAAAAGCCCCTCATAAATGGTTGAAAAATACAAAAATCAGAGAACTTCGCCCGGACAAGGTATACCAGGAAACCTCCCTGGAGTCATGCCTGGGGGTGGTGTTTGCCGGCCAGAGCCTTGTGGCCGGGTGACTCCACACATTACCCGGTTGGGCCCATTCCGCAATGGCTACGTTGTGCCATTCTGCGGGCTCACCATCCGCAGGACGAAGAGTGAGGGGCGGGTGTGCTATGCCAGTATCATGGCGAGTGTAATGGTCTCAGACGGGCTGGACCTTGGCGACGGACAATGAGCTATTGGGACGTGGATTGTCACGTCACTGGGGGGGAAGGGGCCTGAGCTGGCGGAGGAGGTGGGAAGGTACCGACTTTATATCGTCTGTCTCACCTCCACACACAGCATTGGCACTGGAACCAAACGTCTCTATCGGGGGTGGTCTCTCTCCTATTCCAGAGTAGCCCCTGGTGAGAGGCGGGTGTGGGGATACTCACAAGCTCCCGGCTGGGTGCTATTAAGTTGGAGTTTGTCCCAGTGGATGAGAAAGTCGCCTCAATGAGACTTCGGGTGTCAGAAAGGAAAACTCTGACTGTTGTCTGTGCTTATGCACCAAACAGCAGTTCAGAGTATTTGTCCTTCATGGAGACGGTGGGTGCAGTGCTCGACAGAGTGCCACCTTCCGACTCCACAGTCTTACTGGGCGACTTCAGTGCTCATGTGGGAAGTGATGGAGATACCTGGAGAGGCGTGATTGGGAGGAATGCCCCCCCTGATCTGAACCCGAACAGTGAGATGTTATTGGAATTCTGCGCTTGTCACGGAATGTCAATAACAAACACCATATTCGAACACAAGGATGCTTATAAGTCTACTTTGTAATAGAGCACTTTCGGCCGAAGGGCAATGATTGACTTTATAGTTGTATCATTGGACTTAAGGCCGTATGTGCTGCACACTCAGGTGAAGAGAAGGGCAGAGCTGTCAACTGATCACAACTTCATGGTAAATTTGGTCCGACGCTTGGGGCACCGACCAGATAGAAGTAGAAGGCCTAATCGAATAGTGCGGGTTTTCTGGGAATGTCTGGCGGAAGACCAAGCACGGAAAGATTTAAATTTCCACCTCCGATAAAACTTCTCCTGCACTCCAGGGGAGGTTGTGGACATTGAGTCCGAGTGGACGGTGTTCAGGGCCTCGATTGTGGATGCAGCTGCGAAAAGCTGTGGCCTGAAGGCAGTTGGTGCCTGTCATGGCGGCAACCCTAGGAGCCGCTGGTGGACACCAGTGGTGAGGGAAACTGTCAAATTGAAGAAGGAGGCTTTCTGAGCCATGCTCGGATAAAAAAAGTCTCCCGACTCGATTGAGACGTACCGGCTTTGCTAAGAGTGCGGCAGCTGCAGCAGTCGTTTCAGCAAACGCCCCGGAGGGCTTGGGAGGAGTTTGGAGAGGCCATGGAGAGGGACGCCTTAGGGGAGGGGTCTCCGGGACGTGGCCCAGGTAAGGGTGGCGGCGTAACATTGACCTCAACTTCGGAGATAGTCGAGAGGCGGAAGGAACACTTTGAGGAACTCCTCAATCCGGTGGACATGCCCTCCTCTCAGGATGCAGCGCTGGAAACGGCAGGGGGGGGGGGGGTTAGGATCCATCACGGCTGCTGAAGTTGCTCCGGCAGTCAAGGGCCTTCGAAGCTGCCGGGGTGGACGAGATTCGCCCAGAGTTGTTGAAAGCACTGGACAGTGTAGGAGTGTAGGAGTTAACGTGCCTCTTCAATGTTGCATGGAAGGCAGGTACAGCACCTCTGGATGGGCAAGCTGGGGTTGTGCTTCCCATTTTTATAAAAGGGGACCAGCGGGTGTGCTCCAACTACAGAGGAATCAAACTCCTCAACGTCCTAGGGAAAGCCTATGCCAGAGTGCTGGAGAGGAGGCCCTGCCCGGTGCTCGTGGAACCATGGACCAGTTCTTTTCCCTCTCACAGATGTTTGAGGGGTCATGGGAGTAGTCTTCTCCAGTCTACCTCTGCTTTGTAGACTTGGAGAAGGCATATGACCGTGTTCCCTGCAATGTCTTGTGAGAGGTGTGGCGGGAGTACGATCTACCGGTGACCCTTTTGTGTGCTATCCGGTCCCTCTATTCCCAGAGTGAGAGCTGTGTCCGTATTCTTGGTGTTAAATCAAAGTCGTTCACTGTGGGTGTTGGACTCCGCCAAGGGTGCGTCTTGTAGCCACTCCTGTTTGTGATTTTCATAGACAGGATATTTTCATGGGCAGGTGCAGCCGAGGTATGGAGAGGTGGCATCTCTGCTTTTTGCAGATGACGTTGTCCTCTTCGCCTCGTCAGTCTGTGATCTCCAGCGTGTACTTGAACGGTTTGATGCCGAGTGTGAAGCGGCCGTGATGAGGATTAGCACCTCCAAATCTGAGGTCATGGTTCACCCCTGGGAGACGGTGGATTGTTATTTCCAGGTGAGGGGGGAACAGCTGCCCCAAGTGGAGGAGTGGGAGCGAGAGATCGGCCAGCGGATCGGTACGGCATACACAGTGTTGCAGGCGCTGTGCCGTTCCATGGTAGTGAAGCGGGAGCTGAGTTCTCGAGTCCTCGATCTACATTCCCACCCTCACCTATGGTCATGCGCTGTGGGTAATGACCGAAAGAATTATATCACGCGTACAAGGGGCCGAATTGAGGTTTATCCGCATGGTTGCTGGGCTCACTCTCCATTATTGGGGAGAAGCTCGGTGATCCGGGAGAGCCTCGGTGTCGAACCGCTGCTCCTCTGGATCGAGAGGAGCCAGTTGGGGTGGTTCGGTCACCCGGTAAGATTGCCCCCCGATAGACTCCCCCTGGAACTCTACCGGGCACATCCCACTGGGCGAACGCCCCGGGGCCGGCCTAGGGCACGCTATGTCGCTTGGCTGGCCTGGAAATGCCTGGAAATTCCCCAGGCAGAGCTAGAGTTTGTCGCCAGGGAATGGGAGGTCTGGACCACTCTACTCAACACACTGCCGCTGCGACCCTCACCAGGACAAGCGGGCTGAGAAACGAAAGAAACGTGAACCAGCCCGTTATGTTATTCGAGAGACAGAGCAGGCCCCGTGTCGGTGTCACGGTCCAAATTTCCTCCAAAATAAAATAATTGTAATGACTGACAGCAGCATCGCCCCCCCTATGGGCAGACTAATGGTCAATTGCCGGCCAGTGCTGCGTCACGTCGTCCCGCACAGGCACAGCTGTTATCAGGGGGTGCCCTAGGCTAAACCACAGCTGGGCAACGGAATTATTGAGATGAGATGTGATGTTAATCTTTTGAGGTTCTGGGGCATCCAAATGCTCTATTAATTTAAATCCCTATCCTGAAGTTGTGGTTCAGTGAGTGCTGAATTAAGTTTCATGGGGCCTTGGGCCTGTTATAATGTTGGAGCCCCCCCTTCTCCTTTACGGTTTCCTATATTCACGTAGAGACTCTTAGACTTGGAGTCAAAAGCTCTGGCACAGATGGATTCAAGGATTCATTGCTCTACTGCTATCTCCGATATTTCACAATTCAAAGCCCAAGCCTACGACAGCTGGTATTCCCAGCCAGTCATTATTCCATCCAAGCATGGACGAGGCTCGTTGCCGCTTAGCTTCAGAGATCTGACGAATTGGAGGCGATGGACGACGGAAAGGTGACTAGTGTCCTCGAGACACTGGATAACCCACAAAAGCTCACTGACCTGATAAGTAAGGGTTTGGATTCGGCGGATCAAGTGAGTTAGTAAGTTCGCCACGTGACCGTAACAATAATAGCTCTGCGGCCATTTTGTCAATCCACCGTTGTTTTTACAATGCTTTACCGTGCCGGTCGGTGGGCTTTGGCGTGACTCGAGCGAATCGTTACATCGCAGGGTCGGGAGAGGCGACGACGGGTTTGGGGAGCGAGGCTTTCAACCAGCAGTGGATTGCCCACGGCTGACGATGCTGATGATGATGACGATGTTGTTGAATTTAACGTGATAACGGGAACGCTGCCCGGACTTCGCCCCCTCCCCCCGCCCCCCACCTCCCCAAACGAACAGACGTGGACGAGTGTGCAGACAAGAACAGCTACTGCGACCCCAACGCCGACTGCATTAACTTGAACGGCACCTTCTCCTGCACCTGCCGCTCTCCGTTCATCAACTTGATGAACACCTCCGCGGGGTTGAATTGCAGCAGTGAGGATGGCACCCCCACTGCACACGCCCGGATCGCCGTCACTTCGCCATTCACCCCGTGATGCGAAACGCCGTCGATACTCGCGGTCGTCACGAATATCGCGACCCCAGATCGTGTTTTTGTCCCTCCTAATTTATGTAGGAGTAGAGGGAGACTGAGAGTGAGATGGAAATGGTGTGGTGTGACACCATTGTGTTTTCTCCGATTGCTATTGCTTCAATGCAGCACTTTCTCTGTTGTTTGTGGGTTTCGTGACCCAGGTCACTCTTGCAAATGAGATTGATCCTAGCCCCCTTGAGTTCTCACGCGGTTCAACAAATAGACTTAAACTCACACGTCATCTCACTCATAATTTGCCCACTCACTCACCCATTCACTCACAATCCCACTCACCCACTCCACCACTCGCTCACAATCTAACTCACCCGCTCGCTCACCCACTCGCCGATTGACGCGCTAATGACTTCGTGTCGACCCGCAGATCCGTGCCTGGGCTACTGCTTCAACGGGGGGGTGTGCGAGGTGAACAACAACGTGCTCAAGTGCAGGTGAGCAGCGGCGTCGCGTGGTGGCGGCTTGCGGCTCGCCTCGTCGCTGGGGCCACGCCTCCACGTGGAAGAGAACACCCCACGGGCACGCGTGTGCGCGTGCGGGGTTTCTCTCTTCCGTTGGTCGGGGGTGGGGTGGGGGGGCATGGAGAGGGGGCGCGTGCGTGCGCTTCATATTTCAGCGCCGGTTTGTAAACCCTTGGCTGCTCCTGGCTCTTCTGAGGCGAATGGCCGGCGTGGAGGAGGAGGCCAGATATCCGCTCGGGGTACCGGCTCTGCGGAGTTTCCCCGTGGTGGTCGCGCTTTCACCAGCGGTGGCGTGAGCAAGAACTTGTGCCTTTAGCTTTTTAACATCGTCATCACCACCATCGTGATCGTTATCGTCATTATGATGATTGTTATCATCATCACTCTGATAATAATCTCAGTCCCTTCTGCGGCTCTTGTCCGGGCGCTCGTTTCACGATAATGAGACGAACAACGATGATTTGTTGTTGATGAAGTGCACCGGAACACAATGGCCTACTCGTTTGTGAATGACGTCTGGGGGACCTTTCACGTCCAGTCGAACCAAGGCGGTGGCGTAACGAAGAACGCATGGTTGATAAGCAACGCGGTTATAACCAGGGCGCACTGCCGGATCTCAAACCGCACTCGGCAAGTGGCGAACGCGTTCCCGCTGGGCCGCGTCACCGCCACAGACAACGTCGCCGCGTCGCTACCTCCGCCCGTCGTGTCCCCCCCCCCCCCCCCACCAGCGCGAGTGAGCGATTGTAGCGCTGACAGTCGCACCGTGCCCTCTCGTTACAGCTGCACGAGTGGGTACAGCGGAGCCAAGTGTGAAACCGAAGGTACGCCACATTCCTCGCCCCCTCTCCCCCGCCGCACCTCTGTCTCTCCCTCTCTCCTTCTCTCCGCTGTGTGCTCGGGTCACGCCGCGCGCTGTCGTTCCGCGCGATGTCGTTCCGTGCGACGTCGTTCGACGCGATGTCCCCGACGGTTCCTGACGAAGCTCCCAGTGTGGTGGAGCGAAACGTCGGACGTCGAGCGGACGCGACAGCGAATTGGAGAGCTGTGCAACGCAACTGAGAACGAAACCTGCGCGGCGATGGACATTCCACTTCCCCGACCGAGTTCCTTGAGCAGGCTGGGGAGAGACGGCCGCGTTGGTCGTACCACGAAGATCGGCGTGGCTAGAACATTGGCCTCTCTAATCGCAATGTTGATGAGGATGATCGTGATGCTGAAGATAAATTCACTGCCTCGACCAGGCATCTTTTGAAGCGTGGCATTGCATTCAGACATTTCCTTGTCACTCATTTATCGCTAACGCCAACAATCATTGTTCTCACGAAGGTCACGCCTTGACGCCTCCACTACTGTGGTGGTGGTGGTGATGCTGATGATGATGTGGCTACTGGTCACGATGATCAGGTCTGAATTGCAGCTAGGTCTGTCAGGGTCGGTGACGTTGACAATATTCATGTACTCGGCACCCCGCACAAGCTGCCAGCGACCCGCAAACAACATACTCATTGAGAAATTAAGTCACCATGATGATGTATGGGCTGCCATGGTGGTGTATCAGTCGGTACACTAAACCTGCAAACCATTCGTCGCCAGTTCGATGACATCTCCCGGCACGGTAGTGCCGGTGCTGTCCACCCAGGAGTATGAATGGATCCCGCACAATCAGCTGATCTGCCGGTGCTGCTGGTGGGGTAAACGGTGGGTGCTCCCACTTCTCCCAAAAAACCCTGGTCAGCGTGGACGAAAAGACCACGCACCTTCATTGTGGCCCTTCCACCAGCAGTGGCGTGAGCAATTGCAGGGGCTGCGCCTTTACCTTTGTTTAATTTATAACAATGAGGATGACGTTGGTGATGAGGGCCACGATGATGATGACGATGATGATGACGATGATGACGACGACGACGATTATGATGACGACGACGACGACGATGATGAGGATGATGACGACGACGATGACGGATGATATCTCCTTGCTGGCGTCCCCAACCTGCAGACCGATACCTGGGCAAGGTGGTCGGCATTCCCGTGGGCCTCTCTCTCGCCGCCATCGTGCTGGGCGTGCTGGGCTACCTGCTCTTCACCAAGACGCGCTTCGCCCGCAAGAAGCTCAACATCACTAACCCCAAGCAGAGGCGCCATGTCGCCTCGGAAGTGCGTCTCACGGGGGTTTATTCGGTGAGTTGCCGCGCGACTGCATGTGACTGCGCGCGTGGCCGTGCGTGCGGCTGTGCGCGCGCGACTGTGTGTGTGTGTGTGCGCGTTCATTCAGTAATTGGGATACAAGAAAGGTGGCCGGGTGTGGTCTGTTATGGTCAGCCATCTCGCCATCGTGTGCTGCGGCGGCCTTCACAGGCACGGCTCGCAAACGGCACTTGCCCCAGCAGGCTATAGGGCGACCTTTGCCTTTGTCCGGTACTAAGAGGGGAACGGGGGCGCAGTGTTTAGCGCACTCTCCATTAGGACCCCGCCGACCCGAGTTCAATTCCTGCTTTGGACCAACGCAGTGACAATGATTTGAACTGGTTCTGGGACTCTCCGAGGTCAACTTCACCTTTTAAATGAGTACCTGGTGCGGTGTGTAAACATCGCCACTGGAGAGACAAAGGCGGCCAGGTGTGGTGCTTGCCACCCCCCTCCCCCCTCCATGTGTTGTGCCGACCTTCGCGGGTGCTACTCGGTAACAGCACTTGCCCCAACAGTCCTTTAAGGCTACAGGGGTGATCTTTGTCTTGCATTGTTCTGACGCTGATGATTACGTTTGGCGTTGTGTTTTACTCCATTGCAATGCAGAGTCTGGAATAAGGAGGATCGACTCGGCATGGATCCAGGATCGGCTGCTCCACATCCCAACCAACACGACCGCTGTCAGCGCTGGATCCTTGAGAGATCCAATCCAGAGTTTCCAGGTGTCCCGTGTAGAACGTGGCCATTGGGGGTAATTGAAGGGTGTCTGGTGTAAATGTTAACGCGGGAATAAAAATAAAAATAGCTCGGCACATCCGTCAATAGCGATGTGGCCTTAAAAATAAATAAACAATAATGGGCGACGTTTTGGGAATGGTCCCTTGTTCAGAGCACGGGTAATGAGCTCGCTCACTGAAAGGAAGCTGAAATCCCAATAACAATCAGCTCTTGTCGACGCGTACGATGATACAACCTCGCGAGCGCTCTCCCAGGCTGTCCGACACGATTTTGAAGCTCGTTTAATCTATCGATGCGTCGAAAAGAAGAGACTTTAAACTTGTGACGAGGTACTCGGTCGGATCGTTCCAGTGACGTCGCCCCCTTGCCCCATTAAAACGCGTGGGAGTGATGTCGCCACAGTGTCATCATAACGACACCCACCTGCCCATAACTTTAGAGTCTTTTGTTGTTGTTGTTCTACCATCGATGAAGATTCGCACTCTGCGATGTCGGGTCGTGCCGCGCGCTGTTCTTGCGGCGCGAAGTCCGACGTTCCCCTCCGTCCGCTGTGGGGGCTCCGTCGGCAAGCGAGTTCGATTCGGCGAGTGGAGGGAAACGTCGGACGTCGTGCCGAGCGGCACGCGGCACAAACCCGCGAAAACGCGAGCCGCGAAACTCCCACGCACGAGTGGCGGTGGTGGTGAGCGTCCGATTCTCATGGTCCAGCCTGGGCGTGGCACGCACATCTGAGGTGTGCGTAGCCACAAGATGAGAGCTGCTTGTTGATTGGGGTTGTCTTACATTCTAGCATATAATTACAATAACCCCACCCCCCCCCTCAAATCGTTGCACCTGATGAGTTAATGAGTTAATGATGACGTCACCCTGCTGCTGCTCTATATAAGAACGGGAGACAGAGCCGAGCCTCACCATTCTGGCGAATTGCCCGATGATGCTGGATGCAATTACCAGCGAAACGTCACAGTGTTACTCAAATTGTAAATGTTGTGGTTTCACGCTTCAACACACCGGTGGGCTAAAGCAGTGAACTATTTGTCTTTTGTCAACGTGACACTTTTTTTACTGATTGGCCGTGTAGGGTGGTGGAGGGTTACGACACATTTATAAATAACGCGATCTAAACCCAAAAACGTTGATTATGAATAATATTGGTCGCGAAAGCCTCACACGTGTTAAACTTACATTGGGTAGCAGCGGTGAAACAGGCCACACACCGCTCCACGTTGCGTTGAGATTCGTGTTGTTTAGCGCTCCTCGGAGCTCAGCGACGCTGCAGTATGAAGCCTGCTCACGGAAATTACCTTCATTGGCCGGAGAAATGGGACGGTGATGCCACCCTTCTGCAGAAAAACAGACGATTAAATTCAGCCCAATCTGCGTTCGCAGCCGGCACACCACATGCAGTATATCTCTCGCCATGGCTGCGGCTGTTATCATCACGTGCTACCCACTCCGGGAGCTCAATGGTCACAGCTCAAGGCGATGTAACGGGCAGTGTCCACATTGTCACTCTGTCATCGATTGAAATCAAAACGTTCCGAGGTCGCTGCTGGGGACAGGAGTAAGGGGGGAATTGGAGGATAATGGAGGAGGGGGGGTAGTGGCAGGCATTTGCCCAACAGTGCGAAGTTACAGGCTGACAACAATAACAGCAACAATAAAAACAGAAATAACATCAACAATAGCAACAGCAATAACAGCAATAACAGCAGCAAAAACAACAGCAATAACAGCGGCATGCCATCGGTGAGCATCAACCGCACACCGTGATGCTGCAACACCACGGGAACGTTGGTAAATCACGGTGGAATATTTTACTTTCGGGAAATAAAAAAATGGGCATTTATTGTTTGCAATTATACATTTTCGACAAGATTCGGACCGTGTCACGTTTGAGGGATGCGTCGGTGGTGGCAGTGGCGGCCGCGGTCTTCTCGGCCGAGCGTCGCCCCCCCATACACCGCTCGCTCGCGAGATAGCCACGCGTCTCGAGATAGCCACGCGTCTCGAGATAGCCACGCGTCTCGAGATAGCCACGCGTCTCGAACTAGCCACACGCCACGCGTCTCGAGATAGCCAC
>CM025626.2:9820006-9844345 GCA_014621495.2 Entosphenus tridentatus
CTGCCTCTCCCCTCTCATCTCACTCTACTCCCCTCCACGCACTCTCCTGCCTCTCTCATCTCGCTCTACTGCCCTCCACGCACTCTCTGCTCCGCAACCCGGGATTTCTGCCCAACCCCCCAGTCGACCTTCGCTCCGTGGGAGTTTGCTCCTTACCCTCTTGTCCCCAGGTCTCGAGTTCCATTCCCTCGGCCATCCGTGGAGTTGATTCCCTCCCCCTGTTCAAGTCAAGGCTCGGGAACTTCCTTCCTCTGCCTATGACCGACTGCCTCTTTCTTGCTATAAAATAAACAAACTATACACCCAACGGACCCGAGTTTAATTCTTGACCATGGCTGATATCAGCGGCGAACCGGTCATGGCCCCCACCCTCCTGCCACTTCTCAAGCCTACACTGCTGACCGGCACGGTGAAGTATGGTCAAACAACCCCCGTAACCGTCACGGTGTGCGTAGGCCTTCACCCAACAGTCTGTTGGCAAAGGGGCCGTAAATTATGAATCGCAATTAAAAAAAAAACCCTTGCGAGAAAACAAACAGGATGATAAATGGACACAAACACAAAGCGGTGCTTTTTACACCGCGGTATAAACACTTACCCATCCCCAAATTGCTATTCTGGTCTCGTCAACAAAGTCCATCTTCCCGAATTCCCTGCGGGGGGCAGAGGAAACGACAACAGCGCAGTGAGGAAACGGCGTCGTAAACGTCCGAGTGACTCGCAGGCCGGTCCTTGATGTTGCTGCCGCTGCTGATGTTGTTGTTTTGTCATCCTGGCAAGGCCGCTCGCCGGTGGCATGGCGAGGCACATGCTGGTCCTACGTATCACCCTGTGCACGTGGGATACCGTGGCTCGCCAAGGGCTTGACGACAGTGGCGCCACTTGACCGACCGCGGGTGCAAGGGGCGACGTGCAAGGGTCACCGTTCGTCAGAAATGCGCTACCGCCTCAAGGCCACGTTGTACTCGGGGGGAAGATTTAGGTCAATCGTTGCCGGCAATTGGCGCCAAACTGTGCCACATGCCCTCCCGCATTGGCCTTTTAATTCCGGTTTTGAAAGGAATTGGAAGAAAAAAATGAGGACGTGCGCGCATGTAATCGGAACGGGAAAAAGGTTAAGTGAAAATGATTGTGGCGGCGGCGGCGGCGGCACTCACCGGGCCGCAGCCTCCTGGTCCTGCACCTCGACGGTGCCCAGCCGGCGGTACAGCTGGTGCAGGACCTTGTCCCCCCGGTAGCCACTGCCACGTCCGTCCACGCTCGCCACGATGACACGCTCCGTGCTCGCCAGGTACGTCGCCCAGTTGTTGCGGAAGCGCGAGTCCACCTTCTGGCTGCCCGGTCCAGCGTAGCTGAAATGCAACAGCGGGAATTTACTAATTTTGTACGTACCTATTTTTTTTCCGTCAATTCCTTCCGAACGATATCCCGATTGTGCCATCGGTGTCGGTGTCACGGAACAAAGGATCGATTCGGATGTCTCGCAGAGCGCCGCAAATCCGCCGTATTCCAGAACGGCCCGCGGAAGCAGATCTCACAGAGCTACCTCGGAGGTCACTTCATGTGACCTCTGCTCCACACAGTAGGGGGGGCAGCACTATCCCATCCGCTCTGCCGTGTGTCAGTAATGCTCGATGCAATGACGCTCAAAGCGCAATTTAATTCTCACAGCTGGAATTTGGGCAAACTGTGTGGAAGTACAAACATTGGTTTGTATTTGTCAAAGTGACCGGGCCCAGACCATCAACTCGCTGCACTTGAGAGCTCCGTGCGATCGCTGTGGTTGGGCGGCTGCTCTAACCCCAGGATCTGTGCAGTGGTGACTCAGCGCCTCTGACCCCGGAGCCTTCGAGGCAACTCACGATACGGTGTTATTTTTTGTTCTTAAAAGAGAGAAGACAAACGAAAGGACTTACACGTCGATGATCAAAGGGTGCTTCTTTTTCCTGTCCATGTTTGGTGGCAGAATAAATTGATACCAGGCCTCTGTGTGGACGAATGAGGGAGCGGAAAAACGGAGGTTGACATTTAACAAGTACGCTCGCTTGCACGCACGCGCGCACACATGCAACAGATGCTCGTTAAAATCATGTCCCCCCCACACCGCACAAGGCAGATATAGTTACGTAACGCGTTAAATGTTCCACAGGTTGTGTAACAATTGTGCGTGCAGTTTTACGCGAAGGTTGCCAACCCCGCTTGGCAAGTCGCTGACTTCTCGTGATCCGGGACCGCTATTCCTTCAGGACTCCACACTCGTTCCCTGCAATAGTTTTGTTGTTTTCCGTGTTGCCATGTGAAATAACCATGAAACTGGCTAAACGGGGCCATCATCATCCGTGTAACAAATCAAACAAATTGATGAACACTCAATCTCTATGGGTAATTTAAGACACATTTCTAAATAACGTGATCGATTATTAATAAATTGAATGTGACGATCGCTTCAAGTCATGGGGTAACTTACGTGAATACCGTGCGATCTTTGACGTTAGCTTACGGACAAACAAACCCCGAGAGCGTTTCACAGAGTATATTTCAAGCAACGTTTTTTTTTCTTCTTTAAAAAAAACTAATTCTTGTGATCCCGAATGAAATTAAAACTCATATGCTCTCGCAAGTTGAGCAATAAACGTTAACAAACGTGCCGTCGGGCTTTGGAGCTGTCACATGAAGTCAAAATAGTTGCGCGTCCCGCACCACGCGAAACCGAAGCGTCACACGTAATGCACGCCTCTCAATGGGCACGCGAAATCCGGGAACGCTGCTTCTCCCGGAGGGCACTGATGGCTGTGCGTCTGTAGAAGAAACTCTTTATATGGTTTGTTTCATATCGCGTTGAATGTAGCGGCCTCTAGTGGCTGCCGAGATTGCCGCGCGCACGTTAACGTAGACCTGATACAAGTGCAAATGTAGCTTCTTGTATGCGTCGTGAGACTGGAAAATCTTCTTTGAATCGCTGCGATAGACATAGTATTTCTATAAACGGGCAACATCATCTTTCTGAGAAAGATAATTATTATTTTACAAAGCACAATACAAATATATAAATACAAATATATAATTCCCCAAAGTGTCAAGGAAAACAACAACACAGAAAATACCGTTTGAAAACTGCCACAGCAATTAAACATGAATATAAAACAATGACTATTTCAATGATTGAACGCTCCATTTCAATTAAATATCCACATTAAACATTTCAGGAACATTTTAAACTAAGTTTTACCGCTCAAGTTTTTTTTAATTTTCCTGACGGGGCATATTATAGTCACGCATCAGGTGCATTTCATATTCTATGAATGTCACGTGTCATTTCATGTCACATGTAATGCCTCTGTTATTCAACCCAGAAAACCCACAAGTGGTTTGAAAACAGTTGCTGAGAAATGTATACAGGGATTGCCACACTGGTACTTGGGGGACATTTGCCTGAGGCCTGAGCAGGCTGTGTTGCTATGGTCGTAGGCCTTGTGCCAAGGGAGGTTGGTAGATACTGCCTGTGGTGGTAAATGTTACCACGATGCACCATGGACGGTATCCACTACGGGCAGAGAGCTTTCGCGGTACATATCGTCTGTCTTATAGACACGCTTCCAATATATTTTCACATTCCGTGTTTCAGGTCACATTCATTATTTTCCTTCCCTTATGATAATCTCTACCAACCATAATACAGGTTTTTTTGGGTTAGATCGCGAAACTATATAGATGTGTCGTTAAACCCGCCACCAACCGACACAGCCAACTGGTAAGGTTTGTCACGTAAACAGAACGTGCCAATTCGTCACTAGCACAGCACACCGGCGTGTTGGAGAGTGAGGCCACAACATTTACAATCTGAGTACGACGTTTCGCCAGTAATTACAACTAGCTTTCAGAGTTGTGGACAAATCCTCCTGTTTCATTCCAAATATACAACCCCAGCAAAGATGCCAATGCCGGGCTAACGTTGGCATTTACTAAAAGTTGACCCAACGATCCGCTAGAAGTTACCAGTGATCCTGCTATCATGCATGCCTGCGATCAAGAAGTAAAGTGCTTCGTGAAAATTAACACGAGCACGTGCCACCCTGGATGGTACCAATTGCCATGTTTAGGGGGCAATGGCTCAAGCCAACCGTTACCGTGCTCTCCGAGCATGAGTTTCTGCTGTTCAAGCGTCGGCATCTGTGTGTGGTCGATGAGCTCCGCCAAGGCCGTGTTGTTTTCCAGCAGCGCAATTTCTGAAAACAAGCATGCAACGAGTGTAAATTCACATCGCGGCGACCTTGGCGAACGTAAATGTTTAAATGAGGACTGTCGCGTCCGTCCAAACAACGGAAGCTACGCGAGATATCGGGGAAATCAACAGCGTGGAAAACGCGGCGTGCCAGTAGCGCTGATTGCTGCGAGCTCGAGTGCAGCGAATGGTCGGTGGGCATTGCATCTCAAGTTGAAGAGCAGTCCTGCTGCAGTCACCAGAGCCAGACCATGGGTCACGTGGTCAACACTGCCCGCACCGCCAATTCATAGACCATGTGTCACGTGATCCAGCAGTGCCCGGTAAAGGGGCAACATCGCCAACATCCCCCAACCTCTACAGAGGCTAAATTTAAACGGCTTGTTCAACTCTAAATATATATACACACACGTTGCAACTTTCACCTTTGCAATATGAAAGAGGAAGCTGCAGATTTCAAGGAGACTCATTGCCCGTGGGTTGGTGACAAGGGACGTTTCAGACTGCGTGGGTTGGGCAGTGCTTAACATCCGTAAAGTGATCATTGCAAGCGTCATCGCGAGTGACAGAAAGCATTGCTTCATCGGATCAGCGCCACGGGTTTGTGTTCTTTCGAGCACTCTACGCGACCTCCCAACACCACAGAATATCACCGGCTGAACAATAGCCGCCAGGCAGCGCTGACGCAGGCGATCGCAAGCTGTCGAGCAGCGTCAGTAACCTCTTGGCGGAGTGACGCATGGCGCGGTGGTCCATCGCGCGGGTGCGCGCGTACCTTTGTCGTCGGTCGATTTGCGAAGGGTGGACATGGGGATTCCGGGACCTGCGGGGAGAAGAAGTTGGTGAGAGTGAGTGCGGCGAACTTCCGTTGTAAATCGCAATGGTGAGAATCGTACCCGGGGCTTAATTTCTCGCCGCGTATTTCCTGGGTCACCGGTAGGGTGGAGTGGGTTGCACGTGATGTGTAGTAGCCACAGCCATAGCCAGAGATGTACTGGATGTGGTGTGTCCGGTGCGGGGGAAAATGTTCTAGGTTTTGAGCTCGGACAGGCCCAGCTGTAACCAAGATCTTATGCAATCCCCTTAATTTGCTCGCCGAAACCTGGACACGTTTGTAGGAGCGTCCTGCTACATCGGGATGTTTGGCCAATTTCCATTTTTAAGGAGTGTTATGGAGCATGAGAGGACACGAGAGTGCCCAGCCGAAAGCCCACCACACGCAAGGGGATGACACTCAGAGTTCTGCGATCGTTGAACTCAACCCATTGCCTGCTGCCATCGCGTGCCCATCTCGCAGCCCCTGGAATTTCCTGTCAAGCCTCCATCCAAACGCTGACCAGGCTCCTCGGCACCGCTTGGCTTGGCTTGGGAGATGCAACGAGACTGGGCACGTTCAGGGCGGGGGTGCGGCTGGTTCGGGGCGAGTTGGTTGAGCGAACGTGGCCGCGTTTTGCGCCCCGTCACATCCGCCGTTGCGTCCGCTCGAGCCGGAAGCCGCACCGTGCCGGGCTTTTCTCGGCGCGATTGCTCCGACGTTTCGCTCCGCGTGCCGGTGCAAGCCTCTTTCCTGAGCTGTGCGGCACGATCGCGAGTGACCCCCCCCCCCAGCCCTGCGCATGCAGTGGTTCTCGTGTCGAGCGTCCACGGATTTGTGTCCTTAGTAAAGTTTGCCTCGTGTTGTTCGTGGTCGGCTTTCGGATGCTCGACGACAACTGTAACGTTGAACAGAATCGACCCCGGCTACGCGCAGCAGTGATTGCCACAACCCCTCTCTCGCCATCCTCCCTGGTAAATACAACGACCTGATTGCTCTTATTGTCGTTGCCATTCTCATTATGACGACCCCAGGGGCACGTCCACCGCAGAGGTGGAACGGTGAAATCGGGAGCGAGATGGATCGTTGCACCGTGAGACGGGCCGTGAGAGATCGCGACAGCTGGGGGCGAGGCCTTCATCCAGCAGTGGATAGTTTGCGGCTGCTGATGACTGCAATGTTGATTATAATTACGGTACAGATTTTCGCTCATTTTCCACGTAGGTTTGTGAAATCTTTTTTTTATTCTTGAACGCATCTGTTAAAAATCACGGTTATTGGCTTAAAATGCACAGCAGCCAGCAACAAACAGCACGTTTAAAGTTGTGGTAGATGAAGCGTTACCACATTGCTTGATTTGAGCACGATTATTATTATTTATAAGAGGTTGGGGTTAAAGAGGCGATGATGATGACGGGAGGAGGAAATTCCAAAGCGGAGCAGTGCGCGGGAAGAAGCAGCAAGAGAAGTGCAATGCGGTGGTGGGTGGTGGGTGAGTGGGGGAGCGCGTGAGTGGACGAGTAAAGTGGATGCTTGAGTGAGTGGTTGTGACTTGCAGTGTGCTGGTGGTGGCGGTTAAACAAAGTGCGGCGGATGAGACGAAACCTTGTCTGGCAGAGACCTAGCCCTCAACACGGGTGGTGGAGGCATCGACGGGTGAAGCTCGCGACAGCGGTAACCACGCCAGTCGCCACAAAGGGTCGTAAAGAGGACGGCGACTGACCGCGGGCGAGCGAGGAGCTGGAGCTGGAGCGAATCGATCCGCGGTGTCAACGACCGCGACCAAGAATGAGAAAATAAACCGACCAGCGGATGTGTTGATGTGGGTGGCGGGGCGTGGGGGGGGGCGGCTTTGAATGCCCTCATGGTGTTGGCGTGGTTCCCCTGGGCTGCCCGAGTCGCGCTCGCACCGGTAATTACGGCACGATGATGAACAAGCTGACTACTCCACTCAAAGACAATGCATATATGAAAGATGGAGAGTGTAAAAATGAAGAAAGCAGAGGTAGCATCACCTACACTTAAATACATCTACACTCGTATGATCATTTACAGACCCCTGTTTTGTCAGTACGCTGCTGGAAGAGGGCCCTGCCCTCGCCTTGCCGGTCATGAAGTTCTATTTCAGCAAACTTCACCACACTCGTACTCTAACCCACGGTTATGCGCTATCGGTGCCACGTGATGCCATGACGTCTGTACATGTGATCATTCGTCTAAATCTCTCATCTCCAGCTCCCTAATCTCTCTTGTGTTTATCTCACTTTCATCTCACGTATCTCTCTCTATCTCTTGCCTGCAGCTTTCTGTATCTAATCGCTATCTCTCGTATCTGTGAGACAAATTCTCTCTTGGTGGGTCATAACTCAGCAGGCCACTCCCAAGAGCCCTTCGCGGTCCAAATCTGGCCCCGTGACCCGCCAATTGAAAAGAAGTCGGTGATTTTTATTTTGATCAAAACGAGCCTTGAAGCGATGCTCATTTCCCGTCAACAGTCCTGAGCTAGTGCTGAACATTCTACATTCCTATAACAGGGGCAAGTCTCTCTAGTAGACAACCAGCAAGTGGTAGTAATTTTATCGACCCCAGAGTGATGATGGGTCTGAGTCGACCACCAACCCTTGAGTTGGAACTGGCAGCCTTCTTATCGCGGGCCGCTCACTCTACCGCTGAGCCATGTGGCCGGGCACGGCGGCAGTTAAAAACTCCAGAGAGGGGGGGACCCCCAGCCCCCACCCCCACCACCCCCACCACCCCCTACCCCCACCCCCCAGCCCCCCATGGCCGGCCATCGTAACCCAGTGGCAGCGACTCGTGGGCGGTTTCACAAAGTGTCGCTCAAACACCACCCGACGTTATGTGGTGTTAACGGACGTGCATCAGATAGTAGTAGCGTGTGTTTGTGTGTGTACGTTTGGGTGGCACGCCTGTCTACCCCGTACACAGTCTTGCTTATAGTCGCGCAACGGCTTGAAGCCGTCAAGGCTGTTTGACAAGAAGCGGCCGCGGTGGTGGTGGCGGCCGTGGCGATAAGCGGTGAAATATTGTCCAGTGTACCGCAGCTGTCTCTCACTCTGCCTGCCTGCCCGAGGAACTGTGACGTCCGCCGGCTTAAGCCACGATCGTTTTTTTTCTTTCATCGCCACGTTTCAATGATGGCGACATTTTGCACACTCTTTTAACGATGACGACGTTTCAATGATTGTGGCCACGTTGCTTGGTTCCCCGTGGAACGATCCCGAGATGCCCCTCCTCCACCGGACTCCCCGCGTCCTCCACACGTCACCCGGGGTTTTGCTTCATCTGGCACGGCTGTGCATCAAGGTGACACTGCTGGCGGTTCTGTGCCACGAGATGCATGCATGCAGCTGCGTGCCGTCGCAAGTTTGCGTAAAGATGGCATGTACAGGTGTGTGTTACAACAGCAGTGGGAGGCGACTCCCAGATCCCAAAAGTTGGTATTTTATTGATATTTATCTGGGGTATAAAAAATCCCATAGGATTTTTATGATTAGATCATCTGCTTTCGTGTCACCAGATGTAGAAAGATCACATGTGCACGTGTGTGTTGCCAGACACATATCGGTGGCACGAGCAGGTGTGTGTCACCAGATGCGCTAACATAATATGAGCCAGGAATGTATCACGTGTGGGTTACTGGACACACATGTATGTATGTTGAACTTCTTTCGCACCGTACGTAACCAACCGTGCTAATCGGAGGTGCGGGTTGAAGGACAGCAAACTCAACATAGAAATGAGTGCTAGACAAATTGTCAATCGAGATGATGATGTACAAGCGCATAGCTCCAGCAGCTTCCTAATATCGGAAGGAAGAGTGTTCAAGACGGGCGCAGATGCAGTGATGCAGTAATCGTCTTTGTTCGATGGTTCGCCAAAAGGTGCTGTTGCGAGGATGACCACATGATTCATGCTCCTTGACGAGATCAGCGAGGTAATGTGGTTCATTTGTGGCAAGCTCTTTGGGTGTAATGAGCACGACCTTATCATATACCCGTTCGGCAACACGAGCAGCTGTTCGCATACCCGAGCAGGTGAGCTGGTAGTAGGTGGAGGCCTTGCTGAACCTGGTGGAGAAAGCCTGGCACCTCTCCTCGTCGAGAGTGCAGCTCACGCACTTCGCGGGGGCGTTCGGCTCGTTCAGCTGGATCCTGCAGCCACGTGGTGTTGGAGACGGCACAGCGGAGATATCACAGCGGAGACGTCGCATTACGGGGCCACAGGGGCCGGGAGGCCAGGGGTCTGAGGGGCCCAGGGGCCAAGATAACCAAAGTGGAGGGGGTAGAATTGGACACTCCCCCCCCCCTACCCATTTGACTATCTTACACCAGGGCCTCGTGCCAATTGCGCTTCGCCACTGCAGGACACAGCTCATTAAATCTGCGTTAATTGCCGCTATGAATCCGGTGAGCTTCCCAGCCGCGGAAAATGATGTTTGTACCATTTCTGGACCACACCACACCCACCCACCGTCCCACCCTGACACTGCGTCCGGAGATAAGTGTGTGTAATTTGACTGCGTCGAAAGATTTAAAAAGGACCACAACGGGTCGTTTCCTATTGCGAAGCTCTGCGGGGAAATCAGGTCGACAATCCGAAACGCCCTGCTCCGCTTGCTATGGCTGTCGTACAGAAGAGGCGATCCGTGATTTGCTGCCAATAGGCAGTGCGGCAATGCGCATCCACCGGCACTCCGCCATTGACGACCACGCAGACGGGGCAGTGGATGCAGCGTTCTCTGTGTAGGCTGTTCACGGCTGTTGCTGAGCACGGCGGTTGTGTTTTTTGGCCGGCTGTGCCGCGGGTCGTTTGGTAAGCGGTGTCCCGACGTTTCGTGCCACGCGCCGGCCTGGCGGGGCTTCTCAGTGGGGGGGGGGGAGGGGGGTGGCAACTGAATTGAGGGGCTCCCGAGGGAGGCGCCCGCGTTGGCAGGTCGAGCGATGACGTTCGAGCCGGCGCGCGACAAATCCCGCGAGCGGCAGCTGACACTTTGGCACCCACGTGGTGGCGGATACTGAACTAACTCAGCCCCTGGATCGTTGCAGTCTCTGCGAAACTGGCAATTCTAGCACAGTTGTACGAAGAGCTGGTACCTTGAATTCCCACACCCCTCTACCCCGCGCCGTGCAAACTCACCTGTACAGATTTCTGCTCCCCGGGAAGCCCTTGTGTTCGTTGCTGATGTAGTACCTGGGAAGGGGGAACGGAAAACCGACGAGATGATCGTCAATGAACATCGTCCGCCACGATGTATCTACTGGCGGATGAAGGCCCCTCCAAACCGCCGTCATCCCACGCGGTCCCGCGATCGTGGCTCCGGCACGCGAGCCGATGTCACCGCTGCACGTCCATGGAGGATGTCCTGTTCCTAACCTCTGGCTGTCACTCCATCATTGGTCCCGACCGCCGACCGTCATCCCTTGCAGCCACGGGGTCTTGCCCAAGCCAAACTAATATTGCTTGACAGCCCAATGCGATCTCTCTCTAGTGCCCTGAGAACGACTGTTTGAGGGCGCTTTATAAATGTAAATAATTATTATTCTCCTCTTTAACTTGCCTCAGGTCCTCTCAGCCATGTGCTCCTTGGCGCCCGTCGGTGTGCATAACGAGCTGTGACGTGGGCCAGAAACGTGGACCGTCCCTCCACACAAGGCCTAATCGGATGTGGCATGGTGTTGGCCGAATCGGCGATGCCTCGCAAACAGAATGCGTATTCGGAGTGACAGAATTCATGGTTCGAGCTTAAATTCATATCATATCTGTTAACAAGTGCACCCTCCCCACCACCGCCGACATTCTAAGCGTCTTGAGAAAAAAATTTGCGCGAAACAAAGCCAAGCAGAGGCACCCCACAGCCTTGACGCAGGGCAGCGGATTGGCGCGGACAGCATTCAACACAGCGCAGTCTGGAATGACTCACGTACACATAAACACGCTCCTTGCCACGTTAGTAACGGACGCTGCCGCATAACAGAAGGAATGCAACTGACGGATGTTTGCGGAGGCGGCCCACTGCTCCGAGAAAAGGGGATTGTCGCCAAAAAAATCGTCAGCCGATGTTTTTGTTTCTTACAGCCGTGTATCAGTCCACTGCTGGATGAAGGACTGCCCGTGCCCGTCGTCAGTTACGGGCGTTATTTTGACCGTACTTCACCCCGCTGGTCGGTGCGGGTTGGTGAATTGAGCAAGGGAGGTGCAGGGAGGGGGGTGTGTAAGCCCAGGACCGGTTCGGATACCAACTCGCCCGGGAATCGAACTCATGTCCTGGGGGTGCATGGCGCGGTGCCCTAACCGCTGTGCCACCACCATACCCACTGTTACGGGACGGCGCTGAGGACGAGCGTGGGGCGTGCGCGCGACGGGCTGCTCTCATGGTCACCAACAGCGCAGGGATTTAGACACCAGAAGAGCAATGTAATCGTATCAAATGTATTGCTGGACATTTGTGAAAAAGAGCTTCATAGCTCATCGGATTCCTACAGGATTTTTTTATTTTTATTTTCGAAAAAGGCAGGGTTATTCTTAGACATGTAATGAGAAAACAAGAGACTGAATGTGAACGTGGTGTTGACTGCGAAAATTCCAGGTTCCACAAGACGGTGAATTAAGTTACAGAAGCAACCTGAACAATTGGATGCAACTGGGAGGAGAATTCGATGCAAAGAAGTTGAGCAAATCTGACGGGCAGAAGAGCTGAATGTGAGGAAGGCCACGATCATCGCCCACGTCTGTCAGATAGTTATACTCACAGTGCGTTCGCCGAGACGGACTCTATCGAGATGACCTCCCACGACCCCTGGGTCAGCTGCTGCGCGTTCGAGTCCTGCGCGACGCGACGCCACGCACACACACGCACACACACGCACGCACCGCACGGCCGCGTCAACGCGCGCAACGATGCACCGATTCACCTCGCTCGCTCAGAAAATAAAAAAATAACCCCGAGACAAATATTGAATTCTATCCGTGGGCTGTTCACGACCAAATATTATGAATGAGAATTAATTTCTTTTGGGTTAGCTCATCCATGTAGAGGTATTAGGTATTTGTTTATGGTAAGCCTTCACCACAAAAAATTACATGATACCTCCCCGATCTAATCCAAAATAAATAAATTATGAACTTTATTAATTTACATGTCCCTAATTATTTTGAAAAATGCATTTAGTTTGTAGTGAATGTTCAATCGAGATGCCTGCAGAGTTGGGCTCAGGATAACTGTTATCAAAACTATAAACTAAACCTTTTATTTTACTAGGTAAGGCCCACTGAGCTATGGAACTCTTTTTTCAGAAGCGACGTGGTCATCACGGCGGCGCAATCGAAACGCGAGCAAAAGTACCACTTGCGGCAATCGCTGGTATCTCGTATCTTGAAGTGGTTCGCCATAAATACTTAGCAACAAATCCGATCAACGATTGTTTCCATCTGAGTGCTTTCTTGATGTGATGGCAGCGTGGCGGCGGCCTCGGTTGGTCAGCGCCGCTGCGCTGCAACCCTGGCAACCTGAGTTCGATTCCCGGCCATTGCTAACGCACACCAGCGGCGAGCGACGTCTCAACCGGTCCTGAGCTTCGTCCCCTTCACCAACCCGTGTGGCCAAGGTATTGAGTTCATCATCGCTCATGATCAGTCCGCTGCTGGATGAAGATCTCCCCAAGTCGTCGCCATCTCTCACGGTCCTGTGATGCAACAAGCCATCGAGTTCCCACACACGAGTTCGATCTCGTTGCTCCATCTCCCCATGGCAGACGTCCTCCTGGCTGTGTTTTCACTTCCCTATCTCACAACCCTCAGCCACGTTCGATCCACTGCTGGACTACGGCTTCCCATCACGAAGCCACAACCTCTTACGATCCCACATAATCCACTCGGCACATGCGCACAAGCTGACTTCATCATTCCATCTCCCTGATGGACAACCTATCGAAATACGTTCCGTTCCTTGGCTACCACTCCGCCATTGGTCGGATAAATCTGCCGACATCTCTTCTAGCGACACGTCAATGGTCAATATCATCTTGCTCGCTGACCCACAAGTTCCTCTTTTACGTATGTACGTTAAACTTCTTTCGCACCGTACGTAGCCAGCCGTGCTAATTACACTGCCTCCGTGTCATTTCAAGCACGCACCTCTCGACGCTTCTTTGCGCGCTTTTCAGCCGTGCCCAACTTTCTGATCCGCGACGTCAGAACGGATATTCCGAGCGAGTGTCATCGCCTTCATCTCTGCGGCGGACGAACCTCTCGGCTACATTTCCCAAGCCGTGAGAACCCAACACCGGAACCGGCGGTCGCAACCGAACGGGGGGACACGGGCTGGCGGCGGGCGTGGGCGGACACGGAGCGGGGGGGGGGCGACGCACCTGCACGTGGTGGAGATGCTTGAATCCGTCGCTGTTGCTGTAGACGCGGTAGTAGCTCTGCCCGTCCTCCGCGAAGTGCGGCTCCGCGGGACCAAACTGAGCACCCGCAGCACACGAGGGAATCCGGTCACGGCGGACGCCACGTGACGGTGGAGCCGGTCGAGCCAGGCCCAGGTGGTTTAGAACGACGCATGCGGTGCCTTGCGCGACCTCGACATTCAAACGACACCCGACCTCGACCACACCCACTCGGCCGACACCAAAGCTGCTTTTCGTAACGGAACCGGATTTTAACGGAGTCTATCCCAATGTAGGGCCACAGAACTTGGGCAATCTTTGGCGTCGGTTCTGGCTGCCTTCCCGCGCACCTCAGGCTAACGGCGTCGAACACGCCGAATGGCTGAGCAGGTCATTGCACGGACGTGTTAATTATATTGCCTGGGTTCGGGGTACTTGTTAAACTTTATTAGCCCAGGCTGGTGTCACAGGCACTTGGACTAGGCATGCTATTTAACACCAACGAGGAGGCGTGAGCCTTGTTGGTAAGGTGAGAAACCCGCGTGCGTACTGTGGCTCCATTGCCCCCCACCCAGCTGAAGGTGCTTGGGTCGTGGGTGTTGAATATTTTTTATATATTAAACGACCTTACCTTACGGTCGTTTAATATATCAAAACATACAACACCCATGACCACACACGATCCGGACGCCGGTACGGACGTCGTGAGGTCGCGGGTATCTCCCATCTTGATCGAAGCGACACGGATGGCACCCGAAGGAGTTTTAACAGCCAGGCGATTAATTTGACTCGTGCAGCAATTGTCAGACTCGGCAGCAGGCTGCGCATGTGTGGCGGTAGCCGCGTGCGTACCGTGCCGATCCATCCAGTCGGCGACGTCTCAATGTGGTTCTGAAAGAGAACGAACGGCAAGGCGTTTATTATTGGGGATATAATTTTTTTATTGTCGAATTTGTACGATGATAGTTGGCCCCACTGGCTCGGTGGGTTTCGGCCAGGGTCGATGTGCCAGGTCAGCACATTCATCATCCTGGAATTGGTCCCAGCCGAAGCAACGGGAGTTGAAGTCATCTTTGGCGCCATGCGTGAGGATATTAGGTGACGTGTGAAAGCATTCTTTGGGGGATTTATAAATGTTGATTCGGGACGGGAAGTCTCAAGCACATTTTTGTGTGGGGGCAGAATTAGATCAATAAAAATACATGTATTATTATAATTTCACTTGTAAGAAATTGAATATGCTTTACAAGACACTTAACGTTCGAACGCAAGGGAGCACAAGGTCGCCCCTGGGCACGGGTCCACCGTTTGTGTCCGTCTACCATGACCTCTGCCACTGGTGACCTCACACTCTCAAGGACCTGTGGCTTCACTTCAACCGGCTCTGTCCGGATCAAGAACCCAGAAAAGATCTCTTTCAACCAGCGCACCACGTCCGGTATACCTTTGGCTATGGCTAAGGGCTGTTACTGAAAAATATGTGAAAAAATAACTTAATCGGATTCCTCCAGTCTAAATAAATATTCTGATTCTGATCCGATTCTGCGAGTCACATTCCACCTACTCCAGTCTATCGGCGACCGGGAAATATTCGGTGAGGAAAGCAAGAAGCCCCGGGAAGCATGTTCTGGGCCCTCACCTTGCTGCACGTCCAGTTGATGGAATCGCGATCGCAGAGCGACAGGACCGAGTAATTCTGGTGTCGCGAAAGCCACTGCACACACAGGCGTTCACTCGTCGCCCAGGTGACCATGCCCAGGTAGTGTTCTCTGCCACAAAATCGACCACAAGTCCACACTCGCCATCATCATCGCCATCGTCATCACCGGCCATGCATCAAATTGGCCAAACATCACAATAGTAAGACTGGGGCTTCATTCCAGCTGGGTCTGCCTGGGTCGGTGACCCGGAAAATATGTAGGTACCCGGTACACCACATCAAGTATACCTCTAGATATGGCTGTGATTACGAGTAACATCCTGTCCGTAGGCTTACACTGGTTTACCAGCTATCTGGAAAATATTTCAACTACATCCAGTGTCCCTCTCACTATGGATGTGGTTATGAGTCACGTCCTGTTTTTAGGCCGGCGACGTTGGGATATGTTTAGTGAGAAAATGAAGCCCTAAGGGAAGCGACCTTTAATCAACGCGCCTTGGGACTTGGCGAGGCCCTTCTGGGCGAATAAACAACGGCGTTGGGAGCACGCTGGGAGGCGCGAGAACCCTCTCACCTGTCGGCGATCTCGGGGGCGGCTGTGATTTGCGTCCTCGTGTCCGGGTCGGCGACGCTCACCACGAACAGCTTCACTTTGGGGTTTGGGGCTCCCGCCTGCAGACACCAGCAGGCAGCGGCCTTCTCTAAAAACTCGTCTCGTTATTTCCTTTGCTTTCGCGACCAATATCACCCATAATAGAGGTTTTTTGGGTTAGATCGCGTAAATATGAATCGCCACTAGGTCAGCACGCCGGTGTGCTGACCTAGAAACTAATTGCCACGTTTTAAAGCTTTCGTGACTGCAGGGATTCATCTTCTTGGTTCTTTCGGTAAAGTCACGTAGAAGGGAAATAATAAAGTAATAAAAATAAAACAATAAAATACAATTCTCACGACGTTTCGGCCACAAGGCAAGCAGCCATCCTCAGGTGAAGAACAGGTCTATTCAGACGTTGTCTTTCCGACAGACCTGTTCTTCACCTGAGGACGGCTGCTTGCGTTGTGGCCGAAATGTCGTGAGAATTGTATTTGATTATGTTTACTTTTTCTTATTTTATTATTTCCCTTCTATGTGACTTTATCGAAATAAACAAGAAGATGCCACGTTTTGTTTACTTTCCAGACCTACTAGTCAGCTGTGTTGGGTGATGTCAGGTTTAATGCCACATTTATATATTTACGCGACCTAACCCAAAAAAACTTTCATGGATATTTTATTTGCGTCTTAACGCCACTTCCCAACTCAACTCGAATCCGCTTGTGCGTGTGTGTGTGTATGTTGCGCCAATCGGAGGTGCGGGGGAAGGACAACAAACAACAAACTTGAACACAACAACAAGCTCGAGAATGGCCCACTGGAGTGGGTCTCTCAGAGCCACTGCCTCCAACGTCCCTTCGAGTGTCGGGCGACTTATGCAACTTCGCGCGCTGTTTGGCGACGTGCATTGCTCGCCTGACGATCGTCGTCGATCGATCGATCGCGGCGATGAGAGATGAGAGCGTCGCCTCCTTCCCCTCACCTTGGGGTACGGCACCCCGATGGTCTTGGGATACTGCTCCTCGCCGAAGAATGTGTACTCTATGAACGGCACCTCCGTGTCGTTGAACTCGGCGTAGGCGAGGTACTGCCCGTCCGGTGACCACCACATGGCGTTGTTGCTGCCGAGCATCTCCTCTGCATGGTACCGGCACGGGGGGGGTGGGGGGGGGTTGGGAGGGGGGGTAAAGGCGCTGTCCTGCAGCCGCTCACTCACGCCGCTGCTGGCGGAAGGGCCTCTGCTAGATGGTGTCTAGAGAGTGCCCCCCCTCCCGAGGTTGTGTCCACACTTTCACGCAGGCCAGACGGTCCTCGCAAGAGGGGATGGGAGTTACCCACATTTTACCCATGCCACACCAGTTGTATGGTTCTGTTTATCTCCGGGAGGAAGGCAGAGAGCCCGGAGGTAAGCCATGGCGAACAGGGAGGAGAGAGAAAACGTACAAAGTCCACGCAGACAAGGGGTGCCCGCGTCGGGAATCTTTGGTGCGAGGCGCGAGCGTCGCCACTGACGATGAGGACGACAACGATGAGGGAGAGCCGCCTCACCCTCGTAGACCCAGTCGGGGATGCCGTTGTAGACTTGGCTGTACACGCCGCTGGTCGTGACCTTCACCGCTGGGCCCGTCAGGTTGGGCTTGAGGTAGATGTTGTTTTCGAACACGTAGGCCTAAGGGAGCACCACGACGGCCCGCAATCTGATTTTAGTTTTCTGTCAGTAGATTTTTTTTTTAGAGCATCGTGAAATATTGTTTTTTTAACACGCAGGCAATCGTGACCGCTGTTTTTGTTTGCAATTGATTGTTTTCGGATCCGACGAAGCTTTCTTGCAACAACTGCCAGAGAAACGTGCGCACGCGATCGTCAAACGCCCGTCCCGGATCGTTCTCCAGCAGCGACCACCGCTTTGTTCATCGCGTGACTTAATTTATGTGGCCGTGTCGGGTGGAGGAGGGTCTACGCCACACGTTGATGTTTTACTCACGCGGCATTCTGACCCAAATATAAATTATGAATAATCTCACTTTTTTTTTTATAACCTAAAACATTTATGGATTTATTGCACCCATCGAATTTTCTGCAAACCGCTTATAATGAAGTTTATACGTATGCTTTCACTGCTAATATCATGATTCATAATTATTTTGGTTTGGCCTAGATCATCATGTAGGTATAATAGTCATTATTACTTATAACCCTTCATCAAATGAAGGTGTCACGTGGCCATCTACGCCGATTGATTAGATTATCCAACGACACTGGAGGAGGGAACATTGAACGGCAAGCGGATTGTTTCGCACGCAAGAGGTGCCGCTGGACTGCCTCGCTTCTAACGGCGCCCATGAACAGATTTGACGGAAGCGTGCCGATGGCCTCGCCTGACGAGTACGAAGTTCGTTCTCCCATTACGTCGCTCGGCCTCAGTGTCGCCGTCCCATCACCGTCGTTGTTATTTACTTCTAAACGTCACGTGCTCACCGTCGTGATGATGATAGTAATGATGACGACGATGATGATGGCGTCGATAATATACAGATTGTGCAGCTTCGGGTAATTGCAGGTCAAGTGGTTTGCCGCGTGAGCCGGCGAATTCTTACCAAATTGTGGCCGCTGGGAGACCACGTGATGTACTGTATTTCGTGTGGCAGCGGGCTGTCCTCCACAAATCTCCTGCGGAAGACGACGACAACAAGACGGCCACCATCGTCACCCTCTGTGGGGCCCCGGTGGCCTGCTGGGTAGACCAGCACGTTGGAATTCCTCGCGCTTTATGGCTTTCGAAGCGGGTCACGATCTTTATTTAGACTGGAGGAATCGGATGAGCTATGAAGCTCTTTTTCACGGATGTCCGGTAGATTTCCCAGATGTCCAGTAGAAAGCGGTGACGATTTGTTTGCATGTGCACCACAAATACGTGTGGTTAATGCAGACAGGATTCCTTGAATAAGGATTCTGTTTGGTGTTTAAACATCTTGACACGTGTTTCATTGACAGAAATGGTAAAACCTATTGTTATATTGTTACAATTAAACAGTTAAAATAATGACGGCATTGTTAATGCAACTGGCCCACGGGGCGAGGTTGTGGGCAGCAGAGGGCAGTGCGGAAAAATCCACCGTTGTGCTGTACTATGCTACAACGTCTATGCTGCCTACCTCCCCCAACCTGCACCGGGCAGTGATGTCAGGTGAGGTCAAATATTCAGGGCCTCATCATTCCATTGAAGATTCAATTCCCATTTCTTATTGGCTGCAGCGGCGATGGGAACCCATTCAGCACTCAAACCGAAAAGCATCGATCCCGGGGCAAGCAACTCCACGCTTCTATCGTGAGCTCCAGAAATTGGATTTTCTCCTACGAACCGATGCGTCCATCGTTATACAGTCACAAATAGCAAGCAATAGCCCAACGTGTGCAGTGGGGGGCACCTACTTACGTATTTTTGAGGTCGTATATGTGGTATGACGCGTAGTACGAATACCTCCACAACTGTAACAACACAGAGGGGGGGCGGGGGGAAACACTGTCACCATCATCATTGTTATCATAAACCGTAGTCGTCGTCAATTTATTAACCGTGGTAATCGTGGACGCATCGGTGATGCTTTGATAATCAGTTATCTCAAACGTCTTACCGGCTTATGCAATCCGCGCTACGTCTGCCGGGCTGATGAAACTCCCGGGACGTGAGTGGTGTGCGATACCTGGTCTGGTTTAGATCTCACTCGCCACTGACATTAGCCACGGCCGGGACTCAAACTCAGGTCGGCGGGTTCTAAGTGTGGTGCGTGTCCTTTATGGGGGGGAATGGGAATGAAATGTCGCCCATAATCCAGGGCCGGTCTGCCAGAAGGTCAGGGGTTTCCGCTCTCCGACGCGCTCTCAGGTTTGTGTACCGCGCGTTGCTCGGCACGACGTCCGACGTTTCGCTCCGTGCACCACAACGAACGGAATCGGTTCCGAAGAAGCGTCGTGGCGGGGCGTCGTGCCGACCGACGTGCGGCGGTGGTCACGCCACCCGTGAGAACCCCATCGGGGAGCCGTGCGGCAGCAGCACGGCCGTGACGAACCCCGCGCAATCGGTGTCTGCTCTCCGACCCAGAGGCCACTTTGCCGGCCCCTGTGGAATGTTGCGGTGTGTTGCGATGCGTTGGCGCCGCGGCGCGCACTCATGCTCTCTGTGTCGTGCTCTCGCTCTCCCTCACTCTCTCCGCGCGTCTACGCGGCCGTGCGCTGCCACAGCCCTGCCGTCTCCGGAAGGAGCGGCGGTGACGCTGGCCTGGCGGGAGCGCGTTCGCCGCTCGTCGCGGAGGTTCGCGGTTCCAACCCGGCGGCCGCCCTCGCCGCTACCGCGGGTGCGTTAACCCGCAACGGTGCCACGGGGTCGCCGTCCGCTTCACTCACGGTGGACGTTAAAGGTCCCCTGACGTCGTTCGCACGCGAAGGTCATTGTGCCCCCCCCCCCTGCTGGCATGCCAAAGCCTCGGGTCGCTCTTGCAGATGAGATTCATCCTGGGTCTCTTTGAGTTCTCATCCGGTTAAAACAAAGAATTAAATACGAATATTCCTGGCGCTTTCGTCCCTCCTGAGGGTGTAGACCCTGGTAATGCATGGCACGAAGCTGGGACAGTGGCAGAAGGGCAAATGCACCAGAAACCACGGGCCAAAGGGGGCCCAGCCACTGGGCAACTCCCCCTTCCCATTTAATTCCTTACACCAGGGCCCATGCCATCCACACCACCAGGCCGATAGCTTTCCTAAGCGTGTCTTACAATCCATGGCTTTAGAGAGTCAACAAATCGGCCTGCGGCTCACGGAGTCTGAGAGCAGTAAATAAGTGGACAGAGGTGGGGGAGCGGTGGCGCAGCGGTTAGCGCATTATGCAATGAAGCGAGCCAGGTGAGTTTAATTCCCGGACGCGGTTAATGGCGGTGACGAGCGGTTTCGCTCAGTCCACGTGAAGCAGGTAAAGTAGCCACTGCACTCCCCACGCACCTGATGGTTGATAATCACGAAAATCTGTACGGGGGGGGGGGAGTGCTGGTGGGGGGGGTCGCGTGGACTGGAGTTGTGAAACGATGATTTGGCACATTTGCTTCGTTTCTATGGTTGTGAAACGGTGCAATTGACTTGTTTACAGACATTTGTTCTCTCTCCCAGGTCTCCCTCGCCCGTGGGCTCCTCTGCTGGTTAAATATTACCCACGGGGTCACTTCGAGTCGGTGTTAAATATCGGCAGGGTTGCGGGCGGTTCAACAGGCGGTACAATCGGGCAGCGCGCTCCCATTGTGAGCGCGGCCATGCCCTGCTCTGTGTGCCCCCAGCAGTCGAGCTGGCAACCCAAGATGTTATCTCGTTCCTTGGGCGATTGTGTCAGCCCTGTACTCAGTGGGGGGGGGGGGAGGGCGGGGGGGGGGGGGAGGGGGTGGGTGCCGGGGGGCTGGGCCCCTCCCCCTCTCCCGCTAAAAGCTCAACCCCTCTTCAAAAATGTCTTGACTTGGCCTCATTCAAATTTGTGTCGAATTATCGTTGAATGTAGTCGCCATTTGTTCAATAAAGAATGCGTGTAGATGTCCCGTGTGTTCAAAGTGACTTTGGTGTGACCCACAACGGAAAAATAAAACCACTCAACACGTCCGTCAATGACGCTGTGGTCTAAAAAGGCACAAAGTATAAACGGGCGACGTTTTGGGCAATAGGCCTGCTTCTTAGTGCATTAAATAACCACCAAATAATTTGTTGGTAACCAGGGTCGCCCTTGCTAAAGAGGCGACGCGTCATGCGTCTCAATGGGCTTCTGTCGACGGTTACACAAAAGTGACTTCAAGTATTCTATACCAACTGAGGATGTGCTGGTGGTGAGGAGCATTGTGGGTAAAAGCAAATACAAGCAAACTTCCACTGTGTGTATCTCCCGAATAAAAAAAAAGGTTTTAATCCATTGCCCAATCAGCTTTCCAGTTTATTTCAGCAGAATTTGTTTAAACAGACTCTGGGCCGGTTTCAGCCTTAAAGCTCTCATCGGCAGCCTCAGACTTGTTAAATAACTGCTGCGGGGTTACCAGATGTTATTGACTCGAGCACTCCATCTACAATCTCATGACTGTGATCCACGTGTTGCAGAGACTGCTCGCACACGCACACAGACTGATCTTCCTTCTAGCAATTAGCAAGCTTCGTGTGATGATGATGGTGATGATGATGGTGATGGTAAATATACGCACGGTGTGCAGTTGCCCGGAGAGGGGGCTGAATTAAAATGTAAAAATAAAAGCACCAATTAAACGACGGAGCCCCTTTCCTAATCGACGGGAGAGGGGGGAGGGGGGGCGGGAGTCGGAGGAGAAACCCCACGGGAGACAAGATCGTGCTGCTACTCGCAGTAGATTGTATCGTGACTCCGTTCAGCGCTTGTGTCAGCGGTGGGCTGACAAAGCAGCTGCAAACCACGAATGCCGGCGACGACAACACCTCGAGCGTTGCCTTTGTCCACCCTGGAGCTGTGTTGTGTGCCCTCAGCCACCCGACGGCCGAACGGATCGAGTTGCCATCTCCGGACAAATATGGGCGATTTTCAACAAAACCGGTTTTTGCTGAAAATCGGTCGGCACGTTTGCCTTGCGTGACGTCCCGATTCGTTTGGCTGTGTGCGGCGGTGGTGGAAGGTGACTTCGAGCCGATTGACTACCGACCCACCCGAAGAGACTGCCTATGGATCGACATACGAGGAGACGTCAGGAGGATGTGGAGAGAGAGAGGAATGAAGAGGGGCCCCCGCCCCCCCCCCCCGCGTGTCCCTCCCTCGCGGTGCTCTGCACCTTTGAGTAGTTGCTCTCCAGGAGGACGTAATGCTGCTTCGGGGCGACGAGGAATCCTGATGCCTGCTTTTCCTCCTGATTGGTGGAGCACAGGCAAAAGAGAAGACGCGAGTTTAGTCGCATGGACGATGGGGCAGAGTGACCCGGGCGATGTACTCACTCGAGCGCCGTGGCTCGTGGCAATGGGGTAAGGTTGTGGGGGACGGCCCCACCAGGGGACCCCCCCCAATCGTGGCCCTACACAGAGCCCCCCCAGGTCGCGAGTTCCCAGCGTGAACGTCGCAGCTCCGCCAGAGGCGCCACTCACGAACGTGGAGTTGGAGATGAACTCTGTCGGTTTGGGGTCCCCACTGACATTCTTCTTCTGGACGTTGCCATTGCTGTCTTTGTAGATGTACTCGTCGTCTGTCGGGTGGAGCAAAACAACAACAGCGAGGAGGACCATTACCATTTCATAATCGTCTTCAGTCGTCAACAATCATCAATCATCAAGCAGGTGAACGAGCAATGCCAATCAGAGCCCCTCCCCACAACCCCCCCATCCCTGACCTGTTATCCACTCCAGACCGAACGACCTGGGGTTGTATCTCCCAGCGAAGTAGTCGTCCAGGGTGAACGTTTTCCTCTCGTCCACCGGATCGTCTGCAATGCAAAGGGGGAGACGGACCACGGGGTCGTGAGACTCCTCGATGCGGTGAGGGTTTGTGGTCTGCCTGCGGTGCTGGGCGTGCCGGCGAGGGCAGGGAGGACTCGCCTGAGTTTTGGAGAATCACCAGGGGCAGCACCACGATGAGGGTGATCACCACGGCGACGGCCAGCGCCACCAAAACTCCTCGCAGCACCTGGAATTTCAAATTGGTAGTTTAGTTTGTTGACCCGGGTGAGAACTCGGGAGAGCGGGATGAGTCTCATTGGCCAGAGTGTCCCTGGGGGCATCAACCTGCCAGTTGGGGGGGGGTGATGACTGCTGTGGGTGGTGTACAATCCCAATTGAGCAGTACATTTGCTGGTAATTTCTCCAATTTGGCAAATTTGGACCCTCCGCTTGCGTATGACATCGGGGGGGGGGGGGGGAGGGGAGTGGGTGTTTAACGTCCACTCTGAAGCAGACGCCGCAGGAATAATATCTGCCGCTGCCGCCGCCTCCGCCCCAGGCCGCGTCACGGCAAGAGTGACCTGGGTCATCAAGATGACAGAAACGAAACAAATAAAACCAAAGCGCAACAATGCAGCAAATAGAAAATGACGCGGCCAAAAAAAACACAAGTGGCACGTGAGAAATCCCCTTCCCCCTCCACCCCAAAGAAAATATTGCGCACCGCTAAGTCGGCTCCAGTGAGCGTGCATCGGGCATGTGCGACACACAGGTGTGTGACGGACACAGGTGTGACACACAGGTGAGACGCACAGGTGTGACAGACACAGGTGTGACGCACAGGTGTGACAGACACAGGTGTGACGCACAGGTGTGTGACACACAGGTGTGTGACAGACACAGGTGTGACACACAGGTGTGTGACACAGGTGTGTGACAGACACAGGTGTGTGACACAGGTGTGTGACAGACAAAGGTGTGACACACAGGTGTGTGACAGACACAGGTGTGTGACACATAGGTGTGTGACACACAGGTGTGTGACACACAGGTGTGTGACAGACACAGGTGTGACACATAGGTGTGTGACACATAGGTGTGTGACACAGGTGTGTGACAGACACAGGTGTGTGACAGACACAGGTGTGATACATAGGTGTGTGACACACAGGTGTGTGACAGACACAGGTGTGTGACAGACACAGGTGTGTGACACACAGGTGTGTGACA
>CM025626.2:9844355-9874423 GCA_014621495.2 Entosphenus tridentatus
CACAGGTGTGCGACACACAGGTGTGCGACACACAGGTGTGCGACACAGGTGTGCGACAGACACAGGTGTGCGACAGACACAGGTGTGTGACACACAGGTGTGTGACACACAGGTGTGTGACACACAGGTGTGTGCGACACAGTCACATGGCAGGGGGCCTTTTCCTTCCATATGACAAGCGTTGTTGACGTCTCCCACAGTGGTTTTCCCTTTAACCACCCCGGAGCGATGATGGACTGGGTTAACCTGCACCCCCCATCCCCAACCGAAACAAGTTCAACATACATACACATACCTGTCAACCCATACATTTTAACCCGTATTCTTGTACAGGAAAATTAAAATTTCAGGTCCAGACGACGTACAGCCATTTCAATGCGGGCAATTTGTTTAAGTCAGTTTTGTGTTTCTTCCCTTGTGATGGGACTTTGTAGTGTGAACGTTGTGATTTCTAAGGGAACATGGTGACCAAAATTGGTCTGAATTGGTCTCTAATAAGGTAGGCACTGATAAGGGGTTGCCAGGTATGCACACAACCAGGAGTTGAACTCGCAACCTTCCGATAGCGGGCGGTCTCGCTCCCTACCGTTGAGCCAGCCGGGCCCGATCGTCCAGTACCGCGGCCACGCGTTTGGCGTGGGCCAGCAAACTGCCCGGTTGTCCTGGGGCAGTCCCCATGGTGATTTCAGAAAGGCCGTCCCAAGAAAGGCCGATCCCCGGTGCGGCGCTTTGAATTAAATCGGTGATGGATTTGGGTCCCGCTTTCAAAATGGGGTCCGGCTTTCTGTTTTGCTCAACTTTATTCGCGGGGAAATCGCTGGGGCTGGCCGAGCCATGGGTGGAAACTCGGCCGGGATCGGGGTGAAATCCCGGGTGATTATTCGTCGTTGGCTTGACGCATTGGTTAATGATGCATCGGTTAATCGACTACAATCGATGAAAATCGCTCCTTCGCTCACAATGCATGTATCTAATTTTGGTCTCGATGGAATTGTGTGGCGCATTGGCCAGCGCATGAAGCTGGCCACTTCGATTCGATTACCGGACCACGACAAGCTTCAGTGGCAAGTGATAGCTGAACCAAGCCAGCACTGACCAGCGTGGTGAAATATGGTCAAACAACCTCCGTGACGGACATGGCGTGGGGAAATGCAGTGGCATGAACCAGCAGTGGATTGACTTGAAGGCTGCATCGCATAGTGCATCATATGTAACTGCATACCTTTCTAGATTTGAAGTTTTCGTGACTGCAAGGATTCATAGTCTTTTGTTTTTTCGGTAAAGTCACGTAGATAAAAAACAAAATAAAAGAAAAAACAACTATCTTCTTGGTTCTTTCGGTAAAGTCACGTAGAAGGAAAATTATAAAATAATACAAATAAAACTTAATAAAAAAATTCTCACGATGTTTCGGCCACAACGCAAGCAGCCGTCTTCAGGTGGAGAACAGGTCTGTCAAGGAGATAGAGTCTGAATGGCACGCCCCAGGCTTGGAGCGACTATTTATGCTGGGATGGAGGGGCGAAGAGCGTCTTGACAAAATAATTTGCATATCAAGAGGAATTTAGCATATTTATGGGAAATGCAGATATGCGATTAGTACTACTTGTGAAATGCGTAGGAGGTTTGGCGAGGGGTTTAAATTCATTATGCCTATGTATTATGCAGGATTAGCAGTATCAAAGAGAGGGAGTAAGGTTAGAATTAATAAAGGGAAGGAATGTTAATAATATGGCGCCGCAGCAACTAATATGCTTATAGACTATACATTGTAATATTACACTATGTATTATTCTACCTAACCAACTGTATACCACACTGCTATATATTCACTATACAATTACGATACTATATATTACCTTATACATTGTATTAACCATTACATTTTAATACTATTTATTATTGTACAATATGCTATACACTATACCATTGACCGTCGCGTGAAAGGTATTAAGAGGAAGCAACGAAATATGTCAATGGGAGAGTGGTGGTAGGAAGCTTGCAGCGGAGCAAAGAATCCATTCCCTGCGGAGAATACAAGATATATAGTCAATGTCAGTGAGTGGACTGCGGTCTGAAAGTCACCGTAAACGTGAACACAATCAGTTAAGATCCGAAATGGTTTATTACGTCCTTCCAATGATTGCTGAGCCAGAATCCATCTTCTCGGTTGAAATTGTCTCTGTGTTTGTATATGTGGATAGCCTCATGGACGAATCTCTCATGGTAGCCGGATGGCTTGCAGAGAACCTCTGTCTTGGAGAAGTCAATATCATGTGAGCCCACTGAATTGTAACAGTGATCTGCCATGGCTGAGGTGTTTGTCTTACCGTGTTTCAAGTCTGCTTTATGTTCACGGATGCGGTCCGAGACATGTCGTTTGGTTTCTCCAATGTAACTGCTACCACAGAGGCAACTTAATTTGTTAACGTCAGGGTACTGTATGTCTGGAACTACGTCTTTTACAGACGGGACCAGATCATGGATTTTATGTACTGTGTTGAATCGGACCTGGATCTTGTGTTTTACCAGGATTTTTTTTGTGACCCCAGCAATGTAGGGTAAGGTGATGGTTTTGAAAGGCTCCTCAACAGGATCCTTCTTGATGGTTGGAGTGATGGCTTTGCGGATTGTGTAGTCGGAGTAACCATTAGCCTTAAGAGCTTGGCGTACGTGTTTGAGTTCACTGGCAATGTGTTCCTGGTCGGAGATGCATTGGGCTCTATGGTATAGAGTCTTGATGAGGGAATTCTTCTGGGATGGATGGTGGTGGGAATCCGGTTTTAGGTAAGCATCCGTATGGGTGGCTTTCCTGTAGACAGAGTGGCTCATTGAACCATCAGGTCTCCTTTTAATTAGGACATCCAAAAAGGGTAGCTTGCCATCTTTTTCGACTTCCATGGTGAATCTGATGGCTGGGTGTATGGAATTGATGTGGTCGAGGAATTGGTCTAGAGCAGGCCGGCCGTGTGGTCAGATGACAAAAGTGTCATCTACGTACCTCTTCCATTACGTCGGGCGTAGAGTGGCAGTCTGGATGGCGTCAGTCTCAAATTTCTCCATGAAAACGTTGGCTACAACCGGAGATAGGGGGGAGCCCATTGGGGTGCCCTCAGTTTGTTTGTAGAAAGTTCCATTCCAGGTGAAGTATGTGTTGGTTAAGCAGTGTCTCACCAAGGGGTACTCCAGTATCCAGTCCTTGATGAACCAAGTCTTCAATGATTGCGATGGTGTCAGGTACAGGAACTTTGGTGAATAAAGAAACCACATCAAAACTGACAAGCAGGTCGTCTGGGGACAGGGAAATTCCCTTGATTGTCGATACCAGATCAGTAGAGTTTAGTACCGCAGAGGTGGTTTTTCCAGTGAAAGGCCGCAGGATTTCAGACAAAAAACGAGCCAGTTTGTAAGTGGGGGAGTTGATAGTAGAGACAATGGGACGAAGAGGTGTATCTTCTTTATGTATCTTTGGCAAGCCATATAATATTGGTGGCCTTGCTGCAGAAGGTTTCAACGAGAACTGTTTGGTTTGATCAAATAATGCGGTTGAATCAGAAATGATTTTGTTGGTTTTAATGACGAGGCTGTTGGTGGGGTCTCTTTTTATTTTTGTATAGCTACCATCGTTGAGTAGTTCTTGAATTTTGTTGTTGTATTCTATTTTGTCCATGATGACAGTGGCATTGCCTTTGTCGGCTGAGAGGATGACAATGTCATCCCTCTTTTTTAATTGAGCTAATTCAAAACGCTCATCTTTGCTGATGTTGCTAGCTGGCATCTTAGCGTTTTTGAGGGTTGCAGCGATTTCAGATCTTGCTACGTCTGCAGAGATGTGACTCAGGCCCTTGAGAGACACATCTACTCGGGCAATGATATCATTAACTGGTATGTGTCTGACGAGAACATCATCAGGAGACAGTACAATGTCCTTGACTAGAGAGACCAAGTGGGTTGAGTTAAGTACTGCTGAGGTGGTCTTGCCAGTGAAGGGAAGCAGAGTATACGATAGAAAACGGGCTAGCTTGTAGGTAGGTGAGTTGATCGTGAACACGATGGGCCGTAGTGGGGTACCTTCTTTATGGATCTTGGGAAGACCATAGAATCTGTGCCTACCTTATTTGAGACCAATTCAGACCTTATTAGTCACCCCCGTGCCCTTAGAAATCTCAAAGTTAATCCTACAAAGTCCCATAACAAGAGAGCAACACAAACAAATAGACACTTTTTTGGCCGTATTGAAACGGCTGTACGCCGTATGGAACTGAAAACTAAATTTCCCTGTACAACAATACGGGGTAAACTGTATGGGTTGACCGGTATGTTATATCAAGGCTCATGAAGCGAACCAACTGGTGTAATAACGTTGCGTCTACGCTACAGTATACGTGTAAACAAGTCAAACAAGACGCGTGACTGCAGAGGGGGGATGGTCAAGGGCCTTCTTAACGCGTGAACGCGTGAGCACGTGGCCACAGCGTTCCTGTCAGAACGCGGCTGTATCATTAAACGACACCGCGACGCTTGTGCCAGGCTAGGTGCACTTTAAGAGGCCACATGAAGTGCTGCTGGTATTTCGGCCCCGCGGGGGGGGGGGGAGAAGGACGTTAACAGACTGTCGCGCAAGTGCTGTTCTCCGGTAGCACCACGGTGGTGCTGTCTGCACACCGCGCCAGGTACTGCGCTCATTTAAGGCCGAGTCGACCTAGGGGAGGCTCGACACCGGTTCAAATACTCGCCACTCGTCATTGGTGGTGAGCGGAGCCTACTTGAATGAGTCCCTCTACGACGCCACGTGGGGCGGCACACGTCTCGATTTAAGCCGTCACGTGGGAACGACAACGTGTTTAGCAAGCATCGGGCGTGTGCAGCGCACCACGAAGTTCCACGCGGAGACGATTCGGTAAATACGGAGGACGAGGACGCATCGTTTGAGGGGGGAGGGGTGTCGCGAGTACTCGAGTTACAGGGCAAGCAGCAGCCGCGGCAAATCCATCGCAACGTGCACAGTCGCCTCGGGTCCACTCAGCACTGACCTTGTTCATGGTGTCAGCCCGGCCGCTTCGTCTGCCCGCGGTGGTGCCGGCGCTGTGTCGCTCTCACAGTCCTGGTGGTGGTGAGGGGGGGGGGCGGGGAAGGGGTGATGTGGGGGGGGGTCCAGAGAGGATCACAGGCGACCACGGATTGTGTTCGCGCTGCCTCCACGATTCGTCTGCCCCTTTGGGGTCCTCCCTCGTTCTCTCTCCACGAACCTCCCCGTGTCATTCACCTCACCGCCGACACCCCCGCCGGCAAGCTCCCTTCACGCCAGACCTCCACCTCCTCCTCCTCCCCTCCCCGTTCTTCTCTCCCTCAGTTACCACTGTTGCTGCTAAAGTTCACAAACACGTACAACTTATCTGCCTATTGCTGCTGCTGCTGCGTTGGCAGTGGTGCACACGCACAAAGAACAACAACACTCAGACGCGTTCGCGTGGCTGTAAAAGGACTAATATATAATAGACGACGTTTCGGGCAATGGGCCTTATTCATAGCACATGAACTGTAGAGGTCGGAGAAGGTGGATTGAGTGACTGCACGACGCACAGAGCAGCAGAGGGGAGTCGCGCTCTGCTCAAGTCACAACAGGCAAAGGTGCAGCTGTGAAATTGCTCGCTCACGCCTTTGCTGCTGGCCAATAACAATAAGAACAACCCCCCAGAGACGACTCGGAAGAGATGGGAGAACGGGTCCCACATTTGACCCCACCACACAGGCGCGCCATGCTTGCCGGTTCGCCTGTCTGTAGTGTGCCCGTGTACACTTCATGCCGCGCCGGGAGATCGCATTGAACCTGAGGACGGACTCTGGATTGCAACCACTGGACTGACGGCCTCGTTTGTGATCTATTTTAACAAATAATTACAAAGTTCCAATAATTACCGCTCGGTGGAGGAGCTGGTGCTGCAGGTGTTGTTGATTCACGCGCTGCACTAGGAACTCAGAAACCCGAGTTCGATTCCTAACCACGGCTCCAACATCAGTGGCGAATGACATCCGGAACCGATCCTCGGGCCCTTCCCCGTCACCTCCACGAACCCGAATTGACCAGCGTGGTGAAGTATGTTCAGACAACCCCCGTGACCAACAAGGCACGGGGAGGCCTTCATCGAGCAGTGGATTGACAAAGGGATACGATGTAAATAGTATTCATTGCAAGTGCTCCCCCACTAATAGGTTGAGCATAGCAGCAGGCTTCGTGGCTTTCTGCCAACTATACTGCATGAATTACCCACGTGTTGAGTGTCAGGGCCTCGTGCTGTATACGTCTCTGTAGCGCTATGTTCACGTGCTATGAAGGGCCATTGCCCGAAACGTCGCCAATGACGTATTTTATTTTAAGGCCAATGCAGCAGCAGCAGCATCAAATACATCGATTTGGTTCTATGTTCGTCAATGTGTCGGTATGAGTTAAGGCACTCTATAAATATAAAATAAGATATGGATCTCGATTGAAATATCTATATAAGGCCACGGCTCACTTTGGAAGTTCAGGTACGTCTATAGTTCTCGACGTAAGGCTATGGAAGTAACCGGGTCACTTTGTAAGTCTGTGGATCTCCCCGTGGAAGTACTGTATGCAGGTCCCTATAGAAGTGTGTAAGTCTACGGGTCTTCATGCAAGTCCGTGGGAATGTTGGATACACAGTGTTTCTCTCAGGCCGTGGCTCCCTACGCCGACGTGTTAAGTTCTCTACCCACGTCTCACGCTCCCTCCGTCCCATCCGATCTCAATTCCCCCCACCCCCCTCTCTCTCACGGCTCCGCACTCCGCCCCGCTCGGCATCTTGAACCTCGACCACGCAAGGCTGATCGAGGTGGCTTCCCCGCGCCTTGCTCAGCAGTGGTGTTTTTTCTAGGTGGCACCATCACCAGACGCAGTTCAACTCCAGCCCCAGGACTTTAGAGCCGATGTGTCGTTTTTTGAGGCCCTCAGGTTCCAGAAAGTTGGGCCAGTGACAGGTAATAATAAACGCGTCCTACAGTCAATGAATGATGTTTAGTTTAATACCAAGCCAAGATAAACTACTCGGGGTTAGGGGTGTAATGATTCACCAGCTCGTGACAATGGATGCTCGTGACTCACGATTGAGAGTAAGTTGGTCATGTTTTTACATTGCGGCGAGTATAGCGGCCTCTAGTGGCGTGTCACGTGGACCCGTGACACCTACAGTCACAGTGCAGCGTCAGTCATTGAGGTTGTTTGACCATACTTCACCACAGTGGTCAGTGCGGGTTTAGTGAATGGGGGCTGCACATGGCCAGTTGAGGTATCACTGGGTGGTGGTGGTGGGGGGGGAGGGAGGCGCTCTAATTTTTCGAGTGGCCCCAAAGTAGTCGACCCCAATAAAAGTAACAAAATAAACAATCAGACGACGATTTAGCACGTAGGTTTTCGCAACCAATATCAACAACCCTTACTTATTGGCTGCGGCGGGTTTAACGACGCATTTCTATTTACGCGATCTAACCCAAAAAAAACCTGCGTTATGAAAGCAAGATGACGATTTCTCTCCTTTACACATCTGTCAACCACGCGGCCATCTGGACGGGCATCATTTCAGCGGCATTGATTCAACACAAGCAAACTTTGCACCGGTGTCGATATAAAGTCGTCTCATCAGCAGAGCCACGCTTGCTCGAACCAAATGCTGACGAATTGCCAGATGGTGCAAGGCAAGGACCCCTCTCTTTCTTAGCACGGTTGGCTACGTACTGTGCGAAAGAAGTTTGCCATACACACATTTAAGGTGTGGGTCCTAGCAGTTGATTAACATTTTTCGAGGAGTAATCGACTCGAAGCTTCATATATCGTCCCAGCTTTAAAGCGATCCGAATCGACGCATCCTTGAACCCCCAAACATCGGAGTCACTTTTTCGCTGAACGTAGCCACATGTGCTCGCCGTCTCGTCTCGTGTTTTCGCGCCCTGTGCGTGCGTGCGATGTCTTCGACTTTTTCGGCCTCCTTCAATTATTGACGCCGCGTGCTTCGGAGGGGCCAGACGTCGCTGTCGGCCCTTGCTCTTTGCGGTCATCGCCGCAGTTAATGAGTAATCTCCCGGGTGCGTCCGCTCCGTCACTACGGTTAGCGCCGGCATTTATGGCGCATTCGCTTTACGAGCCGCCTATCTCGATCGCTGTGTCAGGCGCCTTCGGTTCAGACTTTGAGACATCGGAAGGTTTTTTTTGTTGAGGACTTTTTGGCGTTTTATCTGAACTTGTCCTTCCATTTCCTTGCCGAATAAGCTGCCGGCACGTGGAGCGAAACGTCGGACGCCGCACAGCTCTCCCCGCAAGCGCGCCGGGGCAGAGCAATTCGGCAGCACAGCCGTGAAAATCTCACGCGGTGCGGCGGCGTGACGAGGACTTAACGATGTTCTCCCGCATTTCTCAGCGTTTGCCTCAACATCGTTTTCCCCTTCCTCTCAAAATCCCCGTGGCATGCCAGCGCTGTCCCATCCGCATCGCTCTCTCGCTCTCTGCTGCCGTCTCTGATCTGCCCGGGCTTATTTGGGGGTTTGTTTTTGATGGGCCGTGGCGGCGGCCGGGCACAGTGTGATGGGAACGCGTGAAACCGCAAGGCGTGTATCTTGCCACGCCGCTGTTTCCTGCCCCTGTATGTGACGTGAACTACGGACCTCCCTGGGTCGCGGCCTCCTCATGTCCATCTTCATTTGTGATTGCCTCCGCCCTGAGTACAAAAACCGTCGTACGAGATGACACGCTCCGAGGGCGAGATTCCCATCTCGAAGAAGAAAGTGCCCAAAAGATACAGCCTCCCCTCCCCCACCTCCCACCGCCTTGGCGACTTGCAAGATGATTGTGGTAGATTTGCCACACGTCGTTGGCAATGAGAGACAGGGGGAAATTGTTTTGTTCCGATAAATAAATAAGTAAGTCGCGCAACGCAACATTCAGCACACCCCGTGTGAGTAAACAACTCACATTTTGTAATGCGCCCGCAGGGTAACGAATAATCTCGGGTCCTTTGTGCGCAGCGGGCGGTCAGCAACCCACGGCCTACGGCCTCGTTCCATACGGCCCGCGCCGACATTGAGGGCCTACCGCTTCGAGTTCATCTATTGCTGCAAGTAGCATCTTGGCGTCACTGATCGGCTACTTAGAGGGAGCGGACTATTCCTGATTTGGCTTGAAGGCTGTGATGTGCGTTACTGTTTGTTGGTCCCTCCAACGTTATTTTCAAGTCGTATCTGCACCGCGGTAAAGAAAGGGCCCCCCTCCCCTCCACTGCTGTCGTGAACAAATAGACCCGCCGGTGTGGATCCATGCCCTGAAACTCCTCTAACACGAGCACAGGGCACGGTTTGTCGTGTCGGGCGCGGTGCTGGCGGGCGTTGAGTTGGCATTCTCAGTAGCAAAGCCACACCGTGGTTTGCTATCGGTTGCCCCCACAGGGTCGGCGCGATTAAAATCGCTCCTGGTGAGCGTTTAAAAGTCATTGTTACTTCCTGCCCTTTCAGCCTAAGAATGTCCCATCGTGTACTGTATTTGTGTGTGCGCGTGTGTGGATAATCGGTACCAGAAGCCCGGGTGGTACCACAGCCGCCTAAGGATACCACTGCGTTGATGTAATGGGGCACACGTGTAGTAGTTGCCAGTGACATGCACAGCGAGGCATTAGCAGAGCGTTGCCAACGTACACACGCGGAGGCACCACCCTGTTGCTAATCCACTGCTGGATGAGCGCCTCCCAAAGCCGCGCGGGGAGGGGTCGTGGTGGCTCGTCGCGAAAAGGTGCCGGCGAAGAACACATCGCTGAGAGGTGGGGGAGGGGGCATATGCAGTATCGTACAACAGCAATGGATGTTGCAGCGCCGCCCTCTGCTTGCTCGCCACAGCCTCGCGTCCTTGAGACGGTGGCCACCCGTCCAAGCACATTTGTGGGACCCTCCTCAAGAAGAGCAACGAGACTTTGCGAGGCTTTCCGTCGTAGTTTTCGAGGTTCCCCACGGCCTATAACACCTCCTACGCATGGAGGTCGCCCATCCGGCATTCACCAGTCGATGTCTTCGACAGGGCCAGGAGTTCACGTGGCGTAGGCCTCCTGTCGTAGGGCCCGCGCGGTGACATTCTGAGTTATTGGGACGCCGTTCTCTGGCACGGTATTTCTGGACACCGGCGACGTTCCACCTCCCTAAGCCATTTAACGCGTCTTTTGAAACGTTGTCCAAACGAAGGGTTGAGGTTAGAGCCAATGCATCAGCACTCTGTCCATCTGTAAAGTTGTGCTGCTATTCGGGACTCCCTATAAGAGAGGACCGGCCGCCTTGATAAAAGGGTCATTTCTCAAATCTTGCAGAAATGAACGTGAACGAAAAGTTTGCACTTTACTCTGGCAGCTCCCCCGATCCCCTTCCCCACCGGCTAATTAAATACTTTCGAGGACAAACGCGTGCTGGAAAGCGTCACGGGATCCCATGCGTAGGCATGATTTTTCCACAACTTGTTTGTACGGCTTTGAAGCGCAGAGCGCCCCATTCGTCTGTCTGAAAAACGTTTCCAGTGGAATTTATAGACCGGGGCCCTGGCTGAGCATTCCCCTCTGAGAGCCGCCCTCTCATACGGGAACCACGTGATGAATGTCCCCCCACCCCTCCATGTGTGCGACGTGAAATGTAAACAAACCCCAAGTGCGCAGTCAACGCTGCAAAGAATCATTCATCAGCGCCACGTCAAGGGGCGTGTTTATTCCACACACACACACAATTCACCCGGAATGCGCTCGGTCATCTCGTCGCCACGACGATTGAATGAGAAATCGACGCTTGAATCAAAACGCTTGATTCTGAATCGTGACTTAAATGCACTCGATCGCATCGGTGGTGGTAGAAGTGTTCCACCGGGCTGGCAATTTGCACACCGCTCTTGGGACCTGTCTTCAAAGAACGTGTTGGTTCGTTAACCCTTTCCAGCGGCCCTGCACCCCCTCTCCTCCCATATTGAGAGTCGAGTTGAGACGCTCCACGTGTTGTCAGAGCGAACGCGCAGCGATTGCATAATCTCAGCAGCTGTTCTCGGAAATCAGTTAACGGGACGCCAAATAGCCGTTCAGAACAACGCAAACCACTCAAGGCTTTCCACAAACGCGCCACGTCTCTGACACGCGCGCTCGGCCCTAACGGTGGCAGGCATTTCTCGCCTGGCGCCACCTCTCCGCACCCTCCTGCGGGCGCTATCCAAAGTGACAGGTTCGCCAACGGCAGCCCCGGGCAAAGAGGCCCGCTTAGCTGGGGAAACGCCACCGCGGCTCTGCGTGTCCTCTCCCGCGAGGAGGTGCGAAATGTAATGAGCGGCGATGCCCGCGTGAGCAAAGCGCGGCGGCGATGGCTCGCGGCCGCGGTGGCGCGAACGGAGCAGCCACCACGCTCGCTTGCGATCAGCGTTCGAACTCTCCTGCGGCCTCTTCTTGGTTCTTTCGGTAAAATCACGTAGAATGGAAATAATAAAGTAATAAAATAAAACATTATAAAATAATTGTCACGACGTTTCGGCCACAACGCAAGCAGCCGTCCTCAGCTGAAGACCAGGTCTGTCGGGGAGACAGCGTCTGAATGAAAGAACCAAGAAGATGAATCCCTGCAGTCACGAAAGCTTAAAATCGAAATTTCCTGCGGCCGTTGGAGAGGAACGGCGTTAGAGGTTCAGCTGTAAGAGGTTTCGCCATTCAGTTGCTTTGTCTGAGAATTTCAGATACACCCGCCGCCGCCTACCCACATTGAAAACGGAAGGGAATATTTCACTTGAGATATTGTATACAATCGACCACAGAGCTTTGAGATCAGCCAGGCCCGTCTGTCCGTGTATACAATCCAGAGGTCGCCGGTGCGAGCGAGCAGTCGCCGTGGCTGCATCTTCACCTTCAGTGTAATGCATTCTTGAGCAATCAGTTGTTTTACACGAATTCGTGCAGTCTCAATGTCATTCGGTATTGCTCGTAAATCACGACACTGGCTCGTAGCTTATAACATTTGCAAACGGGTTTTCTGCGCAATGAGAAATCCCACGCCCTGCGCGAGAGGGCATTACTCAATCCTCGTACAGATGGATACAGATGGCGATGAGTCCACTTGCTGTGCTGCCTTCTCCTGGCGAGCCAGGGCATGGCACCTCCGCGAAGCCCACGGAAAGCGAGTGTCACAACATCCGTGCGATCCACGTGGCCTCACCAACAAACCAATTGTGAATGACGACAATGATGACAACAATGACGACGATGACGACGATGACGACGATGACGACGATGATGACGATGACGACAATGATGACGACAATGATGATGACAACAATGACGACAACAATGACGACGATGACGACAATGATGACAACAATGACGACGATGACGACAATGATGACAATGACGACAATGATGACGACGATGATGACGACAATTACTATGACGACAATGATGACAATGATGAATATTTCAACGGGCGTCCGCGTGCCACTGCGACTGCTGCGATGCCGACAACCTTCGGCAAAAGCCGCCTCGGCGGAGCCGCGATGGTCACCGATCGGCGGGTGCGTCCATGCACACGAGAGACGCGTCCGTGCACACGGGGCGCTGAATGCTTCACCCGGCTGGAACATTGCCGAGAGGCGCGTTCGGTTTTACGATCGATCGTGCACCCAGCCACCCTGAGATGTTATGAACACGCTGAGCGTGCGCCGTGATTGCAGCTTCACTCGTATTTCGTGTCGTAAAATGGGCCCTTAAAGATCGTACCGCGGTACACACTGCGCCCTCAATAGATATATCATTACCTGACGGTGGCGTGGGATACATTGCCGTGTAACGCTGTATCTGTCCAACGACGCCTTTCATGGCTCAATGATCATTTGGCAACAGCAGCAACAGCCTCAACTCCTCTCAGATTGGGGGGGTGGGTGGGCAAGCAGCAGAGCTGTTGTGTGTTGTGGGGGGGGCGACCTTCACAGCGATTCACGGCTCAGAAGAGCGAACTTTGTGGAGCACGCTGACATTTGTCGATGCAGGGCCCACCCCAGCACCCCCTAGTGCCGACCAGAGGTCGCAACCGGGTACCCGATACCCGTACCCTACCCGTACCCGGTCGGGTACGGGTACCCGTTTGCGACCCTGGTGCGGCCGGGTACGGGTAAGGAATCAAAACCCGTTTGCGACCTCTGGTGCCGACCCTGCTCGCCTGCCGCCTCCTCCTGCGTCCCTGTTTCTCCGTTTCTCGGTCGCTTCCATGTCCCCCGTGAACGTCCACTCTAGTTGCCACTGCTTCTCGCTGCGGTGCTGTCTTGGGGGGCCTGGCGTGATTATCCCGCAGCGGAGGAGCCTTTTTTCCTCAATTGTCTCCGTGGTTGCCGTTATCCAGGGGCCCAATTCCTCACCGGGCACTTGACGAGTCGCTGGTAGACCGGGAAGTGTCACGTGACCAGTAGCCGTAGCCACAGTGCACGAGACGTCATATCATTATTGTTGAAGGTAACCATAGTAATGTTTGGTGTCCTTCCCCCGCACGGTTGGCTACGTACGGTGCGAACGAAGTTCAACACGCGTGCACACATAACATTACTAAAGAAATTCAGCTCTTCTGCAATCCAATCAAGGATGAAGGCCTCGCCAATGCCACACTTGGTGGTGGTCTGCGTTGGTAAAGGAGAGAAGTGAAGCCCAAGACCCGTTCTGATATCACCGATGCTATTTGAGGCTCATAATTTAACTCAGGTGACCGGGTTCATGGCGCAGTGTGCTTGCCGCCGTGTCCCCACCTCCCCCCTGCCATCGGTATCGTTCTGCAGCCAAATAAAAGTCGTTTTGTTGAGGACAATAAATGAGTAAACGAGAGATGGCCTTGATCTCGGGGACACCTCGTCCGCTTTATACTGGCGTCAGCGTCACACTCTGCCAAAGGCACCCAAAACATTGCAGTCATTTGGGGGGCCAAACGTGAACAATTTTGACTTTTGACATTTTTGGATTCGTCACCCCTGAACACCCCCAGGTGATTTGGCGACAGGGAGCACAACAACAACAACAAAACAAACAACGGGGTTTTACTTGCGACTCGGGCGCCTCCTCTGCGCGGAGTTGGTATGATGTTGGTCTGTTGTATGTTGTTGGTACGCTGGTATGATGTTGGCATGCTCTCCCCCTGTTCCGCGTGGGTCTCCAACCAAGTTCTACCTCCCGTAGCTCAAACAAAAACAAACACTCCCCTCCAATGCTGGCATTTACCCGCACACATTACCCGACGGCGATTTGCACCGAACCATCGCCCCCTCCTGCGATGCCACCGCTGACCGTGTGGAAGGTGTCACGCCTTCTTCCTTCGCGACGATCGCCTTGGGCCACGAGAACGGCGCCCAGCACCGCCGCACGATGAGCTGGGATGCCCTTGCTTGCCCCACGCCTCGGATACCGCGGGTGTGGATACATCAGCCGCGGCGGGTTGAAAATCCTCGCAATCTCTATTTGACGCGGGAAGAATCCGACGTGCTACAAAGCTCTTCTGCCACAGGTAACGAGCCTGCGTGTCGCGGGATCCACGCCGGGGCTGTAAGAGGCGGCGCTCGCTCGATGCGCTTGGGAGCGGTTCGCCGGCCCCCTGCCCGAGCGTTGGGGGGGGGGGGTCTCCAAGCTTTGCCGAATCGTAACCCAAAGCCGCAGTCGGCGCTGCCTTCGTGGCTACGCTGCCACGCAACGGGTCCCCTCGCCACGGAGGGCGGTGAGCCGATTGTTTGGCTCAGCCGCGCGCATGGGCTCAGAGGTGTCCGTGAACTCGCCGGCCAAGCGAACGTTGTTCCACGCTCTGCACCGTGGCTGTAAACGGACGCGAGACGCACGGCTCAACATCTTGTCCACGCTGGCGCAGACGACAGCTCGCGAGAGGCGGGAGTAGCCCCACACTTTACCCCACCACGCGCGACCTGCGGTCGACTCGTATGTGTGTAGAACTTCTTTCGTACCGTACGTAGCCAACCGTGCTAAGTTGAGGGAATTAAATAAAGTTGTCTCCCTCAATGTGCCCAAAACACCACCTGTTATATATATCACTATGTAACACAATTTTTGGTCCTGGGTAGTAAGTGTTATTCCGTAATTGCTTATGTCAAAAAAGTATAGAAAATGGCTATTATTCCCCATAAACTTTGCTTTTGTGACCAGGACAGTGATATTTTGAAATGTACCTATTTTCAATGAAAAAACATGCGAATTTGTGTCTTTTCGTTCACATAAAGTCAGAAAAAAATACATGAATAAAAATTTACATGTAATACAAACATGACTACAAAAGATTTAGAAGTGAGTAGCTTTTCGTGATTTACGATTATACTGTAAATCACTTTCACGAATCAGCCCCCAAATGTAGTCTCCCATCATGTTCTTGTTATCCTGTCCTTGGTAGCGGCATTCAAAGTCCAGTATATCCTGCCTTGCTCCTCCGAGTATGCTCCCATGTTCTCCTTGAATTTATCAAGATGAGCATCAAGGATATGGACTTTGAGGGACAACCTACAGCCCATTGTGCCATAGTTCTTCAACAGAGTCTCAACCAGCTCCACATAGTTTTCGACCTTATGATTGCACAGGAAGCCACGAACCACTGCGACAAAGCTGTTCCAAGCCACTTTCTCCATACTAGCGATCTTCTTGGGGAATTACTTGCACTCCAGGATCTTCTTTATCTGTGGTCCGACGGAGACACCGGCTTTAACCTTTGCCTCAGACAGCTTAGGGAAGAAGTCTTATGGCCAGTCCCGCCTGTGGTAGTGCGCCTTGGTGTCCCTGGTGTCTCATAGTCAATAATAGCAGGGAAACTTGGTAAAATCGCCTTGGAGACCCATCAGGAATGCCACCTTTTTGATATATCCGATGACCTCCCAGTCGTACTCATTATACTTCAAGGCGTCCAGCAAGGTCTTGATGCTGTTGTCATCCTCTTTGAGGTGCACCGAGTGAGCCAGTTACTCCAAGTTTACTTAGCACTGAATCTATCTGGAATGTTCTGGAAAATAGGTAAATTTCTAAATATCACTGTCCTGGTCACACAAGCAACGTTTGTGGGGAACAATAGCCATTTTGTGTACTTTTGAGGCATAAGCAATTAGAAAATAACACTTACTACCCAGGATCAAAAAATAAATAAAACTTTGTTACAGTGATTTATCACTACAAATTTTATTTTCGGGCAACGTTCCTGATGAATGTGAATTTAGCGATCTGAGGACTGGCTCCGTTATAAGTGCCGTGTAGGTCTACACTTGCCCCAACAGCCCTTATGTAGGCTACACGAGGGGGGGGGAGCTTTGTCTTTGTACGTGTGGCGAGTTGTGGAGAGGGTGGTTCATGCACTGCACTATGACCTTGGCCACCTGAGATCGATTCCCGGCCACGGCTCACATCAGTGGCGAGCGACCACCAGAATCGTTCCCGCTGCTTCCTCCTTAGGTCCACTCGGCCTAACCTCAGTACCCCGGTGCACACGAGTACCACTGGGGAGACAAAGGCGGTCGGGCGTGGTGCTGGCTACCCAACTCTCGTGTACCATGCCGGCCGGCCGTCAGAGGTGATACTCGCTAACAGCCACAGCACTTGCCCCAAACAAACCACGATCGCTACGGTGCCCGCGTGCCTGGCGCGATGGTTGGGCATCCGTCATGCCGCCTGGGCACAAAAGGTCACCGCGGGTGGACGCACCAGCCATGCCGCCATCTCCCCCGTGGCCCTCCACCAGCAGCGAGGGTTGTCTCCCCTCCCCCCCACACCTCTCCTCCTTGCGACTGTGCGAGTGACACCCGCGGTTAATGACGATGCCCTCACCAGCGAGGAGACGTTCTGTCGTTTGGAGACACAGTATTCCCAATTTGAGACGACACCGACACCTCCTCTCGAAGGCCGTTCCCCAACGCTTATTAAAAAAACAATAACAGCAGAGGTAAAGGTGCAGGCCTGCAATTGCTTGGTCACTACCACCACCACCACTGCTGGTCGAAGGGCCTCCACATGCAGCTGTCCAGAGCCCCACAGGAGGCTGTGTTGACACCCACTCTTCCAATTGGGTCGGTCGATTATCTGTGGTGGAACCCATTTTCACGACTCGGTGGACAAAGGCAGCAGGGAGGATTTTAAAAACCTTGCTCCATTGTTAAAACTTGCCGCGCCTGGAGATGGAATCGAACCTGCTGGATCGCAGGTGCGAATTTGTTCGAACCGTCACGGCGCAGCAGCGTCCTTTCCTCGAAAAGTAGTGGCAAAAATATTCTAATTTTTACTTGTTAGTTAACGTTTTGCTTTAGGTCAACACTGAAGCGCCAACTTTGTACAATGTGGTGCTTCTCCCCAGTGGCTGACTCTCGCTCGCCGATAGATGTGACTGTGGCGAGCGTCGGGACAGAAACCGCAGGGATCGACCCCCTAGGTCCTGTGGCCAAGTTTCATTTCGCACGTGTGGCCCACATTGTCACTCGACTTCTGATCGAGGGCCCTCTAAACCCAGCGGGCTAAACCATTACACCACGGCAGCATCCCTAATACAAGCAAAAACAATAATGAACGTTTCGGTATACGGTCCTTCTTCAGAGCAGATATATCACGTGTTAATAGCACTGCGTTCAAAAATTATGTAACAAATGTGTTCAACTTTTGTATAATTTGTGCTTGGGCACCACTACCAACGCAGAATGACTTTTGATCAGCACCCAACAAAGCGCTTCCTTCACGAGCCGTGCAGTGACTCGGATCTGTCTCGCACGCTTAGCCTGTCAATAAGTCCTATACTGCTCCCTTGTTTGTGCGCGCTCGTTCACTACACACACACATGCGCGCGCGTGTGTGTGTGTCGCCGCTATATTTACCACGGCACTTTGGCTCCCGTGGTTTTGATTTCCTAAAAATAACCGCGCTCCGATGGAGCACGGTGTGGAGGGGGGGGGGCCTTGGCTGCCGTGACCGGCCCGCGCGTGCCTCGCCCGCCGCCTCTTCCGCGAGACGCCGGAGCGAGAGGCCTCGCGCTGCGCCGGCCGAGTCGCCCGCCAGCCCGCCCGCCCTCTCTGTCTCTCTCTCTCGCGTGCGTCGCACGGATTACACACGAACGATGGAGCGGCAGATCCGAGCGCGAACTTTGACGAAGCAGAAGAAGAAGAAAACAAACCGCCACTGGTACTAAGTATCGTACCAACATTTTTATTTTTAACTTGATTTCAATTATTTTTAACGGGGAGGTGAAGCCTTCAGCCCCCCCAACCCCCATCCGGCGCTTTGGGGCAGGCGACCCCCGTGGAGTTCTGAAACTCGCTTTGTTCCACGACCGTGACGATTGGCCTCGTTGACACGGCCCTGGTTTTTACTCTTCCGCGAAGGTGGTTAGCGGCTGCTAAAACCGAACAACCTCTGGCATACCCCCATGCCCCCACTCCCACCCATCCCCCCACACCCTCCCCCCACACCGGCCATCTATTGCTGTTCACGACTGGCTCCTTACCCCCGTTCGAGTCCAGGGGTCGTTGCGCCAACGTACCAGGGCGGCCTGAGTTCGATCCGCCATCAGCGGAGAGTGATACCGCCAGCGACCCTCGCTTCGCCCATCGTCCTCAGCTGTCGAGGGTTCGCACCCCCCTCCCCCCCCCCCGGCAGGACGTGAGGTCCGGCTGCGGTGTGGGCGGCGGCCAGGACCACCTCGGGGGACGCACGGGCCGCGAGTGTAGCCGGTCCCCCACCCGTGGGCACGGAGCGGGCGAGCACGGCGCTTGCGTCGTCGCGAGAATGTCTCGAGCCGCCAGCGGAGCGCCACGGCCCGGCACTCCCCTTGCCGTGGCTGCCGTCCAGCTCTCGGAGTGGGGGGCAGATTTGAAGGAGGACTTGGGAGACACCCTCCGTGCAAACTGCTCGCCAGGCCAAACACGCACACACACACACAGACACACACACAGATACGCACACAGACACAAGGCAAAGATCCCCCCTAGAGCCTGAACAGACTTTTGGGGCAGGTGCTCTCAGCGAGCACCTAATTCCAGGGAATGAATTGCCAGCGCCACGCTCGGCCGCCTTTGTCTCCCCATTAGCGATCTTTACGCAACGCCCCAGACACTAATTTGAAGCAGAGTCGACCCACACACACACACGTAGACACACGTGTCTCGCAAGCAAACAAATCGGCCATCGAGGGAGAAACGAAAATAGAGCCCCCGTGGGTGAGGGAAGGGGGTGGGTGAGCTATAGGTGGGTAGGATGCAGGGGCCCCTCCCCCCTCAACCCCCCACCCCACCGCCCCCCCCTCCCCCGACCGCATCACCGCGTGCGTGCTCGCGACTTCTCGTACGCAGACGCCGCCTCGCTGCAGTTGTCTTGCCAAGCCGGCGACACGCGTGGGTTAAACGCAGCCCTGTGAGCGCGCCGTCATCGCTGCGTCTGTGCAGGGATGGCAGAGCGCAGGACGGGTCATTCATGTGAGCGTGTGTGTGGGTGTGGGGGGGTGTGTGGGTGTGTGGGGTACTCATTTGAGGCCGAGTCTACGTAGGGGGAGGCCCAGGACCCCTTCAGATAATCGCCACTGATGTTGATGGCCGTGAGCAGGAATCGAACTCGGGCCGTCGGGTTCGTAGAGCAGCGCGCTAACCGCTACACCACCGCTCCCCACGCACACACACGCGAGAGTGTAATGACGCAGATGACATACGCCGTATCGGTCTTCACCAGGATGCATTGACCAGCGTGCTGAAGTATGATCAAGCGACCGTCACCTTCGTCCAAATCGAGTAATTTACACGGCTAACACCAGTGACGATTATCTGAACCGGTCCTGGGCCTCCCCTAGGTCGACTCAGCCTTAAATGAGTACCTGGTGCGGTGTGTAAACATCGCCACTGGGGAGACAAAGGCGGTCGGGCGTGGTGTTGGCTACCCACCCCCTCGTGTGCCGTGCCGGCCTTCATAGGTGCTCGCTAACAGCACTTGCCCCTACAGTCTGTTAAGGCTATACGGGGGATCTTTGTCTTTGTCTTATCTATGGGGGGAAACCCATGGAGAACCGAAGAAGGGCGCCCGAGTCTGGAATCGAACCGAGGTCCCTCTTGCTGTGCGGCGTGGGCGGTGTCACCACGAGATGATCACCACCGGGCACGACATCGTCCATCGAGTCGAAAACGTTCGAATCAAACAGCGTTTTCTTTTAATTCAGAACTCCACAATTCAGGTCTCCTTCCACCGGTCGCGATCAATTTCAACGACAAAACGTGTCAACCAGAAAATGAAACTCAACCCCTGTCGGCCGAGTCCAGGCAACCGAAGAAAAAAAAAACAACGAAGAACAAACCCCAAAATAAAAAACAACCATAAATTGACTTGCGCGATCGTATAGACATCTCTGTTTATATCTGTACAGACAAAAGACCTTTGTTATAAATTACAATCTGATAATTTACTGCCGGTAACTAGAAGAAGGTGGGTGGGTAGTTTTTCTTTTTTTCAACGATTATTTACAAAGATGCCTCGCACAACAACGTCAGGCCGTGCGAGCGTACGAACTTTTAACGACAATGCCATCGACATCCTTGATTCCGCCCTCGCTCTGTCGGGTTCGCGGTGGACAGGGTTCGTGGTGGACGGCGATCGCGCACCGTTTCCTAAAACGATGGCGACGCGGAGCCCCGGCTGGGTCGCGTAACGCGGTCCGGCCTCGTCTCGCGAGAGATCCCGCGGCGCGTCTTGCCGAACGTCTGCCCAACGTTACCAAACCTACAAACTGGTCGCACTGTACAGCTCCGGAGGGGTGACGTTTTACATTTCCCCGTGAAAAAATTATGTCTCTTTAAAACGAACAAAAAAAATCAAATGCCGCCGTGGTGGTGACGTGAACTGGAAGAGAGGGCTTGATTTTATTTCTCGACTGTAAGCGGAACTCCATTCCTGCGCTTCCACGTACAGAGTCAAATATCTGGAGTCCATGGGCCTTTTGAGGCTTTCCAGACCAATATTATCCAGCAGCATTTGTTTGAACAAGAAAACTCTGGAACGGTTTCCGCTTGTTTTTATATATATATAAAAGAACGCTGCTGGGTTGTGTTATTGGAAGAAAAACAACACACTCCATCTCTGAATTCTCTCCGGGTCGCTGGGAGACCGGCGCAGTGGCGCGCGAGTCGTAGGAGCAAGTCACCACAGCCGTAGCGGGAGCTATACTGGACGTGGTGTACCGCGCACGGAGAGATATTCTCCCGAGTCGCCAACCCAGACCGACAGATCTCCCCCCCCGGCTGAAATCGAGCCACGGATTACAAAACGTATCGGAGCGAGCGAACGACAAGTCTGAGAAAATTCGCCGGCCCGGCGCTTCTCCACCGCGTGGACCGCCGCACCCGCGCGCTCGGGGAGGGCGCTCTTCGTCGGCGTGCGCGGGAGGAGGACACGAGACGACGCACGCGCTCGCCCGTTGAGGTAGATACCGGCCATCCCTCGTGGCGACGCTCGTGAGAGCAGGAACTGGAAGACCCCCGCACGCACGCTGGAAGACCCGCGCACGCCCACCGTGCCGTGCGTCGAGCGGTGGGCGTGGCTATCGAGCGCGCGGGCTGCGGCGGTTGCACCGTGGGGAGGGGGGGGCGCCCGTGCCAACCGACCGCGTGCTACACCGACGTCCCCCACCCCCCCCCCCTTACGCGCCCCTTGGTTGGCACCACGCGGCGTCGTGCGAGGCGTATTCGGAGCGAACGTTCCCCACACATTGCTCCGCAGTTCTGCGTTACGTGTTGGAGGAAGGAGGCACGATCGACGACAGAAACAAACAATAGAGGCAAACGGCGCTTATTGAGACGGTGAATGGCTTAAGACGCGTGGCCCGGGTCGTCCCGACGCGGGTCTGAAGCATTCGTTAACGACGGGTGTAGCCAGCTGGCGGTTCTCAGCCCGGTCACCAATGACTTCTCCACGCGAGCAATCGCTTTAAATTGGGTTTGCAATTCATTGAAACGAAATTCCTGCTCTAAGAATGAATTTCCATTCAGTGGCAGCAAACGTCAATCAAATGCTGCGGAATCCCTTCCCCGAAAGCCACTTAACAAGTCTTGCGTGCCTCACGTTCATGGCTCCGCACACCAGACCCGGGGCGATGCCAACTGTGATTTTGTCACTCATGATGAATCGCAATCTCGGCGTTTTTATCCGAGTTTCTCCTAATTACGCTGCCGGCTGTCGTAGAATTATCACCGACTTGCTTCACACTCAAGGGGGAGGAGCGACAGCCCAGACGGACGCACGGCCACGGCGCACGTGGACAAAACTAAAGGTGTTTGCGTGATCAGGCCGCGTCTTCCTTCCAACATAGCCACATCAGCCACATCAGCCACGCGCGCGAGAAACAACGACGACGACGACGACGCACGCTTACACAAAAACAACGGAGTAAAATATGAGAACAAAATGGTCCTGCCACAGATGTAAAAAGGTTTAAAGTGTTAACAGTTTTGTAGTTCTGAAGCCTTGCCCCCCACCCCACGCCCCCCCCCCCCGCCTTAAAGTTGGCGTCCGCGCGTCCGCAGAAGCGCGCCGTCTTTGGTAGTGTCGTAGGGCCCCACGTGGCTGCGTGTCGCCCGCGGCGGTGGCGGTGGTGGCAGCGTAATGCTGACTAAGTGCTTTAGACTCTGTGTTTGGCTGCGGTGGCGGTGGCGGCGGCAGACTGCCCCGCCAGCTTCCTTCTCCTCCTGCGCCTCCGCGCTTCTTCGCCAGAGATTGCCCCCCCACCCCCCAACCTGCTATCTTAATACGAGCGACGTCAACACAAACACAAAAAAACGGAAAGATAAACTTAACCAACCTCTTATCGCTGCTTAATCTGACGGAAAATGTTTTTTTTTTCAATTTTTTTTTGATATAGAAAAATTACTGCACTCCAGAAAAAAAAATGTGTGAATCTTGAAAAGTCATTCTTAAAAAAAAAAGAATTTATATAGAATATTCTTTAAAAAAAAAATCGTTTAAATCAATCATCTGTTAAAATTTTCTGAGAATGAATAAAACAAACTTGTTCTTTTAATTCTATTTGCAAGCCTTAACAATCTACCTATAATTCCTAAAGTACGATCTACATTATTTTAAGGAAAAAAAGCAACAAAACTTAAAACATCGAAGCAGAGAACAAAAAAATGAATCAAACTTAACGACTTAACGCGAATGCGTAAAACTTAACTCCTAAAAGAGACTTAAAAACGCACGGGGCTCGTACACGTACGTGCGCGAGGGATCACGAACGCAAACTCAAGCGAGGGAAGCGTGGCTTTGTCTCCGTGCGCGCGCCCCGGGAGATTGTTACCCAAAAAAGCGAAGCAAACCCACGTGGAACGCCACTCCCCCCCCACCCCCACTCCCGCTCAGCGAATTAAAACGACCGGAGAAGCGACGTCTTTTAGTCGACAACACAAATGAAGAAAAAATGTGAGCGAGCGAAAAAAATCTCTTGCGCGTGACTAAAGGTAAAAAGCATGCGTCTATTTACACGCCGCTCCCTTTGCTGGAGGTTCGTCACGACAGCCGTGGGGGGGGGGGGGGGGGGTTGCTGGATGCCCGCTCCTTGAAACTCGGTCACTCGCAGCAGCAGCAGCAGGAGTCGTCTTCGCGTAAAGCACCGTGGTGGCGACATCTTAGGTAGCGTAGCAATTGCTCAGGATGGTCACCGGGGAACAAAAAATAAAATAAATAAAATATATTTTTTTTGGGGGGGGGGGAGGCAGAGGAAAAGAAGTCCCCGCAGGCTCGTCGATGTCGGTCCGCGCGAAGGAAGGCGCTTGTTAAGACTCTCGTGTGTGAGTGCGTGTATGTGTGTACGTGCGTGCATGTGTGTGTACGTAGGTCAACTGGGCCTCAAGCGAGTACCTCGTTTGGTGTTTAAAAGATCAGCACTGGGGAGACGGAGGCATCAGAGCGTGGTGTTGGCCCAGCTTCATGCGCCGTGTCGGCCTTCATCGGTGCTACTCGCTAACAGCGCTTGCCCCAAGAGTCTGTCCAGGCTATACTCAGGATCTTTGTGTGTGTATGCATGCATGTGTGTGCGTGTGTGTGCGTGTGCTAAAGCTGCCCTGCAGGGCTGGTGCCTGCCCCCCCGAACGGGAGCCGTGCTTCAGAGCCAAGGCACTTTGCTTCACATTCCCCAACTGCGCATCACCGGGCTGCTCCACCGTTGGGCCAACCTGGGTGTTTGGGAGGAGGAGCAGGGATCGGGGCAGGCGAAGAAGAAGAACAAGAACCACAGCGTTAGAGCGCCATCATCATGAGTACACTTTGGTATTTGCGCTTACAATTTCATTTTTATTTCCACTTGTTTAACTGTGATTTTATTTTGTATGGCGTACTTGCAATGTGGTGTGGAACGGCTGCGATGGGAATCGTGGCGGTGGGGATGGTGGTGGTAGTATGGATGATGGTGGCGGCGTGGATGGTGGTGGTGGTGTTGGTGGCGGTAGGGATGGTGATGGTGTTGAGCATGGTGGCGGTAGGGATGGTGATGGTGTTGAGGATGGTGGCGGTAGAGATGGTGATGGTGTTGGTGATGGTGTTGGGGATGGTGGCGGTAGGGATGGTGATGGTGTTGGGGATGGTGGCGGTAGGGATGGTGATGGTGTTGAGGATGGTGGCGGTAGAGATGGTGATGGTGTTGGGGATGGTGGCCGTAGGGATGGTGATGGTGTTGGGGATGGTGGCGGTAGGGATGGTGGCGGCGCTACCTTGCGCGCAGCGGCCTCGCCGTGCCGGCCGCTACTTGGCTTGCTGGAACGCGTACTGCTGGTGGTCGCCACCGTCCATGGACACCTGCTGCTGGCCGCTAGCATCCTGGGGGCACGGCGAGCGGGGCAAGCGAAGACGCGTGACGCTTCCGTGAAAAATACCGCCGACATGCAAATAGAACGTTCTTCATTGTGTCCCTCGAGCACGATTCGATTCGTCCATCGGCTTTAATCGACCAATCGGCGCGTCTTTACGCGGCGAGCCAACGGCGCGCGGGGGAGCGCGCGGTGCTCGCATAGCGGTGGGTGTAAATATTCGGGAGGCTCAACCAAACGTTTTGTTTAAACGACTTTTACAAAAATCAACGTTCAAAAGCAAGAGAGCGGCGCAAGACTGCCTCTGGCAGGGCGTGCAGTAGACCCACGCCTCCAGGGGCATGGGGGGGGGGTCAACAGCTGCGCCCTCGCCGCTGCGGCCTTGTGCTCTCTCCGGCCGAGTCCGGCTCCGAGGAGGGGATCGTGCTGGGTGTGAACGACGCTCGAGATAGACATCCGCATTGAGCAGGCTGGTGCCCCGTCAGGCCCCGCCGGGCCCCATCTACGGTGGCGTTACTTCCCCTGGTTCTCACCTCCACCGCCATGGAGGATGCGGACATGTGCGCGTACTGGTGAGGGATGTAGGTCCCCTGCATGTGTGAGCTCGCGGTCATGTACTGCGGAAGAGAAACAACGTTGCGCTCCGGTTAGTTTTCGGCGTCTCGGTTTTCGCCGCCTTGTTAACGACGTCGTGGGCAGCCGCTGGACGAAGCCCCGCGCGCGCCGACGTTCGTGTATCGGCGGCAACTTCCCTGGCTTCCCTCGGAAAAAGGTGAAAATAACACATCACGCGCTTGGTGAACGCAACGACGACCGCGTTTGCATCGCGCCGCTAAGTTCCAAAGGTTCCGTGGCGCCCCGCCGGTCAATCGCTTCGGTGGAAAGCCATTTCCGAAAGAGGCGCCCGCTGCTCTCTGGTGGTGCGGGATCGATCTTGGTTCTCGTCAGGAGCTGTGCGCCACGCCGGTTCGCTTGGCCGTGGCGGCGCTGCCTGGGAACGAAGCGCACGCGCGAGGGATGCGAACCTCGAGGTGCGACGGTTTTCTACTTGAGCTCAGCGCGTGCGTTAGAAGCGCCTCCTTGTTCATCCCTTCTTGGGCGCAGCGACGGGACAGCGCAGAGGCTTCGGCTACGGTGAAGGCCGCCGCTCTGGCGACTTCTCGAGCCAAGTTCCTCTGGATCCAGAACGACTGCAGCTGTCCAAGTATATATATATACACAGTAAAGCTAGGTGTCTATCCCTTGTGGAAGAGTACGCTAAAAATAACACCGATAGAACCAGCTGCTCTAGAGCTCCCTCTCGTGGAGGCCCATCTGCCAGCAGTGGCGATCGCAGGCAGTTGCAGGGAGGCACCTTTACCTTTTACTGTACATACATGAAAAATGGTAACTCGCAGCGTTTTGTCAATCCACTGCTGGATGACGGCTACCCTGTGCCGTCTAATTCATGAGGGTTTCATATTCTTGGTTCTTTCGGTAAAGTCACGTAGAAGGGAAATAATAAAATAATAAAAATACAACATAATAACAAATTATAAAAAAAAATATATAGATTTTTTTAAATTAAATGTTTATTTAGTAATTGATTTGATTATTTCCCTTCTACGTGACTCTACCGAAAGAACCAAGAATATGAAGCCCTGCAGTCACGAAAGCTTTAAATCGAAATTCGTGAGGGTTGTTTGACTATTTAGCGCCACACGGGTCTGTGTAGGGTTGCGAAGGGGGTAGGCCCCAGGATTGGTTCAGCTGTCGCTCGCCACCGATGTTAGCCGTGGCCCAGGAACTGAACCGAGGTCTCATGGCACCGTGCGTTATCGCTGAGCCACCGCTCCGCCCAACTCTGGTCGGTAATCTCGGGATATCTCAGCTTCGTTATCCGAGGGAGCGAATATCCACCCACGCGGTCAAGGGCGCTTGACTCTCCGGTGGGATGGCGTGAGTTTTGAATTCTGGTCAGAGGTCAACTCGGCCAATAATCCCTCCGGGGCCGATAACTGACAACCGCAAAAAAAACCCCCACCCCAATGGAGCAGGAGCCTCCTGCGAGCGAGCGAACGAGTCTTGAGACTCGGTGAGCATTTCCTGCGTCACCAAAATGAGTCAAATCCATCCGTGCGCGAAGTCGTTTGGCTCTCTGCGCTTCACGTTAAACCGCCTTCAACACCTCCCCCGCTCCGTTGTACATTCCTCGTGCTGTCACGCGTTGGCCGCTAGGGGTCTCCCGTACCACGCTGGCAAAGGTTGGAGGCGCGTTGGGTGGCGAGGCGGACTGCGCTGTCGAGAGCGCCAGGTGGCAGTGCTGCGCTAATCGCTGCGTCTCCTCGAATGGACAACAACGCTTCTCGGTCTTCTTGTTGGCACAGCGGTTGAGCCCTGTGAGCTTCCTCCCAATACGCGAGGAATGTTTTTGTCCCCGTTGTAATATTTTTTTTCCAAAAAAATGAAAAGGCGCCGACGCAATATTTCCAATTTTGCCATCGGATTTGTTGTCTTGAGTTGACGCGTCCATTCGGAGCTCTCGCAGTAAGCAGTGCATCATCACCCTGTGCGTTGAGAGCGACCCGTGGATTGAGATATCACAGAACTGCTTATCCACACGACACCTGTCACGTGACACTCCAACCAACGTCTACAACTTCAGAGGTGGAATTTTCCAGAATCGAGTGATTTTGGTTATTTTATTACTGAATGGGTTTTTTTTTTCTCATTGAATGACCAGGCTGAGACCATCAACTTGGCCACACTTAAGAGAATCCGCTGGGCTCACACGTAAATAGGCAATGTTTCAGGAAATGCACTATGAAGAGCCATTGCCCGAAACATTGTCACCTGTTAAATGTTTCCTTTTAAGGCCACAGGCGGTGTTGCTATTGCCGAGCGTGCAGAGCTTGTTGTTGTTGTTTGTGTACCACTGTCATCGCAGCAGCGTCACCGAATTAACTTGTCAAAAGTTAAATTCTTTAATCGTTTTCCGAAAGCAAAAAAACAATTGGTATCCACAACGGACGCAGGCGTGCAGCTTGCGCGGGAGATGACAGCCGTCGCAGGTTGACGGTGATGAATCTGTCACCACAATCCTTGCCGGTGGGGTCTTTCCCCGCACTTTGGCAGCGAGCGTGAAATGAAATGTATTTCTGTCGTGCGGGGGCAGCGTTAGGTCCCTGCTAACTTCCAGGAGCATGCGACACGACTCGCATGAGCAGGCACACAAACACGTGGAAGGTGGGGTGGGGGTGATTGTGTCCCAGCGGTTGGCAGGTGGAGTCATCTCCAAAATATTTTTGTCTTTATCGTTCTCGCGCGTACGCTGCCGCACAATTCTCGGTTGGGGCGCTGTGTGCGGCGGGGGTGGGGGGGGATTTCTGCGAGCGGATGAATCGCGGTTGGAAAGTTACGAGTTTAAAATCCCGGCGAGCGTATGACTCAACGTAAGACGAGGACCGGGTTCTGGGAAGATGACGGCGGCCGTCGCGCGGATAGAACCGCGCCGCCCGTGGATTCGTGAGTCTACCCGTGCGGAGCTTGTGAGTGTTTCTTCCTCTCGGGGTTCTACGCTTGCTCGCCCACGTGAAGTGAAACCCCCCCACGTAGCAAACCCCCCCCCTGAGAAAGAGCCTTGAGACTCTGTGGGGCTTTCCTGGATAAGTAAATATATTATTTACCATTATAATTTGCTTCCGATCAGGGCTTAATTTGAGCAGGGTCTGACTGCGTCGCCTTCCCAGCACACCGCATCAAGTATATCTCTCGCCGCAGCTGTGGCAATTTGTCACGTGCCTGCTCCAGTCTGACCGGCGTGTCGTAAATCAATATTTCCGTGAGAAACGAAGCCCCAACTTGTCCAGCTGCTGCTGTCCCAACGACCGATTCTGGCAAGTCACCCGACGCACCGTCACACGCGTCAATCCACCGGCGCAACAGCGTGCGCGCGTGCCCGTCTCGCATCCTCACCGGCGAAGCGCTTGCGCCGAGGGAGAGGTGTCCCATCTGCTGGGCGAGCGGGGTCATCATGCCGGACGGCTGCATGGACATGTGGTGCTCCATGCCCGGCGACATCACGGTGCCCTGCGGCATCGCGCACACGCGAGCACGAGACAGCTGTCGCGCGTTATAATACAGCTGCCGCCCAGGTCAGCCGCGGTCAGCGGCGATGACGCACGCGCAGGCGCGGAACGCCGGGCGCCCGCTTGCCGTCTCGTCTCACCCCCGTACGTCCGTTCGTCTCACCGTCGGTCTGTCCGTACGTACGTCGGTGTGTCTGTACATCCCAACCACTGGCCCGCAGCCCATCCGCCATCGTGTGCTGCCCCAAGCCCGATCACTCTTCTTCAAAGTCGATAAGAAGCCTCTGATCTCTTCCCTAATCCGTGGCCTTCCTTCTTTATGTTTCCTCAGCATAATTTCAAGCCTGCACCTCCTCGTGCTTTTTTGGGCACTTCTCATCTTTTCGTTTAATGTTTTAGCGCGTCACGAGATGAAGTCGGCTCACGTTCAGCATCGCTCGCGAGAGACGGACGCGTTGCTGCATCCAGCAGTGGATCGATCGTGGCTGCTGACGGCGAATGCGCCCGCTTGGCCTAAATCAACAAGCGCGGGCGGACCAGCGCTCGCGTCGTACGGCGATTCCCACTTGCAACTTAAAAAAAAAACAACAACCTTGGGTGTGATTTTTCGCACCTCTACTCCCCCGTTCCCCAATGACTAGGGCTGGGGGGGGTGGGCTGGGGCGGGAGGGCAACCCCGGGCGATGGGAGATGGCGAAGGAAGGGGCAGATGCTGGGGGGGAGGGGTGAGTGCAGCGGGTCACGTCGTAGGTGTGAAAAGCAACGCTGATGATTTTGGAAGTTAAGTTGAGAGCGATCGAGCGTTGGCTCGGATCGCACCGCAAAACAGTGGGCGTGTGGGGTGGAAGAAGGGGGGGGGGGCACTGCTGATAATGCGCTAATTCACGATGAGTCGTCTTTCATAAGGCATTTGAAAAGCAACAGCTTTTTTTCATTAAAACTGTCTGTGGGAAGCTATTCGATGGCGTCCGGGGTCTGGGGTCGCCAGACGGACGCCGTTTGAACCTCCTGCAAAACCGTGCACGGTTGGGCAACGGTCGGCGACATGAGCGATGGATTGCACACGAACGCAGTCACAACTCGACTCGGACTCCTACAGAGACCCATCAACTCACAGACTCGCACAGAGACCCACCGACTCGCACAGAGACCCACCGACTCGC
>CM025626.2:9883961-9918498 GCA_014621495.2 Entosphenus tridentatus
AGGTAGGAGAGTGTGGGGAGGGGAGAGGTAGGAGAGTGTGGGGAGGGGAGTAGAGGGGAGAGGTAGCAGAGTGTGGGGAGGGAAGTAGAGGGGATAGTGTGGGGAGGGGAGTAGAGGGGGGAGGTAGGAGAATGTGGGGAGGGGAGCCGAGCAAGAAGCGAGGAGAGAGGGAGACATGCATGGAAGTGCACGTTGTAACAACTTGTTTTTTTGCATTTCCCATGAAAATGTTTTATATTGGGGCTGGTGGGGTGAACGAGATTGACCGAACGACACAAGACACATGATGAACTTCTTTCGCACCGCACGTAGCCACCCGTGCCAACCGCAGGTGCGTACAACAATCCCACGGGGACAAAACAACCGAGACGCCGCAAGACGACGCAGGGGCAACGCGAACGATCCACGCGGAAGACAATTCTCGAACGAACGTCCCGTGACCCCCAGGCACGTGGCACATTCCCAACGGGCCGTGGACAGGGTAGAACCCCCACCCCGCCCGCCCCCCCGACAGAGTCGCGACCAAGACGACTGCATTTCGATCAAATGAAAAATCGATTCTTGAATGTAACCGTCACCGAATTCGTGACAAATCGTTGATTTGCAGGGGGGCGGCGGGGGGGGGCACGGCGGACCGCCGCCGCTAAGTGAGAGCCGTCGGGGCGACGCTCCGATTAGCGTCGAATGTGTCTCCGTCACTCGAGCTGCGGCCGGTCAAAGCTCACCGCCCACTCTGGCGGGCACTCTTGCTCTTCACGTAATTATTCTCTTTAATGAGGATGTAAACGACCTAAATGGATTTCCGTGGTTATTGGTTCAAGTTGTTCTGATGGCCGTGCAAATTACACGGATCCCCTCCGCATTGTTGATTGCTCGCTTAAAACGGAGAGGGAGAGAGAGAAAAAAATCCTCTGCAATTTGTGCAGTAATGTGATAATGAGTTGTCCCTTGCAATTAAGGTGATTGTATTTGTGCGTGTGTGCCTATTTTGTGAACCTAATTTTCCCAGCGAGAGTCTATTACGAGCCGCGTATTTCACCGTGATAGACTAATTACCGTAATTGGGGTCACAATTACCGGAGCGGAGACGACTCCACTGCTGGCTTGCGCCGCGTACGCTGGCGCCCTTCTGCTTTCGTGTGGCGTGCGGCGACCAGCGATGGCTGCACCACGTTGGCGACGTTGCTAAGCCACCGCGGTCCGGTGACGTTGTGGACATACGGGAGATGATGCCCGAGCGATTTTGCCCGTGAATGGTCAAAGCGGGGCAGTGTCGGACCCATACACCCGCAGAGAAAACCCAAGACTCACATCGGGACCCATGGACTAACACAGAGACCCATAGACCCACATAGGGACCAATAGACTGACAAAGAGGCTCACAGAAACACAAAGGGAACCATAGATTCACACCGAGCCCCAAACTCAGAGGGACCCACAGAGAAACGAAGTGACCCAGAGACTAAGCGCAGACACCCATAGACTCGCTCAGAGACTCACAGTATCACACAGGGGCGAATATAATTGCATTGAGACCTATAGCCTTAAATGGTCGAAGTGGATAGTGTGGGATGCTGTGGTCCTTGTTTTGGCTTAGGTGTCAGTGGGGCGTGGGTGAGCATGGACCACTGCTTCTGTGGGAGGTCGAAACCAAGAGGTAGTGTCACTCCCTTAACGGGATGGGGGAAATCGTGAAACTGAAGTCTTCACATTTCGGCCGACCGACATTCCTCGGGGTTTTTTTTCGTTGTTTTCTTTTATTTTTCACCGAGTAAAAGAGAGACTTCCTGTTTCTCGTTGTACTTGACGTGAATAATAAAAATAATAATTGATTCCATTTGTGTACGGAGGACTTGCCCATCCATGCCGGGTCGGCCACGTGGGGAATTGATTGACCATACTTCGTCAGGATCGTCAATGCGGGTTGCTGAAGTGGTGGTGGCGTAGGTGGGAATTCAGAAGCAGGTTCAGATATCACTCACCACCAATGTCGGCTGTGACCTGGAATGGAATTATAGGTCGGCAGATTCGTAGTGCACTACGCAAACCTCTGCTGCCTGCCCCACACCCTTGAGTGCCGTGCTGGCTTTAATAGGTGCTCGCAAACAAGCACAATTGCTGCATCAATGTTTATAATTTACGGGGGGAACTGTGCCTTTGTGTGAAGTATAAAGGTTGGTGGCTGGGGCTTTTATGATGGAATCAGGCCTCTACAAAGAGCAGTGGTGGTGGTTACAGCTGCTGGTACATTCCAAGCTAAAGCCCGAGTTCAAGTCGATGCCTCCTAGCGGAGTACTCGGTGAGCCGCCACTGGCAGCAGCAGCAGCAGCACAATCACCACTGTCATCATTATCGTTACCCAGCCGCTGCCATCATCATTAACATCATCACTCCATCATCATCATCATCGCTGTCATGCCACCACCAGTTTTTTGGTTTTGTTGATGAAACCCGATTCAAGAGCTTCTCAGCTCACAGGGCAATTCTAATATAAACTGTTCAAACAACACCACCACCCAATCATGATCGTCGCCAATAAACCAGCATCATGATCATCCACAGCAGCGTCAATGCAACTGCAGTATATCTGTTCCCAAAGAGCCTTGAATAAAAATTAATAATAAAAATTCACAAAGCGCCCTTAAATATAATCATTCTCAGGGCGTAGCACTTACCCCAACAGACTGTTAGGGTAAGTGCTGGTGTAGGCCAGCACATCAGACGAGCGGGTGGAGATGGCCAGCACCGCACCCGGCCGCCTTTATCTCCCCAACGCTGAGCTGTACACAGCACACATTCGCACCGGCGCCAGTAGCAGCGACGCAGGCGGCAGGCGGTCGAGCCGGGGAGCGCGCCGCGCTTCGGTAACTCCACCGTCACCGACGACGACAACACCACCAACGCCGCCACCGCCAACTTACACGTCAACCGGCATCAAAACTATGCTATGCCGCGACCCTCCTGGCCCGCACGACGCATCGCCCTCGCCGCCATCGCCCCGCCGCGTTCAAGCGACGCCGGCCGCTACGGGTTCAACTCGACGGGGCGGTGGTGGGGGGGGGTCGTCACGCCCACTTCGCCGCCGGCGGGTGCTGGCAAGCGCTTGTTTTGCGTCAGAGGCTCTTGGCGTCAACAGGAGTGGAACTGATTGGGGCGATGCCCCCCCCCCCTCACCCCAGCTACCGCCGTCCCCGGCCGTGTGCGAGCGAGTGGCGCGTCCCCGCCGGTGTTATGTCTGCGCCGCGCGCTATCTTGCGCCGCGACGGCTCACGGACGGTGGCGGCGGCGGCGATAAACACGAGCGCCAGATCAAAGCCCCCCTCCCCCCCAGACTCCGCGCCGGCTCAAATTCGGAATTCCTTTGAGTTCTTTGGGTTTTCAAATTGTGTAGCGCCAAGGCCAAACAACGGGCTTCTCGCCACTAGTCGAAATAACACCGCATCGCGAAAAATACAATCTGCAAATAAAGAACAACGCATCGCAAAAACTACAATTGACAAATAAACTCTCGTTCGGTGTGAACCTCGCCAAGAGCCGGTCCGTTTGGTTGTCCAAAATGGTTCAGAAAAAATAGAAAAGGCGCAGGCCCTGCAATTGCTTGCTCACGCCACTGTTGGTGGAAGGGCCTCGAATAGAGGGAGCTCAAGAGAGCCCCCCCTCTCGCGCGGTATTCGGCCCACTCTTCCACAATGACCAGACGTGTCGGGAGCGGCGAGGACCTACACTTTACCCCCCACCGCACGTGGCCTGCCGATCGGCGCACTGCGGCGTTACCCGTTGGCACCGCTGGGCGGGCACGGGCGGCGGGTGGGGAATGAAGAAACCTGTCCCGCTGTTTCAGCTGCCACGCACGACGGCGCCATGCCTTGTCGTCAAGGAACGATCGTCGTTAATGAAACGGCACGTCGGCACAAAGCTACACGCTGGAAGATTTTTATCCTTCGAGCGTGATCTCCCTACCACCCCCCACCCCACCCCACATGTCCGTCATAGCACTGGCACTGCAATGTCGTATCAAGATTGAGAGTTGCAGGTGTTCACCGGCATCTGTGCTCTGATTGTTTCCAAATCTCCCCTTCTCTGCTGCTGAAGATCACTCGAGCTTAAAGCGGTTTATCTATGGCGTTGCGTGCCAGCAAATGACTCAAATGGGATTACACGCAGCAGCAGCGGCAGCAATTGTCGCCCCCCCTACTGGCAGACCGATGATGCCCGTTCGCAGGCCATGTGCCGAGTCACCTTGTGCCGCACAGGGACAGCTGCCACCGGGGGTGCCCTCTGGCGTGCGTTTGAGATGAGATGCGAGTCGCTTATCGCGTGTTTAAGAGACTCGCTCGCGGAACGGGAGGGGCGTCTCTATCGACGCAAACCAATCACGTCATAATAACATCGTACCGCGCGGTTCAAATTGACGCCGTCAGGATTCTATCACAACGATAACGATAGTTCTACCGTTATGGACATCCTTACACTTGATCTCGCACATGAGACTTTCTGATTTGCCGGGCCTTGGTGTTCACGTGCGCGACGTCCATGGGGTGCACGGTGGCTCGCAGCTCACCGTGCCGCGAACGTCGAGTTTGCTACCCGGCCACGGACACCACCAGCGGCGGGCGATGCCTGGAGGCCCCCCCCCTACCCCCGTCCCCCCATCCGGCCCGTCACCACACCCGGCCGGACTGTTAGGCACTTTGCTTAACAGTGCGTGAATGCACCGTCGCCGCTGTTGGCGTGCGGAGTCGGAGAGGGTGCTGGGGTTCGTTGAACTCACATGGGACGCCGTGCGGCGTGGTCAGGAACTTGCCGTTGAATCTCTGAATGACCGCCTCGCATTTCTCCGTGGACTCCATCCTGAAAACGCCGAGAGCCACACGGAAAAGGTGGGGGGGGGGGGGTGCTCAGTCTCAGTCTCCAGGGCGCTGGACCCCAACGCCCGGAGTTTGACCTCCGGGCTCACGTCCTCGCGCTGTGGTGGGCCCTGTGGTGTAAGGTGCAGCCCACAAGGTGGGATTTGCCCCCACATGGACGGCCCTGGGTATTCCCATCTCTCTGAAGACGTCTGGCCAGCGCGGCTCCCGAGTGGAGGCCCGTCCGCCAGCAGTGGCGCGAGCCAAGCAATTTCAGGGCTGCGCCTCTACCTTTTGACCCTGCTGGTGAGCGGGGCAGTGGGAATGGCATGGTTGGGGGCGGGGGGGACAATGGATCAATGAGACGTAACCCTAGAAACCCCGGCACGAGTGCGTCAGGATCCAGACGGAGGTCACTCTGACCACACACGACGATGGAGGGCTGATACAAGGGCGAAGGAAGCGAGGTCGCCGATTTAGTCATTCATTATTTAGTCATTCATCGTTCAGTCATTCGTCTGGGAAGGCCTCGTCGAGTCCGTTGGAGTCGCCGCCACGAGGCCGCTACGTTGGGACTTTGCTCCTCAGGTGCTGCCACGTTAGCGGCTGCGTCCAGCTCCCTTGTCAATCCACTGCTGGATGGATGAAGCCCTCCCAAACGCTGGGTCGGTCACAGGGCGTTGCTTGACTAAGTGTGGAGGTGGTGGGGAGGGGGACTCTGGCTGGTGCAGGGGGGGGGGGCGAGGTGCGGTGCGATGGCTGACCGTGCAAAGCCGACGCCGCGGCTGGTGCCGGCGGCGTCGCGCAGGATGCGCGTGGAGATGACGTGCCCGAAGGGCTTCAGCAGGTTCTCCAGCTCCTTCTCGTCCACGCTCATGGGCAGGTTGGAAATGTAGAGGTTCGTGGGGTCCTGCTCCTGTTGCTGAGGTGGCGCGGACGGCGGCGGCGGCGGCGGGGAAGGGAGAGGAGAGGGAAACGTGAGAGGGGCAATTTGCCATTCGGGCCCGGCCCGCGTTAGCTTTGCGGCCAATCGGTTAATGTCGGTGGCGAGCGGGACACCAACCGGTCCTGGCACACAGAACCCCAGTTAGCAACCCGCGCTGAATGGCACGGTAAAGGATGGTCAAAAATACCCCCACGACTTGCACGCCATCGGGAGACATTCATCCAGCAGCAGAGTGAAAAAAGGATGAAGTGTATTCATTATTATTATTATTTCGACTCACTGTCCATTTCTGAACACAGATGTGAATACAGTATACACGTTTTGAAAAAAAAAAAATTCACTCGTACGGGAAAAAGGATGCGATGGTAAATTATAAAATGTGAATCATTATGTAATGCCAACCGCTGGCTGGTTTCATCAACAATGCAAAAACAGGAGGGGAGGGGATGGGAGGGGATGGGAGGGGATGGGAGGGGATGGGAGGGGATGGGGGGGGAAGTGGGGGGAAGTGGAGGGAGAGGGTTGGGCGTGTGCGTTTGCAATGAATTTCCCCGAGGCTGCCCCGTGCGTAAGCGATTGACAATTTTTCGGCAAACAATGCCGCCCCTGTGAAGCGCGCGGAGTCGCGCACGCTACCCGGCTCTGCGTGCCGCGCTCCGTCCGTGCGGCCGGATTCTGCCGTTCGACTCGAACAGTGAGGCCTTGTGGGTACACGGCACCAATTGCCCGGTCACGGGGTGGGGGGGGGCGGCAGTGGTAGGGGATCCAGCCACACCGTGGAAGTTGGAGGCTCCCAGCTAGCGAACGACTCCCGGTCGTGGCAGGCCGACGATGAGTGCGGTGCGGCCAAAGCGCGCTTAAGTGCCCTCTGTCCGTACTTGAAAGTGCGTCGCAACGACAGCAAGACGAAGTACGGTCACAAGGCTTAAGGGGAACTTTATATCGCAATAGTCGTCACATCGTCAAATTTGATACGGTATCAAGTTTTAAGTTGATTTAGTTTAACCAGGTGAGATCGCAAGGGACCAGGATGTAAAGCCCTGTTTGCAAGCGTGACTTGGGTCACCAAAATGACAAAAGCTAAACAAATAAAGTACAGCAATAAGGCAAATAGAAATCGGAGCAAAAGCAACAACACCACGTGAGATGTTGAAAATATTGCATCGTGAAAAATGTCGCTGCCAGACCAGTTCCCACTGGTTGTTGGGTAGATTTCAGACGCAGGGTGACCCGTACATTGCCAATGATATCAATAATTAACATCATGATGATGCTTGCTGTGGCTTCGAAGTTTTTTTTTTCTTGAAGTGTCATCGGGAGAGGACCTCTGCTCCTCTATCAATGGATTCCTTCCTCGCACCGCGGCTGCTTTCTCTACAGATCCAGTGGCTTGCGTGTAGTGTGTAGAGTGTGGTGTGGGTAGGGCATGTGTGCTTGTGTCGCGTGTGTGCGTGTGTAGCGGGTGTCGCGGGTGTCGCGTGTGTACGTGTGCAGCATGCGTTGCGTGTGTGTAAGAGGAGGCTGGATGCCGCCGCCACTGGTGTGCGTGCGTGGCAGGCTGGGTGCGTAGCAGCAGGAAGCTGGGACGTTAAAGCCGAACTCGGAGACCGTGCGCTGAATCGGCGATGACATGCAAATGAGTCCTTAAATTCCAGCGTGCTGGGCGGCACTGGTAAACAGCGCCGCCGAGATTTCCCAAGCAGTCGCGGGGAGAGAGCGGAGTACAGTGACGGCCCCGAGGGGACCAGACTTTTTTTTTAACGTAAAACTCGGGGAAAACTGAAGGACCATTTTTCTGCGGTAATTCATCGGCCCTCAAAAAAATCCCAACGTTCGTTAAATGGAAAAAGCCAGCGGCTTTTTTTTATTTGTATAAAACTTGAAAGCTTGTTTATCCATTCATTTTTACATCCTTATTCTTGGAAGACGTTAATCCTATGAAAGGAATTTCGGGTTAGGACGTGAGCCTTGCCATAAAGCGCAAGGTTTTATTTATTTATCTATCACGTTTGTTTAAAAAGTTCGGCTGTGTCGAATACGTTTTTATCGGCAGGAAATAAATCCACGCCGGGGTTCACTCGGAGGACGTGGAGCCCACGAGTGAGACCAGCGAGGGACACGCGCGCGCTTGGAGGCCGTTCAAATGTTCCCGAACGTTCTGCTCCTCGCCAGAGAGATTCTTTCCGCCAGTTATTCTACACGGAGTTAGAAAAAAACAGCGGCGGCTTTCAGAAAAGGCGGGGGGCGGAAGAGAAAGAAAAAAAACCCAAAACCTCCTCCACACGTGCTCCAATAATGCTCATCTTTCACGCGATTCCCTGTGCCGGAGTGGCGGCTGTGGAATTCCTGCCCCCGCCCCCCAAAAAAGCAACAAAAAAGTTGAATTATTAAAAAGGACTCCGCTTGTTGTTGGGGAACGTTCAGCCAGAGATTCTCAAAAGGGTCGCGGGGCCCCAATGACGAGGCGGCGTGCATTATCGGGGCTCGTGACCAATTCGGTTTTCGAGACGACCCGTCCCGTACGCTCCTCGCTTCGTCGCGCTCTGCATGTGCCCCCCCCTCCGACCCTTCCCCCCCAAGACAACAGCGTTGTGTGTTTGATTCGGAGAGTCGCAGCGCAGTGGTTAGCGCGTCGCGCGACTAACCCGGTGACCCGAGTTCGATTACCGCTCACGGCCAACAACAACGGTGACGCTTATCTGACTCGCCCCTGGGCCTCCCTGAGGTCAACTCCGCCTCAACGGGTAAACATCGCCACTCGGGAGACAAAGGCGTCCGGGCGTGGCGCTGGCAAGGCACAATCCCCTCGTGTGCCACGGCGCAGCCCTTCACAGGTGCTACTCGCGAACAGCACTTGCCCCTACAGTCTGTTAAGGCTACACGGGAGACCTTTGTCTTTGATAGGAGAGTTTTGGCAGCGGTTGGCGCTCTCGCCTCGTGTGTGTTAACATCCGGGGCCGGAGAAGATGCACCCCCCCCGCCCTTTATCACAGAATGTTTGTTATTCCTCTTGGGACGAATGTTGGGCGTCCGCCCCTATGAACCGCTATTCCTAAATATTTGTTTCCCTCTCAAAACATCTGCACCCTCGTATTTCTTTTGTGACGAAATAGACTTTGTTTGCACAAAATTCAATATCCCATGCATTTTTCCAACTCCGCCCTAACTGGGGCCGGATTAAGGTTACGTGAGGCCTCATGTTAACAAGACGGAAGGGCCAAAACGTGTACTGTATTACATGTTGCTCGACATGCTTATGAAGTCGTAAAAACATGTATTTACGTATGTAAAATGAACACATTTATTTGACTCGTGGTAAATTCATTGCGGTGAATGATAGCGCCTCTGGTGGCTGCGGGGGTGAGGTGAAATCCATTCCGCGATGCGTACACCAATCGAAACGCCATCGATTCTACGTATGAATCGAGCTTTCATAATTAACATTAAATAAACGAATCAATGCGTCGTTGCATCCTGAACTTTTAAAATCGAATATTTTGTGGTCCCTGCTGCTGCTGCTGCATTGGCAGAGGCGCTCAAGCAAAGTGAACACACAACACTCTGTCAGGGTGGGTTTGTGTCAATTGCGCGCTCGCTTTCGTGATTCCAGATTGTGCCGCACGTTCAACTCAAACGAATCGTGAGCGCCGAACCGCATCACCGCGAACATCATCGTAGCGACAGGGTGGTGGGGGCACAACAGCAGCAGCAGCAACAGCAGCAGCAGCAGCAGCGCCAGTAGCTCACCGCAAGAACGACCTGGCGGGCTCGATTGCCGACTGTGGCACCTCTCCGCGTGGAGTTTGCATGTTCTCTCCCCCTGTTCTGCACGAGTTTCCCCTGGGTTCCCTGGCTTCCTCCCCAAGCTAAAAGCATACGATGTGTAATTGGCGTTGACCAAACGTCCCAATGCAGGACACTCCTTAAATAAAAAAGTGCATTATTTTAGCGTCGCCGCAACATTGCAACGCGGAACACGGCACACGCACGCACAGGCTGGACGACTCCCGTGCGCGCGTCCTCCCCGACTGCGCTGATTAAGGCCCGGCGCTGGGGACAGGAACAATGGCCCTCGCAGGACCCAGGAGCACGGGAACGTCCACGCACAATGGAACCGGGGAACACAATGCTGCTCCTAGGCCCCATTCAACATTCCGGCGGCGGACGCTGAGAATCCGGCGCTTCCGTGGTATTCGCCGGTGTCCGGGCACCACCCCCCCCCCTCACCCCGCTCCCCCGGACGGCTGGCGCCGTGGACCTTCGTTGGCCAATTAGGGCGGCGTAGAGAGCGGCGGAGTTGGGAGCGGCGGTGCGGAGAGCAGGTGACCTGGCCCTCTCATCATCCCGGCGCTCCCAAGCCCCGCGTGCTCGATTGCGCGCAGCGGAATGATTTATTGTCTCCTCGGAAGTTTGTTCTCCGCGCGCGGCACAGAGGTGAGCGCACCCGAGTTCGATTCCCGCTCACGGCTAACGGTGGCGGCGAATGTCTGAGCCGGTCCCCCTGGCCTCCCCTACGTTGGCTTGTCCTTAATGAGTACGTGGTGCGATGTGTAGGCGTCAGCACTGGGGAGACAGAGTTGGCCGGACATGGTGTTAGCCACACCACCTTCTTACGTGCCGTGCTGGCCTTAAGATGTGCTCGCCAACGGCACTTGCCCAAGCAACATATGACAATGCGACATGTCTCTTCTCGCTACGCACACACTGAGAAGGCCTTCAATGGCCACCATAAAATTTCGATTTAAAGCTTTCGTGACTGCAACGATTCATCTTCTTGGTTCTTTAGGTCAAGTCACGTAGAAGGGAAATAATAAAATAATAAAAATTCAACATAATAAAATAATTCTCACGACAGCTGCTTGCGTTGTGGCCGAAACGTCGTGAGAATTATTTTATGTTGAAATTTTATTATTTTATTATTTCCCTTCTATGTGACTTTACCTAAAGAACCAAGAAAATGTCCACCATCAGTTTTATCCTGATCGTGCTATCAGCCTCTTCGAGCAATGAAGTGGATATCACAGAGCTATACCTCTTGAGATCCCTTCAAGTGACCTGGCTGATGATGATCTTCGTTATCACCATCATTGTCATCAGCCATGATCTATCCACTGCTGGATATTTCGATGTATCCTGTAATTAGCATTGCCCTCTGGTTGGCTCTCTGTGGAAGTGCAACCTGCGTCGCGCCAGCCTCGCGATCTCTCCCTGTGTTCAATCTGTCGAGGACGGAGAGAGACGGGCGCCCGCCGGTCCGTCCGTTTGAATCGGGGAGTCGAACTCCACCGCATTCGGGAGCGAGGACCACGCGGGGCTAATCTGACCTCCGCATACCTCCCCCACCCCCCCCCCCATCATTCGTCGGCGGGAAAGAGGCGGGCGGCGTGCACCGGTGTCGGTCGCGGCCCCCTGGCTCGCAAACTCCGAAATAAGACAAATATTTGGGGAGGCTTCAGCCCCTAATTGCGGCCACGGCGTGCGTGCCGAGCGCCTGCCTTTCCTCCGCCTGTCTTGGCATCACAAAGGGGAACGCATTCCTCAGGCGGAACTGGCGGCCCCGGCCGACTGGGGAGAGCGAGCGGAGGTGGGGGGGCCCTCGACCGTAAATAATACCAAACTAGCTGTACACAGAACCCGGCTTGTGTTAACAACCGCGAGGCGCCGCGGCTGTCCTCTCGGTGCCAAAGCGAGGGCTTGGACGAGCGTCGCGCCGGCGGTCGGCGAGGGCCATTTGTGGAGCCGTGACGAGCCCGGCTCCGCGCGGACACACACGGCTGCTTGTGCGTCCAGACAAAAAAATTACGTACGCGCGCCCCGACACACACGCGCGCGCGGGCACGTGAGGCCTGCGTGATCAATCACGCGAGGAATGCGCGCGCGGTCGCGAATATTGTTCTCGGTGGAGCTTCGTGGACGACGGCGACGAGCGCTCAAAGGAAGCGCGCCGAGGGACGGGACGGGGATCGCGCGGAGTGATGGACGTACGCAAGTTGGAAGCGTCCTACCGACTTGTTGATGAAGGTTAGCGGGATTTGGGCCGGCTTGGACTATTTTGATGGAATGTACAACGGCCGGCGGTCGAGGCTCAATGACGGACGGAACGTGCCAGAGAGAGGGCGTCCGCCGCGGAGAGAATGAGTGAAGAAATCGGCTCGTGTGTCGGTTCCAGATGGATCGTTGTCTTCATCCGCCATGCTCGTTACATTTGAGTTAATAATTCACGGCCCCTTCGGGTGATTCTTTTTTTTGTTTGTTTGAGAAAATATGTCTGGGAACATCTGTTTTTGTTTCAATAGAATACAGGCTAATCAACTGTTTATTTTACGAGCCGCACGATTACATTTTCCCCAACTCAATGAGTTTCAGGCTGATGGTAAAGTCACAGAGAGCTGTGTTATTCGAGAAAAGCTGCGCGGAAACTTGACTTTACCGCCCCCTCCCCCTCCTCCGTGAAAAGTCGGAAAAACATCGGCGAAGAGAATCACCCCGTGAGTAAAACACAAAAAAAAATTGCTTGAACAAAATGTGGTTTATGTTAGGCTACCCGCTTCTCCGTTAATTAATTTTACTCGGAGAATACAATTTTATAATTCCGACCTGTGAAAACGAACCGCGGCCCGCAAACTCGCAGTGTGCGAGCCACCGGGATACCCCACCGCTGCCGTGCCAAGACATTTAACTCACCTTACACGTTATAAACAGTTTGAGAATTGTCCCTACCTCTCAGCGTTAGCTGCAACACGCACATTTTAATTATTCTTGCGTGCAAAGCTTCAGTTAAGGGTTTGGTTCTTTAGAGTAATTTTTTACCCTCTAATTTTGACACTTAGTTAAAATGCGACATCACTGTAAACCCAGCGAACGTGGAAAACGTTTGGCCAATGCTTGATTACCCAAGAAGGCCTCACCGAGTCTCATTGAGCCTCAAGACTCTCTTTCAGGGGCTTATTTTGTTGTCCTTGCCCCCAGCACCTCCAATTAGCGCGCTTGGCTACGCACGTGCAGGAGGGTCCTGCCAAGATTTCGCAGCGGCAGGGCTACGATGTTGTTGCTGCTGCTGCTGCTGTGTGATCCCAGTTGTTTGGAGTGTGGGGGGGGAGGGGGATTGCAAGCCCCTGACACCAACATTGACTAACCAAGAGAAGACGATATTGTTGACTCGGGTGAGAGAATAACTCCAGGCCCCGAGTCTCGGCTAAACCTCCACAGCTCGGCACCATCGGCCAGTCGACGTCTGTAATCAAAATAAAACACGCCGGCGACATCCGTGACCTTTACCTTCGCCATCTGAGCCTGAATCCCGGTTGCCTTGAGAGCAGTCACCGCCTTCTGAGCGGCGGTCGGGCTGTCAAAATCCACGAAGCCGTAGCCTGCGGGGTCAGAAGAGATGCGAGGGGGAGGGGGGTCAATGATCGCGACGTGGCCAACGGACGACATGGTCCGTTCGTCGCCCGTCGCGCAAAATCGTTGATGCTCTGTCGGTGGCGTGGTTGCCGCTGTGTACCTTTGCATTGGTTGGTGGTCTTGTCCAGGATGGCCTTCGTGGACACGATCTTTCCGTACCTGCAACGAGGAGGAGACGACAGGACACTCGTTGTGTGGTTTGGCCCGGCGGTTACGACGCGCGCCGTTAACGCAGACTGTTATCGTTTCAACGTTCCCGGCGAGGTGGGCCGCTGGAGTTTATTGTCGCGGACGCGTGACAGCTGCCGCGGTGAAGCGCGATGGGCCTGAACGTTGGACGGGCGTCAAATTTACCGCGGACGTTGCAACGGCGAGGTACACGGCACGATCCCGTAACGGTCCCGGAGCGAATCCTGTAACGGTCCCGAAGCGAATCCCGTAACGATCCCAAAGCGATTCAGAACGCTGCGGTGAGGTTGAGGAGGCTTTCAATCCACGTTGCGCAGTTTTAACGATCGCCTGAGTTACACGGGAGCGCCGTCCGTCATGGATATGGGCGCGAGCGTAACCTAGCGAGGCGTGGGAGTCCACATGGTAACCCTCAGAGCCTCGACAGCAAACATTGCAAATGTTATTGTTGTAATAATTACCACCGTTATACGATCACTCGCGAGTGTCGACTGCGAATAGTGGGTGTGGGTGCCATGCCGTGAAGTTAGCGAGACTTAGCGGAGGAGGATGATGAAGATGACGATGATGTAAGGAATCTCGATTCAGCTTACCCAGCCCACTCAGGCCCTTTGCAATCTCCACGTCTAAGAGGAAATAACCCCAGAGAACGCGGGAAAAGCACCAAATGAATTTTGTTTCGCAAACAACGCTGTTATAAATAAGGGTGGGGGGAAAACGGTTACACAATTGCGATATATCGAACTCGGGTTGCCACCTGTCCTGGATTTCCCAGGACCGTCCTCTGGTTGAAGAGGCAGCGGCAATCCTGGGAAATCTCAAAGACGACTCCGGAAGTTAACAGTCCAGTTTATTTGTGTTGTTATTTGCGTAGTAATAGTAACGATAAACACACACACACCACTCGAGGCAATGCGTGTACATGCAGATCTCCCCCCTCTTCCGCTACTGTGAGGACCAGCGGCTTCTGGCCATGATATGGCCTGGGTCTTTGTGTACGTCAGAGGTGGCAACTTAACGGTCAAACGCGCGGGTGCCAGGAATCCATCGGAAATCTGCTGCCACTCCCGTGCTGGTGAGCTCCCGTGCTGGTGAGCTCCCGTGTTGGTGAAAAAAACTCAAGGTGTTCATCAATAGCATTGCCCTAAAGAGGAAGGCTTTACGTAAGAAACGATGTTTCGATCAATGGCCCTTCCGCATTAAGGAGCGATCCAATTTGGTTGATTTGTTTTTTGATCCTGAAAGCCACAACACATTCAGCAATTGACGCAGGGAATGGTCATTGTTCATTGCACGGACGTGACTTTCACGCTGTTCGTCTGTCGATTTAGTAAATGGGGTTGGTGAAGGGGACCGACTCTCGTGAAGATGATCCAATATAAACACGACTTTGGTATGAAGCGGCATTGCTAACAGGCACTTACCTAGAGAAAACTGGCCACATTGGTCAAAGCGTTAGCCAAAACTTGGAGAGAAAAAAGAAAAGCAAAATGGGAATATTTGCAAATTTGCAAATGCATGTTGCCCTGACAACTCGGTCTCAGATTCCGCACAGCCGATTATTAAATCCTTCCAGAGGCAAACGGCATGTCAGCAAGCGTTACATAACCAACGCGCGCTATTTTTATGAACTTGTGTTAATCCTTGCGGTTCGCGGTAACGTTGGTGGACGGCGTCACTGGAAAAACAACAGTTTTGAGAAGCAAGGGGAAGCCATCTCAGAGCCATACCCTCGTCCTAGACATGGCTTTTGAGAGAGTTTGGTGCAAAGTGTGGAGTGTGGAGTCGTGAGGTGAAGAGGGGAACGATGGGGGTGAAGGGAGTGCGAGTGACGGACCTGCTCTTCGGAATAGAACTTAAGAAGATGAAAAATGAGTGATTGTGTGTAGTGGACTTTGCTATGACGGCTAATGTTAATTATTAATATAAACGTAAGGGGAGATTTTTATTGAACGAGGACCAGTTGCGAAGCGAACCGCCCGGTCGCACGCCATTTCAACACGACGACGATCGTCACAACCAATTATCGTCTCCGCGGATCGGCAGGGCGCTCTTCGCCACCACCGGCGAGTGATGGCTCGCCGTCGCCCGACCTCCGTGCCATTTACCCGCGACCTCGGCGCGAGAGCCGCGTCTCCCTCTCTCCCTCTCGAAGAAAACCGACACGGCCTTTTGTGCATGCCGGTAATTGTGTCGTGACTTTCTGCCCCTTCCAGGAATGTTACGATCTAACCGCACGCCGGTACACATTCAATATTTGTTTTTTGACTCGGGCGACCTTGAACATGCACGGCGCGCGCGCCGCTCGCGGGTTCCGCTGCCACGGGACCCGCAAAATCATCCGGCGGCTCCTCCGCTGCAGGCAAAACGGCCCGGAATCTCACACCCGCGATACCCGGCTCCTTAGATTCGTCTGAGAGGAGTCAGAGAAAGAGTGGAGAGAGAGAGAGAGAGTGTGTGGCGCCTGGCTATCGGGAAGCGCACGAGGGTAGGGTTTGACTTTTGAATCAATGTACATCTTGTTTTGTTGGCCACTATATCTCTCATGTAACAACGCTACCGCCAATAACAAAGAAGCGACCGGCAGTGAGGTGCACTGATACTACGGTCCTGCTGTGCAGGTGTTCGCGGCTGCGCTGTTCAACTCTCCCCTGTGTTTTCGGGTCGTACCGCTGCGTGCTGTTCGACGCGATGTCCGACGTTTCACTCCATGTGCTGCTTCTCCTGACGCTTGTTGTGAGATATATATATATTTTAAAGTCAATTTCCTCGTGAACATTTTTGCCGCTAATTTGATTAGCCGCCTAATTGACCCGTTCGCCTTCGTGGCAACGAAGCTTTTGGCAGCGAGGTATATTTATATAAACTGTACAAACATACGGAAAAATAAAACAAATGTCTCGCAGAAATGGGCTTGCCGTTCCCAGCATTAGTGCAATTATGCAGGGATGGGTGTCGCGGGGCGGACGGGCGGGCGTTGATCTGGCAGCGGTTACGGACGCGCCCTGCCACGGCGGGCATGAGTGACGAGAGGGTGGCACCTCGCCAGGCAAAGCGGGCACTGCCGTTGCCCAAGGTTTGTCGAGGAGTGGCTCTGGTTGTGCCGTGCGTCCCGACTGGAATGCGATGCGCCTAACCGAGAGGGAAGGAGTCGTCTTTCCACTGTTTTGGCGTCAATCTCCCGCTCTCTGTTGTGTAAAATTACCGCCACCGTTGTCGCTATTGTTGTTGTTATTGCACTTCTTACAGCATCCCGATGCGTGCGCATTGCAGCGAAGGTGCATCCCTGCAATGTATTGCTCACGCCACCGCCGGCGGAGGGGTCTCCACACTCACGACGCGAAAGGGAGCTCGGGTGAGCCCCTCGAGATGGTATTTCTGGCCTGCTCGTCCACACTGGCCACACCCCTTGGAAGAAGGTGGAGTTTCCCACACTTTACCCCCCCGTTGTTTCAATCGAAGCGGCGACTGCAGGCGCTCTGCAGTCTGCACGGGGTTTCCCATCGTGCAATTCGCACGCTCGAATTTGACCGTGGGCCGAATTCCCCCTTGCCCGTGTCGGAAGAAGGAAACTCTGCGCCGATTTCTCACGATCGCGCCGGGGCAGACGTGCCGCGTTGAACCGGCGCCAGACGTCCGTCGCCCCCCGAAAACCCCTCCGCCTCGGTCGCTTTGCGCTGCCGCGCCTGCAAGAACACGCAGCCTCGGCGCGCTCCGTCTTGGACGTGTCATACTTCACCGCCAGGAGCGTAGCCAAGGGAAGGGGCGGTGGGTGCACGGACACGTGTTCCCCCACCCCCCCACCACCGCCCCCCCCTCCCCTCCTCCCCGCTACAGTGCCCTGCCCCCGGGGCCCCCCCTAGACGGCATGTTTTTGAATGCGTGAACGGCTCTGAACAACTCGGGCAGTGTGAGGCTCCCGAGTCGAAGCAAAATATTGCACTTCACATAAGATCCCTGTGGCAGGAGCGATTACACATCGCGGAGACGTACACATACACACACGCGCCCAGGAAACTTAGTATGACCCCAAGACTCGTGTAGGACGGGCCCTACGCCATCGTTGAGCACAACGCCCGCCGTCGATGTTCCTTTCAACGTAAAACCTGACGATGACGACGACGACGACGATGAATGAAAGCTTTAAATGGACCACCAATCAGATTTTAGCAGCGTGTCGCAGGGGCGAGCGGGAAAGTGCCGTCCTCTACGGTGTGTGGCCCAGAGGTCACTCGAAAGGGATCTCGGAGGTAGCTCTACGATATCCACTTCCGCGGGACCATTCTCTGACACGCCGAGGGGGTTGCACGGCTCTACGATCGTTCATCTTCCGTGACGGCGCGGCGTGGACAAAAATATAGAAATATACCAACGTTTCAAATCAATTTGGAACGAGTGAAATCTCGACGAATTCATTTTTTTTGCCATAAGGTGTGTACATCCGTGTCTTTCGCCCCGCGTGTGCGCGCGCACCCGTAAACGAATCTATTGAAAACAATTTTATATTTTTATGCAGGTAAGGCCGACTGAGCTATGTAGCTATTTTTCACAAGCGACCTGGCCACAAATGATCAACAAAAATTGACTTATCACGTGCAAATATATAGCAGCAGCCAAATACTCTGAACGCGTGACGTTGATTCTAAATGTGGAGGGGAAAACCCGGAGGAACCGGAGAAAAATCCACGCGACCACGGGGAGAGAGACACGCAAACTCCAATTATACAGCAGCAGGCGTCAGGGTCGGGATCAAACCCACAATCTCCTGTGTACCCGGCGAGATGGTTAACATCTTGCCACCGCGTGCATGAGCCCGTGTGGGCAACGAGGGTCGGTCGAACTTACGGGTGGCACAGCTTGACCAGGTCCTGGTCCGAGGTGTGTGGGGGCAGTCCCCGGATGTACAGGTTGGTCTTGCTCAGGAGGTCATTGCCCGCCGGGCTGCAGGAGCTGCTGGGGGTCCCGGGGCTGGCGGCCAGCGGCGCCGACGCGGCGTGACTGTACGGCTGTCGAGGAGACAATGCAGTGCCGTTGAATACGATGTCATGCAATGTAATACAAATGAATGCAATGTAATACAATACATTGCTAATGTCATACAATGTATGAAGCTATACAACTTTCTAGTTCCAGAAACGGCTGACCTGGTGTCCCAAAGAATATTTAAAAATCAGAGTTGTGTGCCAGTGTGGCTGTGTGTATTAGTGCGCATGTGTATGCGACTGTGAGCGTGCAAGTGTGCGTGTGGATCTGACAGCCTGCACACATTTGTGCGTGTGCATTTAAGTGTACTTATAACTGCTACCAGTGGTGTCACGATCGGCCCCTATGCAGGAAGCTCGCGAAGGATGCTACTGGGAAGTTGGAGGCAGTCGCCCTCCAGCAACAATGGAGGGTAGAGGAGCGACGCTCACAACAATCGAGCGGAGCGCTGGGCAGCTACGACGCAGCAAGTTGGCACAGTGGGGAGCAGTTGGTGGAACTGCCAGTCATCTCAGTCAGTCAACCAATGCCACCTGGATCTGTCCCGTGGCCTCCTGCCTGCAGCGAGCCTTCGGCACTGCACGTGGCCTGAAAGTGCACCTAGCCTGGCACAAGCGCCGTGGTGACATCATCGCCACTTCGTGTGCATTTGACAGCCTGTGCAATTGTGTAAGTGTGCATCTGGCAGCCTTGTGCACGTTTGCGCAGAGGCACGTGTGCAATTGTGCGTAATAGTGCCACGTGCGTAGCGTAGTGGAGGTGCGTGCATGTGTCAGTGTGTGTGTGCGTGCGTGTGCTCGTGTGACAAACTATACGTAGTTGGGAGCGGTAGTGGAACGCCGTGACGATTATCTGAACCGGTCCTGGGCCTCTCCTAGGTCGACTCAGCCTCAAATGAGTCACCTGGTGCGGTGTGTAAACATCGTCACTGGGGAGACAAAGGCGGTCGGGCGTGGTGCTGGCCACCCACCCCCTCGTGTACCGTTCCGGCTTTCATAGGTGCTCGCTAACAGCACTTGCCTCTACAGTCTGTTAAGGCTACATGGGGCTTCTCTGTCTTTGTCTTTTGTGTGCCAAAACTATACACACGTGTGCGTGCGCCTGTGCACACACACACACGCGCGCGCGAGGCTTGATGGATGGGTGATCTCCAAGAAAAGGTTTTGGTTTAAATTAGGTGAATGTTTTTTTTTCCCCCTCTGCTCCTGGAATTGGTGGTGATTATGATCACGTGTTTGCCACGAGTGCAAGTTCAGAGTGCGGCGTTTGCGGTTACACACGTGTCTGTCTGGGGGTGATTTTTATTTTTAAACCTATATATTTCTTCGCTAAATAACCCATTACTTTTTGCACTCTTACCGTGCATTTAGATTTTTTGCCCGCTGGAAATCCGAGAACGCACCGCACAAACAGTTGGCGACCTCTGTCGATTCATGCCTGCTCGCCGTTTTCTACATCCCTCTTGCAAGCGCCCTGCGCCTCTGTGCCAAGGAAAGATTTATCGATCCGTCTGAGAAATGCCGCCCGCTTGTTGGAACAACCCCGCGTTATGAAATTATATTTGACGAGAAAAGCAACATAGTTCGGAGGAATACAAATTAAAAAGGTAAAGGTGCCGCCCTCCAATCGCTTGCTCACGCCGCTGCTGCCAGACGGGGTGTCCCCGGAGCCGTCGAGAGGATATTTTTGACCGACAATTCGACGCTGGCCAGACACCCCTGGACGAGGTGGGAGAAGCCCAAACTTCACCTCACCGCACACGCGCGGAACCGCTCACCGTGGTTTGCAACCCGTTCTACACCACTGGGTGAACTGGAGGCAATTGGAGGAGGATGGAGTCAAACCGACGACCTCTACGCGATTGCAAAATCGAGCGCGCTGACCACTGCAGCCCCTGCTGCTGCTGCTGCGTGCACTTTGGAGGCTGCGCACATTCCAGTCCTGCCTGCTTCCCATGGCACACTGAGCAATGCCGCCCTCCTTGCTTCCTGCACACCCACCCCACTCACGCGCGCATGCATTCCTGTGTGTGCGTGCGCGTGTGCGCGCGTGTGTGTGTGTGTTGCCGAGTGCTACGAGGCTGTTGGGCTTGCGTGGTGGGGGACGTGGACTCGCTATCGCGTTGACCATCGCTCGCCCCCTTCGGGTTTTTTTCCCCCCCTTCGTCGTGCCGCCCCTTACAACGATCGCCCTTCTTCCCCTCCTCGACGGCGCTTTGGCACCCAAGCCACCTGGGTGGGCCTGGCGTCATGGCCCAACGGGGCCCTCGGCGGGAGCCGCTGCCGCTGTTGTTAAAGAAAGTCCTTGGTGTCTCTGTACATGTATGAGGAAATTATTTCGCACCGGACGAAGCCAACCGCGCTAATCGTGGCTACTGTACTCACAGCCGTGATGCCGCTGCCATCTGACATCCGAGGCTGCGCGCGAAGGAATTTGAGAACTGACATTTTCTATTGTTTCTAATGTACAAGATGCAAAACGCTGAAAGGAAAACGGCCCGGATGGCTGTCGTGTATTTCTGAACAATCAAACTAACCAAACGAATGTTTACCGAAGTGCTGCACACACACACGTGGGCCTGCAGCGGTGGAACAGCGGTCAGCAAAGCTGCATTTATCAGTGGCGAGCGATTTGATATCAGGACCGGTCCGACCGCCCCATCCCTTTACCAACCAGGGCTGACCACCGTGGTGAAGTATGGTTGTTCGGGACACTGGAAATAGATTAAATAACAAATCCCACTGCGGACATGGCGCAGGGAAGACGTCATCCGTTTGTGGATTGAGAACGGCTGGACTCTGTTTATTTTATTACAGTAAGGCACGAGTGTTTAATTCAAATTCCCATCTGGATTTTATTTTAAAAAAGGGCAATTGCTGGCACGTTGGTGCAATTCTATATTAAGTCTAATTTGGCCGTGTACCGATTGTGTCATCCTAGTCATACCACTTGTTCTTCTCGTGCAACGTACTGTAACGGTTACAACTTACATCTTCAGATGCAATATTTATGCATACAGTGTGAATATTTGTTGTTCATGTATATAAAGTACGGGTGGGATGGGGTGGGTGGCGCGCAACGATTAGCAGCAAGGCACCCTGCACTCAACAGCAACAACAAAAAGCCCCAGCGACCTGAAATTCATTTCCGGCCACGGCTCACAATCGGTGCCGAGTGGCATTTTAACCACCCCTGGGCCTCCCCCTTCTTCCCCAACCCGCACTGTGACGGCGAAGTATGGTTCAAACCAACCCCCCGCGTGACTGAGATGGCCTTCAATACAGCGGTGGACTGACACGCGGCTGTAAATTACTATAACTCTATTACTCGAGATTCGGTGACAGTGGCCCGATCTCGTCGCATCTCGCAAGCGGCAGGGTGGCCATGCTCGTCCAGAACGCTTCGGCGGGTCCGGCTAACATTGCTTACGCATCGAGAATGGCTCACTCGGAACGGCTCGCTGAGGCTGTCGATGAGAGCCTTGCTATTAGGGGAAGTCCCCGGCTAAACTGCCCACTTATCCTGCCCTCGCTAACCTATCCGTGACGGTGACATCGCTCCAGCAGCACGATCCGCTGCAGGAGCCGTTCCGCTCTTTGCGAGGCTGATCTTTGAAACTGTGGCTTGCTCGTTCGTGGCCGCTCGCCTTCAAGGGGGCTCGCTGCTCTGGGTGCTCGCGCCGGCCACCCAGAGGCCCTCTGCCTCCCATTGACGCCCGTTTATGGAGAGACGGCAGTCGATGCGTAATTATGGGGCAGCAGCAGCAACTTGCGAACCGCGTTCTGTAAGCACCGGCGGCGTCACGTCAAATTGACGAATATAAATGTGTATTCTTAGATGCCGGATATGTGTGTGCGTGTGTGTGCGCGCGTTGAACTTCTTTTGCACCGTACGTAGCCAACGGTGCTATGATTATATAATCGGGGGTGCGAACGAATCAAACTGACAATTCCTCCAAATTCGCGTATGGAGGAGTTTTAGTTCAAATAAAGAAAAAGAAAAAGCAACAATTACAGCCAATTATCAATCCGGCCTTCTGTCATGGGAGGGGGGGGAGCTCTTTGACCATACTTCACCACGCTCGTGATTGTACGATCAGTGAAGCGCCAAGGGCCGGGCACTGGTTCAGACGCGACCCGCCACGCCTCCACCCCGCGTCTGGCAATCGAACTCGGCTAAACTGCCGGATTCGTATCTCGGCGCGCTAACCACTCCGCCACCGCTCCCCACCCCAAACCCAACCCCCCACCACTGTGGCTCAACATCCATTACGGAAACACAAACCAGGCCGACGAGGAGAAAGGACGGTGGAAAGACAGTAGTGTACAGTGCAACAGCTGAGCGCCACGCGGAGGCGCTGGGCATCAGCCACGGCAGATGTTCACGCGCTGGGGTGGAGGGGTGGTGGGGGGGTTGCCACCTCTGAGCAGCAACAACAACAACAAACCAGGACAACAGGTCCCTGGGGAAGAGGAAGGTGATCTCACAATACCGTGCCAGAAGAAGGGAGAACTATTCATGAATTCATGGTCTTGAGTGGTGCGTGCGATGATTGCTGCTGCTATTACACAAACCGACAAAACCCGGGGATTGTGAATGTCACAAGAAGACGGACACATGTCCCAGGACAGCAGTGACACTGTACACCTCCCTCAAGATAGCGGTCCCAGGGAAAATCGGGACAGCTGGAGACCGGACTCCTGACTTTAGAACATCATCACGCATTCGGTGATGCTGCAGCTGCACGGGCAGTGGTGCTCGATGCACAAATTACATTAAAACCCAACACATTCGTTAATAACACCACTCCAAACAAATTACTTATTATAACAGGCAACGTTTTGGCCAATGGGCCCTGAATTTATTTTAAAAGGCAGTGTTGTTGACAAATGTGTCTCGTCCTAGACTCGGCCATCGCCCTGAATGCATTGACTCCAGCGCCTTGAGATCAATTCGTTTAAATGCCCTGCGCTAAATGAAAAGCAACTCCGAATGTGCCAAAAGAATCAAAGTTTCGAGCACTGCTTATTACCCGCTCCGACTTGTTCATCGTATGTGCGTATGTACGTTGAACTCCTTCCGCACCATACGTAGCCAACCGTGCTAATCGCCAAAAATAAATGCGACGGAAGCTGAACATGCGGTGAGAGAGAGAAGAGAGAGGGCACGTTCCGAACTAGACAAAGCAGCAGCGAGAAGGGAAATGTCCATCAGAAAGGAAATGCAAATTAGAGACGTCGTGGTGACTGTTGAGGAGGTATGTGTGGGGCGATGGCCGGTGAGTGCTGACAGTGGCAGCCAGAGGAGGAAACGCTGCTGAGAGATAACACCGACCGGAGAGGTGGAACGGTGAAATCGGCTTGTGCGACCGGTGCTCGACGGATTGTTGCATCGTGAGAGATGGCGATGGCCTGGATCGATCATGGCTGATGATGATGGCTGTATGTCACCAGTGGCACTGGGATCATCGGGCATTCTCTTGGTAAGCCGGTGCTGGACTTGGGCAACCGGTCACTCACACACGGTCAAACTTAAATTATTCACCAAATTCCAAGATTGGCCGATTTGGCCCAACGGCCGAACCCAAAGCTGCTGTGATCACAGCTTAATATTTACCGCTAATTTAACTGAAGAAGCTTGTGTTGCCTCTGAAACGTCGTGATTTTTATTTTATTTTTATTTTACTTTTATTAATTTAAATTTTTTACCTACGTGACTTTACCGAAAAAACCTAAGAATATGAAGAACTCTCATCAGTGGTGGACGAAGCACGGACGGCTCTGGGGAAGGGCTGGGGCCTAGAACGTCAGTCCCACCTGGTGATGTACGTTTGATTCCCAGCCACGGCTACCATCAGTGGCAAGCGACAACTGAACTGCTTTTCAGCACCCCCCCCCCTTCACCAACCCTGTACTGATCAGCGTGGTGAAGTGTGGTAAAACAACCCACTAAAAATGAAGTGAGGGTTATACATTTTGACTGGTATTGCACGCAATGCAATATCAAACCTTAGTTACATCCATAAGAGGTTTTTTTTTTGGGTTAGATCGCAATCTAACCCAAAAAAATAACCTCTCATGGATGATATTGGTCGCGAAAGCCTACGTGTTAAACTGACCTTCGTTATAGCTTGCCTTGTTGGCTCTGCGGTCCTCTCCGGAATGCGTTCTCAAAAGGCGATTTTTTTAATGACATTTGCCGAAAATTCCGCGCGAGTCGCCGAAAACCCCTCGGCAGCCGTACGGAGTTCGCCGAGCGACGACGACGACGCCGCCGCGGCGACTTCCCCGCAACGTCGGTGTCGCCCGGGGAGACGGCGGCGAGATGGCGCTGCCACGGCGGACGGCGCTAACGCGTCCACTCCCCCACCCGCCCGCCCGCCCGCCCTGCGCTTGAGATCCCCGTGAGCCCGAATCGTGACGAGTTTGAGAAACAAGAAACGCATTCACCGCGCCGACGCTCGCATTGTCGCCGCCGCCGCCGATAAAGGGGGGCTGCGATCTGCCGTCGGGCATTCCCGTTTCGAAAAAGAGTCACCGTGAAAACGAGCCACTTCAGTGCCGTTTGAACCGGCGCTTTAACGTGGGCAGCGCCTCGCGCGCCGCACGGAGGAGCCGCCGTAGCGGGCAGCCTCAGGTGGGCCTCGTCGCGACGCCGCGCGCTACCCTACCACTTCTGTGCGTGCGCAAGTTGAACTTCTTTCGCACCGTACGTAGCCAAGCGTGCCAATTGGAGGACTCGTGACATCCGAGTCACGATTCCCAGTACCGCGGAGTGGTGGGGGGCGGGGGAGCTGCTGGGGATTTTCTCCTCTTCGTGACTTACCCCTTCCGTGGCCGGTTCTCTAGACAACACCCACTGTTGTCCCACCACATGGACTCGCACGTTTACACGGAGACCCACGGTCGCACGTATCGTACTTGCACGACCCCTGAGACTTCCTTAGAAAAACACAGACTTACGTAGAGGCCCAAAAATGTATACAGTGTAGGCATCCTTAAGAGACCCCGAGACCTCTGCACTTACAAAGACTTACATAGAGACCCATAGACTTTTCATTCTTATTATAAAACAAATAACCATTTCTGTGTAGGAATATTAAAAGTCCTGGGGTTTTGTTATAGTCTATCAGTTACCAATCAGGACGATGCATTCACATGTAATTCTCCCCTCTCCGGCTATTGTGAGATAATTCTTCTTCTTCCCCTGATATGCCCCAAGGTTTTTTTGTTGTATGCAGAGGTGGCAATCCTAGCGAGCGAGCCAGCCAGCCTGCCAGCAAATTGTTGGGTCGGTGGTGGCAAAGGCTGTTCAGTGGTGGTGGCGATGTCTGTGCTGGCGACACACACGCACACACACACACGGGCCTCTCTTGTCACCGCCAAGGGAGTGGTGTGCGTTTCCTCTCGGCTTCCTGACGGACGCAGCTGGAGCGAATGCCTAATTCATTGGCAATGGCCGTGTCAGTTTGGCACTTTCATCGTGTGGGCAGTGCCGGATTGTAACCCCTGGCAGCCGCACACAATGGGGCCTGGCTTTCCGCTCTGCCCCGTGTCAGGAGGTCAGTCTCCGGCAATTTCCTATCGGGGTCAGAGGTCGCGAGGGGGCCCCCATTTCTTTTCCACTGCGCGCCCACTCGTTGTAAGGCTGCCGCTGTGCTCGAGACGCCTCTTTGGGCGACCAGTCTCGCAAAGGCCCCCCTTAGATCGCACAGATTGCCCTGGAGGTTAGTTCACGCGGCAGGCCACAGCCCCTCGGACGAGTCACAGCAGCATTGTGCACAGCCTTGTGCGACGTGTCAACAGAAACCGGGACTGTGTGGGCGCGTGCGTGCGGACCGATAAATAACAATTGCCGATTCACGAACTCCGTCGCACATCTACTTTAATTAATTTGATTGCAAATGTGTTGCTCTAAATGTTGCGATTACACACGCCTACACGAGCAACAGCATGCAATGTCGGTATATGTAATAGTTACGACGATTATAATTTACAGAAGAAGGCCTCGTCACGCCGCCGAGTGTGACCACGCCAGTCAGTGGAGGCCCGTGTCGGCCATAGCCGGAAATCGAACACAGGCTGCTGGGGCTTGTTGCACTGTACGCTAGACCACCGATTCACCAATATTGGCGTACTGTACTGTGATATGCGACCAAATATTTTGCGTGCTTCCTCGCGTCTCGGTTCGCTGGGCACGCGAAATGAGACTTTGCGGTGAATTTTAACAACGATAAATTTTGAGTCGAGAGCTCCGCTTCATCTGCATCTCTTGCTGCGTTCACCAAAACTTTGTAGCCGACGTCCCGGGAGGCACTGCTGAGATGGGGAAGCAGCACCTCGCGTAAAAACGTAGAAAGACATTTTTTTCATTTTTATCTCAAGACTTTCATAAGTTCGTCACAGGACTCGGGTTGCCATCTGTCCGCGGTTTCCCCAGGATCATCCTCTTCTACGAGGAGATAGATGTCCTGGAAAATCAGGATATTAAACTGGAGCAATCCGGTGAGCTATAAAGCCCTTTTCACAGAAGTCCAGTAAATCTGTAAACCTACTCAGGATATGAAAGTACCGTGTTTTTTTGTCGGTGACGTAACGCTGCAATGCACCGCTCAAGACAATGCATTCACCGCGTCGTTCTCCCCCTCTTCCGGTACCATGAGATATGATTCTTCCCTTGGACACATCTCGGGATTCTTTGTACCTTCAGGATGTAGCAATCCCAGACAGGGGCCGCCACAGAGAGCGGGGCACGAAAGGTGCCTCGCATAAAAGAGGGGGCCCCACAACGGCCCTGCTGTTCAGTCGCTCATGAACGAGGGGGCAGCCGCGTGGCCTTCTGCCCTTGGGCCCACGTGAACCTCTGGGCAGCCCTGACCCTGGTCACAAGACCGCAGCCTCTCCCCGACACTGCCCGCTTCGAGATTCGCACGGGTAGCGTCCCAAGACTTTCAACAGCGTCGCCCCTGGCGGCCGTCACCACGGCCCAACAGCCTCCACGTTCACGATTAACGGGGGGGGGGGGTGGGCTACCGCCTGCGCATCCCCCCTTAGCCGCACATAACGAGGTTAGAACCTTCCTGGACGATGCCCGGGTTGCACGGGGAGCTGCGGGGCACAGTGCTAACCCGGCCCCCGCTCAATGATTCTGCGACTCCTCCATCCAGATCGAACTCTCTTGTGGGCTCATCCTGATAATTGCTCGAGACGTCACCTGCTGAGCTGAATGAGGAAACTGTTCATTTATTTATGCGCTTGTTTTTTAAGATGGCAGGCCCAAGTGGTTGCCTCTAACGCACGCCGGCTCACGAGCGCGTTCCACTCCGCTCACGGGCAGCGGCAGGACAGTGGTTGGACCACCGCGATACGAGCCTGGAGCTCGTGGATAACATCAGTAGCGAATCTATGAACCAGTCCTGGTCCCCTCCTAGGTCGGTTCAGCCTTAAATGAGTACCTGCCGCACCGCCCTATCGTGTGGTGGCTTTCATAGGAGCATTGGCACTATAACAGCACTTGCCCCAATAGTCTATATGTTTATCGGGTAACCTTTGTCTTTGTGCGTTTCAATGCAATACATCTCAGTCAGTTAACCCGTAACACTTGGGCCTGTGTCACGACCTCCTGCCAGGGAGCCTTCAACACTTGAAATGGCCTCAAGTGCACCTACACTGGCACAAAGGCTGTGCTAACCTCACCGTCACTTAGTGGCGCATGACGCGTGTTGTTGTTGTGTTTAATTGTATTGTTGGGTCTCTGCTTCTGGGCAGTTCTACGATCCAGAATGTAAATTTCCAACACTCTAAAGATTGTGGGGTAATCATTGGTGTAATCACGAAGGGGCTTTTCAACATGGGCGTAGCGTGTCAACCAATTAGGGTCGCAATTCAAAAATAACCCGTGCATCTATCTTGCTTGACAGGGGTGAGAGATACTCGTGAAGTTGGTTCCATGCTCGGAAGGAGCCAAATACTTCGTCACCCACGCTGGGATGGTTGACGGTGCATTCCGCTCCGATTGTGCGTCAAACCATCCACCCATTCCACGAATAACCCACATTTGCTTAAACTGTAAGTTATCATGATTAGATTTGTTTTGAAATCGTGTCTCTGCGGTTCTCAAATTTGCGGAACTGCCCTCTATGCAGTTGCTTCAATACCGAGTATTAAAAAAAATATTTGCAACCATAGCTGGGGAAAAAAAACTAATAAAAAATCCCACATTGAATGCGAAAGACCCGTGACGGATCGTGACGACCTTTGGGGGAAACCTTCAACCAGCAACGGATAAATGACGGCCGGCGATGACGTTGCCGAGATGATTGTTCGATGATCTAGTTGAACGTTCCCTTCACAGAACTGTAGTCCCTCCGTCGCACGCACCCCGTGCACCGTTTGCATTTCCTTACCGCTCTCGCCGCCTTGTAGCGCAAAATGTGGAGCATTATGAGCAGTAGCTCAATATTGAAAGCTGGCGGGGGGGGGGGTTCATCCAGCAGTGGATCGACCATGGCTGAAGATGATAACGATGATGAGTGTTTTTTTTCGCAGGCCACAGTTTCTCTGCTCGAAGCTGTCACTCCACGTAGCTCGTTTGTTAAGTCTAAAGGAAGTCTGCCGGTCAAAGTGTGTTTTGCCGATCTGCCAACAGGCTCATCAGCGTGAAACATCAGAGTGCAATTTCCCATAACTTTGCTCCCCGCTCTGCAAGGCGATGCCCACGACTTAAAACGCGCGAGAGGCGAGCAAAAAACAAATCTGCTCGCGTTTTCTTTCCGGTAAAATTTTCCCCAAGATCCTGTTGTCGTGAACCGTGCCATGGACACGTAACGATTTGTTGTTCATACGGCGAACACAAGTAAGCTCGTGTTTTTTCACGAGACGCATTCATCATCATCATCGCGCTTCATCGTTCAAACACCAGGTGGGAATCTGTCAACACGAAGCGTCTCCTTCAAATGGGCTCCGGGTGACATGGCTTGCAACGCAGGAATGAAGACAATTGCACAACGACGAACGTTAAAAAGAGCAAATGCTTCTCACAGTGGATAGTTTAGAGGGGGTAGATAGGGGGGTAGGGTTGATATTGTATCTACTTGCAAATCGATTTCGGTATTCGGAAAATCAACGGTCCCAACGTAAGATAGGACAATTGCAGTGAGCACTTGGGCGAGTTGAACCGCAGAAAAATAACAAGCGTCGTCTCGAGATGTTGTTTGTAAAAGGGAATGACAGGGGTGGAGGGCTAAACCCCATCGAAAAATCCAGAAAATATCCGAAACAACCAAAATAAATAAAGGCCAATACGAATACGTTTAATATATTACAGCACATCTAAATAAGGCCAGAATAATTTAGTATTTATAATAATAATAATAAAATAATAAAATGAACATCTGCTTTTGTGTGTGAGGACATCGTGTACGCCTGGGAGTCATCTGGAGCAAGCTGTACCCGCTTTCTACCAGCTTTCACGGCACACTCCATGGGAGGCAAATCACTCGGTTTACTGATCGTGGAGATCATTTACTTTTAATTGCAGCGCTCGGCTTGAGACTCAGAGCAGCTTAAGACTTTTGTCTCGGCCTGGCGTATGAAGTTGAACCCAACAACTTCTGGGTGGAGGGGCGAGGGTGTGATTTTTAGAAGCCAACATTTCCAAAATTTTTTTTTTTCCAGCTACAAGTAAAACTAAAAATGTTTTATTTTACCAGGTAAGGCCCACAGAGCTATGTAGCTCTTTTTCAGAAGTGACCTGGCCACAAATGATAGCCCATCGAAGTGGCGTATCACGTGGAAATGTATGGTAAAACTCTCTAAACGCATTATCTAAATGTGGAGGGAAAAACCGGAGCACCCGGAGAAAAATCCACGCGACCACGGGGAGAGAGACACGCAAACTCCAAATATACAGCAGACGCCAGGATCGGGAACGAACCCACGAACTCCTGCATACCAAGCGAGGTAGTTAACATCTCCTAGCCACCGTGATGCCCCCATGAAGTAACATTTGGGGGGCATGAAAGTAGCATTCATGCCCTCCCATACCCCAGTTTTCTAGCCGTGGTATAATAATATCACCATCAATACGTCACATCACTCACGACTCAATTGACGACCATCTCAACGAATTCGTAAGTCTGTGCGGAGCGTAAAAGTAAAAAAACACACACAAAGCGGACGAGTGCGCCCTTACCGGCTTGCTCGAGTTGACCCTGTTTGGGCCCTGTGGCAAAATCATCTTCCCTTCTTCTCGACGACGACGCCGCCGCTCCTCCTCCGTGCCGCGTGTGCGCGCGAGAAGAGCGATTCTCCGTGCCGCGTCCGCTGGGGCGAGGCGCGCGAGAAGAGCGACCGCCGCTGAGATGGGGCGAGCGATGGAGCGAGCGGAGCGGAGCGGGCGGGTGGGTGGGTGGGCGGTTTCCTGGGCGGCCCGCGCGGTTCTGTCCACAGTTCGTTGCAGGCTGGCGGGTGGATGGGTGGGTGGGGGAGGCTGTGGCGATGCCGACAAAACTTGGGGGCGATTGTGGCGAGGCGCTGCGCTCGGACAAGCTCTGGGGGGGGGGGTGGGTTTGTCGTCACGCACTCTTCGCGGGTCTCTTTCCCCTCGTCGGTGGTGGCGAGTCGAGTCAGTCGACGGCACGGAGACCACCTCCGCTGCTCCTCCTCCTTCTTCCTCCTCCTCCCCTGTAACCACCCCCTTCCCCCCGTTGCCTTCTCGTCAGAGTGGCCGGGCGTGCCGCGGAGCGAGCGAGCGAGGGAGGGAGCGCGTCACTGAGCCGGAGCCGACGCCGTCAAACACAACTTCAATGACTTGAGCCTCCTCTCCATTTAGCCTCGACGCTTCGCTGATCTGTGGCGTTTCCAAGTTCCACCTACCCGGGTCGTACCATTCGCCGAGGCGAGGTCGGAGGGGTGCGCGCCAATGCAGTTGAGAAATATGACGCTCGGCGTCACGGGGCCCGTCCCTTATCGGGCGAGTCAAATTTAGCCGAACGGTCGTAAACAACAACAACAAACATCCCCAAAGCAGATTAATTTCGATGAGCCACCCAAAAAAATCCCATTGATCGGGGTCACGGAAGCCCGCTTTGGATACGGTCTGCTCGCAAGCAAACGCTGCGAGTGGTACGGTCTCGCCCACATAGCTGGAATTCCTCGGGTCACATGACTGCGTTTAGATCATCAAAGCCGCGTGGGGAGGGGAGTGCGCGCGAGGCGCACGGAGCGCGAGCTGCCCACTCCGCCTGGGACACTCCGCATGGGCCCCTTCGGCGTGGCCCAGCGTGGCCCAGCGTGGCCCAGAAGAATAATTTGGGGGGTGGGGGGTGGTAAGGATTCTTCGTCCCACGCAATGTGCACGGCATTAAGGGAGCTCTATGAGGAAGGGGGGCGCGCGCGAGCATCCTCAGCGTGGCGCAGAAGAAGAGGAGGAAGAGGGGGGGGGGAGTCACACGCGATGTGCAGGGCAGTGAGGAAGGGAGACGAGCGGAGATGCACTTCTTTCGAACTGCTTTTGCCGTGTGTGTGTTTCGTTTGTCGTCGTCGTCCCCCCCAATACTCCGATGAGCACGGTTGGTCACGTGCGGTGCGAAAGAAGTTCAACTTGCAGTACGCACGCACAGCACGCGACGTATGCCAACGCGCGTAGTCGGAGTTGTCCAGGAAATGAGATGACGGGGGGAGGTTGACAACAAGGACGCGTCACCAAGCGGGCGCTCGTCGCAAATACGGTGTGGTGACAACAGCGCCTTTTATGATCTGGCGCGATGGTTATGGCGAGGCATAGTTCCGCTTTTAGTCTCTTATTGCCCCTGTGAGGATTTGTGCTGCTCCTGGTCGTACGAACGACGATGGGGTCGGGGCTGTCTCGGTTAACGCCACGACGGAGCGCTTCATCGCAAAGTGAACAAATGCCCGGAGAGGGAAACGAAACTCACTCACGGTCTTATCGCCTTTGTATGGGATCATGACCTCTCAACGCATTCGACATTCCAATCGGAAGTGTGAGCAAATATGAAACACACGTGTAACAGATTCCTCATCGACATCAACGTCAGTCATTGTCTATCCGCTGTTGGATGAATGCCGCTTCCCAGCGGTTCTGCGGTGCCACAGTCCGTCTCGTTCGCCTGAGCTGATCTCATCTCTCCATCTACGCCGCGGTCGTCCTTTGAGGCGCGTGCTCCCTCCTTTGACTGTCATTCCACCACCAGTCTCATACGTTGCGCCATCATCATCACGACGATCGTTCCTTCTAGCGATGGGGCGTCCTTACCCACACTCAGTGAATTTTCGTTGCAGTCCCTGCAACAACAAAACACCACTGCGCCTTATGGAAAACATTTATTGCTTTCATATTAATATTTTTTTATTAATATTTCGGTTTTAGCACAGCGCGTACGGTACAGCGTTTGGAACGGAACGCCACTATTCTGAGACGCGTACAATGACATGTATACAGGGGGCCTTCATTGGGTCTTACTGCCGCATCAGATACGGGCCATCCCTTTGCACGAATCCCATAATCCCGGCCAGCTGCGTGCCACGGGACGCTGCGGCTGCGGCTGCGGCGCTCTCTATATGCCTGCGCTCGGCCAGCCCCGGAGGAGTTTCACTCTGCAGGGGCGGCGGCGGCGGCGAGCGCTGTGGGAACAGCCCTGCTGGGCCAGTCGGGGTCAGAGCCCTCCTTCCTGTGCTGGGGCCTCCGGGCAGCAGCAGCAGCGGCGGCGGGGGCGGCAGTGGGAGCGGGGAGGAGGAGGTGGTGGTGAGACAATGGAAAACACACATCCTCATACAACCCCCCCCCAACCAAACAGCACGCAGCAGCGTCCCCGCCAACCACCCGACCACCCCCCTTTCCTCCCCCCTCCCCACCCTACTACACCCAACAACCCCAGCCCGAGCAGTGTAAATAAACACGAGGCAGATGTCGGATCGGGTGTCCAGGACCCTCGACTAAAACTGCACAAATGCAGCTATACGTGCATGTCATTATCGTCGGCCATGGTCAATCTACTGCTGGATGAAGGCATCCGCCGCCCCCCCTCCCCCCCAAGCTGTTGACGTCCTTCACGATCCTGTTGGAATAATCCATCGAGCACACGAGCTGATTTTATCGCTTCGTTTCCGAGTTGGACATCCTCTTGGATGTATTCCATTCCTTGGCCAGCACTGTATTTTTTAATATATATACATACAGTGCATTTGCTCTGCCAATGTATGTTTAATGAGCTCTGAAGTGTTTTAACAATGCTTTTTATTTATCCAGGAGAGGCTCACTGAGTCTCATGTCCAATATTTCTGAGGATCCCGCTACATTGGGATTTTTGGCCAATTCCATTCATGAGAGTGTTTTGCTTCACGTGGGTTGGATACCCGAGAGCCTGGAGAACCACCACACATACGAGTGGGTGACACTCAAATGTTCGCACGGATGGATTCAAGAATCTGTCCACCCAGCTGTATGAATGGAATCTATCCAGCATCTATTTTAAACCGCCATCTCTTAGCCCACCGGCATCCCAAGCCTTCGACCACTGTTATTCCCAAGCAGAGAGGTCTCCCCATCGTCAGTGACAGCCCAGGCACAAACTCTGTTCTCGCTTCCGCGACCTGACAAGACTGCGCGCACGTTCGCAGCGGTTCGGCGGAACCATCAGATGTAGTGGCGGCTCTGCTCACCGTTTTCTCAGGCCGTGCGCGCATTGTGAGCTAAAATTAAAACCGCGCCGATTGTGCGAGACCAACCCAGCATCTGGCCGCCCGGTGCCAAATTCTGAGCGCCGGGACAATGCGGCGATGGTTTATTTCGAGCGTCCTGCGTGGGTACAGCCAGCAACGCTTTGAACCTCCTGAACCCATGAAAATAAACAGGGGGTGGGCCACTTCAACCACGAAAGGGCCATGTGGGTTAATTGAGGGATGGCTGTTGATTCCACGGGATGCTGGCGTGGTGTGCGATGGTTAGCGCACTCGACTTGCAATCCAGAGGTCGCCGGTTCGATTCGAATCTCGCAGCCTTCTGTGCGGCAGTTGAAAAGAAGGTTGCAAGTTTTTTTTTAATCCACTCCCCCACCCCCTGCTTCTCTCCACTCAGCGGTATGGGGCCGTCCATAAGTGACGTCACGCACCTAGGGGGGGGGGGGTCAGACATTTGTGACGATGTGTGA
>CM025626.2:9994269-10005467 GCA_014621495.2 Entosphenus tridentatus
TTGGAGGGCGGAGGGGGCGGGGGTGACGGGGTGGGGGGTGGAGGGGGTCGGGGGGGGTATGCAACGTGGGGTTATGAGGACGCTTCGTCTTCCCGTCCTATCGTCCATCCGACCGCCCGCTCGCTACGGTCACGGAAACTCCAAAATCACGACTTTCTTTTTTGCGGCCATGCGGAAACTCGGAGTCCTCGCTTTCTCCGCGTGCACCGAGTCACTCGGAGCGAGCATCGTCAACCTTGTTGGTTCGCTGCGCTTACGAGCAGCGCTCATTTTCGGCCAAGTCTCGTGTGGCCTGGCGCACCACGACCCCGGCCTCTGTCTCGCTGCAGCCGTGGCCGCTCGTCACGTGCCCATCCACGCACGTCGACGAGAGACGTGGAAGACGTTCGGTGAGAAACGAGGCCCCGCTCCGGAGAGATGCCGAACGGACGTCACTCGACGGGCGTTCATGGGTTCGGGAAAATACTTTTAAGTAGGGCGGTAACATATTCCTTGTGTCTTTCGGTAAAGTCACGAAACTTTACCGAAAGACCCAAAGGAATATTAATTCCTGCAGTCACGAAAGCTTTCAGTCAAGGCGGTAACACAGTTTAGTGACAACATTCTCAAACGTCGCTGAAGCAGCTGACCGCGGGGCGGATGGACGTGATGCGTCGACACGGTGATCGGGCGTGCCGCTCAGAGGGCTCACGAATGTAACGTTCTCCCGTCCTGTTCCAGTTGCGAGTGTGCCTCAGCGGCTCTCACGATGCTGACCTCGAAACCCGACGCAAGGATTCTCATTGCGCCGCAATTCGCACGCGCGGAATATTTCCCCGCGTGTCGCCGGTCAGTTATGTATCTATTTATGCGCACGTTTGTGCACGCGCGCGCGCGGTGTGTGTGCCTGTATAGCTAGTCTAGACTCATTCAATATTAAGCCCGCATCTCTTAAGCGTACACACTATACTGCGCAAGTATTTTACTCACAAATACCTCCGCAGGGTTCTTACGTCTTTGCCGGCCGAATGTGAATTTTTAAAAGTGTTCAACAAGTCGTAGTGTGCTGGCAACGAAATTGAGGTTTCGGAACTTTTAACCAATCATCCTGCCGGGACTGGCCGGCGCGGTGAAGCATGGTCCAATCACCGCCGTGACTGATATCACTTGGGGGGGGGGGGGGCAGGCTTCATCCAGCAGTGGATTGATAAAAAATCCATATAATGCCTTTCATTCCGCTTGTACGATCGGCATCGCTGTCACGAGATGGCTACATTTGCGTTCTGGAGCAAGCCGTGTAACCACCTTGGCCGAAATCGAGCTCAGGTCGCCGGGTTCGTAGCGGCAGTGCGTTAATCGCAGCGCCACCACTCCCAGACGCGAGTCACTCGTGGCGAGGCCGAGCGAGGGCAATGATCCCGTAGCAGCATCGCGACCGGTGAAGGTCGCGCCGGTCCTGGCGATGGAGGTGGAATATTGGCAGAAGCATGTTCGTGGCGGGGGGGGGGTGCAAATGGGGATACTGGCCCCCGATACGTTTAGTTGGATGCTGTGTGCAGCATTGAAAGTGAATATTTGGTGACTCCTGAAGTGTTTCCGTTTGAGAGGCTTTTAGTATCTGTCCTTCTGGACTCGCACGTCAGATTAGCACGGTTGGCTACGTACGATGCGAAAGAAGTTCAACATACATACGTAGAATATTCCGCAATGAAAATTCAACGTGTGTGCAATGTAGTTTGTTCCCCAACAACCGGGCGACTTTCTCAAGGCGCGAGCAAAACCAACACAACTCCCGCGCACGTCCGTCGACTTCTCGTTCGCCCTCGAGGAGAGATTTGCGTCAATTTCTTTGCGACGTTGACATGGAAGATGTCCCTGCCGATCCGCGAAGCCGCGGCGCCTGCGCTTGACGCATCCCCGATATGCGCGGCCGGCTACGTACGGCGCGAAAGAAGTTCAACGGACATACGCACACACACGACGATGAACGCGTGAGAGTTTTGTTGTTGTTCTTGTTGTTGCCGTGACGCTGAAGCACGCTGCGCCCTCCTGCGCCGTGCGCGTCTGGGCGCGCCACGGCGCACTCCACGGCGCCGCTGTGGCAGCGTCCGCTGTGGCAGGGTCCGCTGTGGCAGCGTCCGCGACCGCCGAGAGCGGGCGGAGTGACACGAAGGCCGGCACGAGCTGCTGGGCCGCGTTAGGCCGAGTTACGAAGATGAGACCTGAGCAGGTGCCTCATATCATGCATTTATGCAGAGCGTGTCGGTGTTTACCGGGCCGTGCCGCGCGCCGCGGGGACCCTCTTCATTATTGATACGTCGAATATGGTTTCTGGACCGCGCTCTTTCTCCCTCCCCAGGAGCGTCCGCGTGAAAGGCTTCCCCGCTCCCAGGGCCGCTCGACTCTCCTCCGAGACGGCGCGACTCACTCCGCCACCCCCCTCCTCCGACTCCTCTCCGCGCCGCTTCAATCTTTCTTAAATCAAAATCAACGGGGGCAAATCTATCCCGAAGCTTGGGACGTGTGTGCGCGCGTGTTTTTTTTCTTCTATCTGTCCTTTCACTTTGTACTTATTTTGTTTTTGTTATTATAATATTACATGGGGGTTTTTTTTGTACGGGGCTAATAGTCGGAAAAGTTGAGACGTTATGAATTTTGGTGGAAGCCAGCGCATATGCAATAACGCATTTGTCAGAATCAAATGATGTCCATCACACGGAAGTAGAAGAGCGCGTGCGAGCGTTTCTGCGGATTTTTATTGTTTCATATCGGATCATTCGCGGTTAGGGGATGGCATCCAGTGTTTGTTTTAATATTGAGAACGAAATCAGCCCTATTACTGTTTGGGGGAAACGGGGCCCCAACACAATATGAGTGTTTATCTGTGTTGTGTGTCTTTGTATTTGTGTGTGCGTGTGTACGTGCATGTGTGCGGGAGTGTAGCAGTTAGGACACTGCACTACGAACCTGGCGACCCGGGTTCGATTGCCGCTCACGGCCAACACCAGTGACGATTATTTGAACAGATCCTGGGCCTCCCCTAGGTCGACTCAGCCTCAAATTAGTACCTGGTGCGATATGTAAACATTGTCACTGGCGAGGCAAAGGCAGCCGGGCGTGGTGCTGGCCACCCACCCCCTCGTGTGCCGTACCGGCCTTCATAGGTGCTCGATAACGGCACTTGCCCCTACAGTCTGTTAAGGCTATACGGAGGGATCTTTGTTTTGTGTGTTTAATATTTACTGGGGTAGAGCGGTGAGTATCGTTATGAACCAGATTAACCGAGTTCGATTCGGATAAAATCAGTGGGAAATATTCGAACCGGTCCTGCTCCCCCAACCCTCCCCCCCTTCCTTTTTTAACCAACCCGAAACTTGCACTGACAGGCGTGGTGAAGTATGGTCGAAGAACTTCCATGACCGACGCGGTGTGTGGAGGGGCCTTCATCCACTCGTCCATTAAGAATGGCTGAGATACAACTTGTTGTTATAGCGTCGACAAAACGAACAGAGGAATCTGCGTATTTCATGAACGTTAGCTCAAGTAAATACAAATAAAAACACACAGCAACAACAACACAAAACTCCCCACAATGCGATTGTTCATCACGGGTCTGGCATTTGGGCCAGATGGGCCCGGCAGTAACAGGTGGCTGCGTGTCGCCTTCTCCCTTGTGCGCGAGTAGACACGGGATCGTGGCGCGATGCGACTTCGCCGTTCATCAACTCGTACCTGTTCGTGCCGTCCTGCCTCGTTGTCAAACGTGGCCGGTTGTTTATTTTCGTTTGTTTTTTTAATCTTCTATTTGTTGACGCTGGGAAAGAAACATTCTGCCGCGAGCGGTTTTGCAAGAATGACCCACAGACGACCTTGTTGGTGGAGGGGGAGAAAAGTTTCAGAATTTAAATCTGAAGAAGAAAAAAAACACGTTACTTTAAATAATCACAAGCGCCGCGTGAAATTATCATCAACCAATCCGAGTAATTCCTCCGGTTTTTGTCGTCTTCTTCTGCTTCTCATAAACAACACAACCGATCGTCCCGAGGAGCGTGACTGCTCGCCATAGAGCACCAGCGATCGTCTTGTGTTCCGCTCGACAGAAGGTGTGAAACCAAGTGATGAAAGCCGCACAAAGGAGCACGGAGAGGTACTTTCTTGGGAGACAGGCAGAGGGACACGTGGAGGCGAGAACTTACGCAAGCCAGAGACGTCACATTAGCCGTTTCGAAAAAAAAATAAGTGCCCTGGGCCAGGAGACGTCGCCGGTGGTGGAGACTAACAGTGGAGTGGCAGGCGAAGGAGGCAACACGCCCGAGTTGAGCGATCAAATTAGCTCGTTGGTCGGTGGCCGGGATTCGAACTAAAACAGCAAGTGCGGTTCGCAGCGTAGTGCGCTAACAACTGCGCCACCGCTCGTTGACCACGCTCTCCGATTTTTTCCCGCACCTCCGATTAGCGCCGTTGGCTACGTACGGTGCGAAAGAAGTTCAACATACATACGAGCGCGGATTCTGGATGGATCGTTGTGTCGCGAGACCGTGAGCGATGGCGACGGCCCGTGGATGCCTTCGTCCAGCAGTGGATAGATCATGGCAGATGAACGTGATACAATCTATTTGCAGGTTGGACTTTGAGCCTGCGACTTCCAATAGGAGGGCCTCTTTGTGGACATCTGCCACTGAGTTCATGGTGGTGGATGTGGCAGTGCAGGCGTTGACGGTGGTGGTGGCTGATTTAGCGGCACCACCCTGGACGTAGACAACACTGGGCAGTACAGTAGTGGAATATCTCACAACACCGGAAGAGAGAGAAGAACCTATTAATAATTATAAATTATTTTTATTTTACCAGGTATGGCCCACTGAGCTCCAAAGCTCTTTTTCAGAAGCTATATGACCGCAAATGACATTATTACTGGATGGATCGTTGTGTCAAATCTAGAAGACATTCTTATTACTCACCAACCGATAGAGGCTGGGACTTTATAATGTCAGATGTCCTAGGATCTCAGCTTCCTCTTCAACGAGAGGCAAATCGTGGGAAAACCAGGACAGGTGGCAACTGTTGTTAGTTGTCATGGTGTTGACGGCGATGATGGTAGCATCGGTGTTGGCTTCTTTTGGCACTGAAGGCAATGGACCATCAAAGGCAAGAATGCCCTGCATAGCCTCTATTTTTATATATAACAGAAGACTTGTTGGGAGGGCAAGCGCTGTTGGCGAGATCCTATAAAGGTCGGCACTGCACACGAAGAGGTGGGTGTGACCAACAAAACTCCCAGCCGCCTTTGTCTCACCTAGTGGCGATGTTGACGCACCAGGTAATCATTCAAAAGCTGAGTGGGCCACCGCTTCAAATGTCCGCCACTTGTATTTGGCGCCTTGTTTGTAGCGCAGTGCGCTAACCACTGCACTACCGCTACCCCCACAATGATGACAATGGACCATCACAAAGACAAAGATTCCCCCCTTCCCCGCATAGCCTCAGCATGCTGTCGAGGCAAGGAAACCGCTGGCGAACACCTCTGAAGGCCAACACAGCACACGAGGGGGGCGGGTGACTAACACGACGCCGGGGCCGCCTTTGTCTCCCCAATGATGGACCATCACGCGCGGCTGACTGTGCGTCGTAGCCGGCTCGGCGGGGCTGACTCGGGCCGAGTGAAAACAAGTGTTGTGGGGCACGGCTGTGTTGTCTGGGACAACGGAGCGTCGTGCCGGGCACCGTGGGGGCGCAGTCTCATCTGGCGAGGCGGCAGCAGCAGCGCTCTTTAATTGGCCTCAGCAGCAAACAGCATGGGAGCGGAGCGCGGGCCAAGCCGGATTGTGCTCCTCATTAAGACGTGAAAAAGATTTGCCCGCAGCAATAATCTGATGGCTTTGTCATTGTGCACTGGCGCACAGCAACGAGCGATCATTCCCGCTCCCTCCCGCACGCCTTCCTTCCCCTACTCCTTGCCCTCTCTCCCCATCTTGTCTACCCCCCCCCCCATCTCTATCACCCCCCCCCCACCTCGTGTCTCTATCTCGCGGTGCTCATTGTGGGGGAAGGGGTATAAAGGGTATCGGAGGGGGGGGCGGTCGAGGGTCTTTGAAAACGAACAGGCGCGCCGCCGCGTTGGGAGCGTATCTGCGTCACTATTAATTACCCCTTTAATTCCCGATTCCTGCGTGAGGAGGCCGTGCCGAGGGGCTGCCCCCCCCCCAAATCTTCCCACCCAGCCCCCTCCCTTCCCTTACCCTCGACCCAGTCCCCAGGGGACGGTTGTCTGAGTTGTCTCTCATCTCACTCGTGGCCTCCCCTGTCCTCCCAGGCTGAGACCCGTGTGTCTTAATCCCTCACCACCACCACGGCCGCCACCACCGCCACCACCGCCAACACCCCGCTTCACCCAACGCACGCGTGCGCACTCGCCCTCAGGCGTGCGCGCTCACAACTCCACCACTTTGCGCTCCTCGCAAACGCGCGCACTCTTCTGGGGGCAGCCTCACTCGCTCGCCAGCTCACCGCTCGCTCACCAACTCACCCCTCGCTCACCAGCTCACCCCTCGCTCGCCCACACCGCTCGCTCACCAGCTCACCCCTCGCTCGCACACTCCGCTCGCTCACCAGCTCACCCCTCGCTCGCTCACACCCCTCGCTCGCCAGCTCACCGCTCCCTCACCAGCTCACCCCTCGCTCGCACGCACCCCTCGCTCGCCCGCACCGCTCGCTCACCAGCTCACCCCTCGCTCGCCCACACCGCTCGCTCACCAGCTCACCCCTCGCTCGCACGCACCGCTCGCTCACCAGCTCACCCCTCGCTCGCTCACACCGCTCGCTCACCAGCTCACCCCTCGCTCGCCCGCACCGCTCGCTCACCAGCTCACCCCTCGCTCGCTCACACCGCTCGCTCACCAGCTCACCCTCGCTCGCACACACCGCTCGCTCACCAGCTCACCCCTCCCTCGCTCACCAGCTAACCCCTCGCTCGCCCACACCGCTCGCCCACCAGCTCACCCCTCACTGACTCGCTCGCGCTCACGGTGCCCGAGCCAGTGGGCCGTGCCGCGCACCACCGCTGAGTCGATTTTGTGCCCCCCGCGGCGCAGCTGCGGCGGGGGGCGGTGGGGGCAGTGGTGCCGGGATTAAGAGCGCGCACCGGGGTCTGTAACAAGTGTTGACAGAGGCTGCTCCGCGTGGCCTTGGCTCAGAGCTGTGCGCCGGGGCGGAGTCGCGGGCTGCTGGGAATGGGGTAGGGGGAGGGTGCGGGCAGGCGGCGGCGGCTCCTCGTTAGGGGACAGGGAGAGAGAGTTGGGGGGGGGGGGAGCTCGTGCAGCTGCGGGGACGTGGAGCGGCGATGACCACTGGGATGGTGGTGGCAGCTGCACTCGGCCTGCGCCTGCAATTATCACCCTGCGCGGAGTTTGGGACCTGTTTATCAGCGTGATCGTCCTGCGGGCTCTTGACAACCCTTTCCGTTTTTTTTTGAAACCACAAAAACAAACTGTAGCGAATGTCTCGTGGAGACGACGGCGACGACGAGGATGGGGAGATGCCATCCGCGTCCTTCACGCTGACCGCGTGGCTCACGTGGACCTGAGAGGTTTATGAACTTAACGCCAGAAGTTCGACGAGGATTATAAAACAGAATAAGCAAGGTCGTTTTCCCCCAAAACGCTCAGCGGCCAGAAACAAACAGCGCTATTTACGACGGCGGTGCGATCGATTGTTGAATTGAGCAAGGTTGCTGTAAAAACTTGGGAAAAGAGACGATGATGATGATGACGACGGGTGGAAGAAATTCAATAGCGGAGCTGTGGAAGGGAAGAAACAGAAAGAGAACTGCGATGACCTGCAGTGTGATGGGTGGGTGGGTGGGCAGGTTGGTGAGTTAGTGGGCATGGGGGGAGTGTGTTGTTGTGACCTGCAGTGTGATGGGTGGGTGGGCAGGTTGGTGAGTTAGTGGGCATGTGCGGAGAGTGACCTGCAGTGTGATCGTTGAACACAGTACGAATGAGACGAAACGGGCAGTGTCTGGTCGACCTAGTCCTCAGCACGGGAGGATAAATCAGTGAGTGAAGATTACGGGGCCAGTGACCATGGCAGTAGCGATAGAAGAGCGATCAGGAGGACTTAGATTTAAGGATGAAAAAATTAACCCGTAAAAACAAAGTTTTTCACTATAAATCCTTTATATGCGTGGCGGCTAGAGTCCTCTCGTCCTCTGGCTTGAGATGGCTGCCACCTATGGGTCAGATGATTGCCTGCCACCATTAAGCAATTGGTAATTAAATATTTTAAAAATTGCCTAAAAAGTTTAAAATTTGGGGGAAAAAAATTCACGAAAATAAATTGTCACGCACAACGAGTCTGTGTGCAAAATGTCAGCTCGATTGGATCACGGGAAGTGGGATAAAAAACGACCGAAGGATTTGCACGGTCGTAAGCGCGCAAGCAAGCAAGCAAGTGAACTTAATATAAAGGATTTAAAAATGCAGTCTTCTACGCTTGGCAGGGATACGTGACAATTACTGCGGGGTCACACGCATCTACATTTACTGCCCTCTTGCTCAGTCCACTGCTGGATGAAGGCCTGCTACGCCACGTCACTCCTGCGGGATGTTTGACCATACTTCACCACGCTTGTCAGTACGGCTTGGTGACGCAAGGCATCAGGGGGAAACCAGGATCGGTTACCATAACTTGACACTGATGTTAGCAGTGGCTGGGAACTGAACTCGAGTGGCCGGATTTAGAACGCAGTGCGCTCACAACTGCGCCACTGCTGATTCCTGCCCAGGCAGTAATAGTCAGGGCCGTCCATGGTGGCATGATGTGGGGGGGCCGGGACAAATCCCGCGACGCCTTCAAACTAAACCGGAAGAATTACAGCTGATACCGTGACCTCGAAGCGCGGGGCCCCCCCAAAGCACGGGGCCTTGGGCAGTCGCCCCGATTCGCCGTACCATAGGGACGCTTCTGCATATAGTAATACAATTATGAAGCGTGGTGGCAATTACACGTGTAAATTTCCCACGCGTCACAATCTGATGAAAAAAAAAACCCACGACGTCCCCTGATGGATCGGATAGACACGTGGTGCCACTGGGTGGCTGACTAAGTGATGCGCGCTCGCCTGGGTGAACGCTGATGTTAACCAATTGAACTGTAGGCATCCAAGGTCAGAACAACAAATTTAACAAATGTATACATTTTGAGTCGTGTCCATGATCCTTTTCGCTTAGGTGTCTTACATTTTAACATCGTCATCATCAGCAGCAGAAGCCATGGTCTCATCCACTGCTGTAAGAATTGTTCCATGCCGTATAAACTATACATGATATATGCGTATATGATTAGAATCCTTATCAGAATCATATTCTTTATTTAGACTGGAAGAATCCGATGAGCTATGAAGCTCTTTTTCACAGATGTCCATGCATACACGCCGATGCCCAGAAAATCATGAATCCGCCCGAAGCTCAGCAGGGGCCGAGCCTGGATAGTGTTTGGATGGGTGGCCACCGTCCCGGGGCTGCGTGGTGGGCAGTAGCAACATCCTTTGTTGCACTGCACTTCTGTGGTCCCACTTGTATGCTGCCCGACTTCAATTAACCGGACCGTACTGACCAGTGTGGTGAAGTATGGTCACACAAACCCCACGATCTGAAAAAAAATATTTTTTTAAATACATATATATAAGCAAATACTTTAATTTAACAGTTAAAACAAGGCAGTTGAGGGTCAGTCGTGACGTCTGATCTCGCGCAGCGCAGGGCCGTCCGTGCGCAACGCACAAACCAAACGAAACAACGTGAAAGGTAGAGGCGCAGCCCTGCAGCTGCTTGCTTACGCCACCGCTAGCGAGAAGGTGGCCTCGGCTCGAGGAAGCTCCATGCAGGGATCCGCTGAAGAGGGCATTTCCCGCCCTCCTCTTCCACACTGCTCAGACGTCTCGGAAGAGGTGGGCGCAATCACACTTTACCCCACCGCACGGTGCCCCCCCCCCCCCCCCCAGTGTACTTCTGGGTCGGCAGAGGCTGGGGGGCGGGGCGGGGGGGGTGTAAATTAAGAAACTTGCCCAATGCGCATGTACACACGACAACAACCCCCCCCCCCCCCACGATTTCTCTAACAACATTTAAACGTAATGCCATAATAACAAAAGGCCGAAGTAATTGCCCGTGTGGCATTGGCCATGGTGCACAATGACCCTTTGCCTTGGGGAGGGCCCCGGGTGCATCTTTGTCCATAATAAGGTCAGAGCCAGCGGTTGACCCCTCTCGAGAGACGCCTGCCCGGCCTCCCTGGACCACGCTGCCCTGCCAGCCTCGCCCCCCCTCCCCCCGCAGGCTCCCTTCCCCAGGGCTCCCTCTGCGCCGGCCATCCAGCGCTTGGTGCCGAGATCGCTGGCGCGGGTCACAGTGCAGAGCGCTGACAGCAGCGTGGGTCCCCATGCAGCCTCAACAGGGGCACCGCATTCGTGGGCAAAGCGAGGAGCGCATCGAATATCTATCTGCGGCTCAAATGCAATTGTCGCCCTACGCCCGCACCGCCTATGAGCACGGTTGGCTACGTACGGTGCGAAAAAGGTTCAACACACGTCCGTACAAATAGTGATCAACAGAACACGCGAATTGACGTACGCAAGTTAAATCCTCTCTCGTGTCTCTCTTGTCTGCATCTCTCTTCTCTTATCTCACTGCATCTTTCTCTTCTGTTATCTCGCTCAGATTATCTCAATTAAAAGTAGCACCATCACTGCGGTGTAATGATCAGCAAACTCGACTTGCGATACAGAGGTTGCCGTCTGCAGTTGAATCAATGGCACAGAGATCTTACCCCCCCACCCCTCGCATCCTCTCTGTCCACCCAGCAGTGCCAATGGATATGTACACCGCAGTCGATCGGCAGCAGTTCGTGTGTGGTGGGCGAAAGTGTGGGTACTCCCATCTCTTCCGTGACATGTGGCCTGCGGCATCTCGAGAAGGCCAACCATCCTCCAGAGTTGTGGTCCCCAACCTTTCTGGACCCGCGGAGCAATAAAAACCCGCAATCACCGCGCAACAATAACAACATCACTATGGGAACCTCATTTGCCAGTAAAAATATGATAATTGGTTTTTTACCCTTCTATCTGGCAACAAAACTGACACCTTTTTACAAGGAGTCAAGTTTGCACATTATCAGAGTTATGTCTTTTGTTTGTATTATGACTGCAGGTATTGCGGTCTATG
>CM025626.2:10006364-10031413 GCA_014621495.2 Entosphenus tridentatus
GAAGAATCTCAATGGGAATAATCTCAGTGAAGATAATCTCAGCGAGAAGAATCTCAGCGAGAAGAATCTGGATGAGAAGAATCTCAATGAGAAGAATCTGAATGAGAAGAATCTCAGTGTCTACAGCCAGTTCCACGGGGCGCTTCCCACGGCCGTGAACCGCGGCTCTCGACAACGAACAACTCATCGCACCCGTCAATAACACCGTGGTCTTGTGAGAGGAGACATAATCGGCGACGTTTCGGACAATGCCCCTTCTTCAGCTCTCTCGAGCTGCCCCAGCAGTCGTGAGAAAGCACTTGGAGGGCTGCGCCTTTGGCTTTTACCTTCCCGACAGCTTTCCACGCCGGCCTCTCAATGCCCCCATCCTCCCCCAGCCCGCACCCCCCAGCAGCCCGCGCCATCGGGGAACTGATTACGGAATTGCGATCGGAGACGCGGCTCGGGCACACGTTGCCAAGCCCCGCGTACTGTGATCACAGTAATTGGCGGAGGAATAATTGGGACTCTTAACGCAATTTGACGACTCGTTTCTGGTGTAAAAGGCGCACGCCCGCGCGCGTGCGTGTGTGTGTGTGTATATATATAGATAGGGAGATGGATATTGGAAAGCAATAATTAGTGGCATTTTCACGACCAAAATATGTGCAACAGAAAGTAATAAAACACGTCGCAGTTGTGTGATGATCACACACGGGCCTAGAAAACAGAACGTCGTTTTACGTTCATTAAACAGCAATTCTGCATGCGAAGCGGACACTTGTTAATGAATTATTTAAATTAAAATAAAGTGGCGTGGATAGAGGAAAATTTGTTTCCCGGTAAATGTATAGCCTTTATAATTAAGTTAAGTACTCGGGAAAACGTCTCCGATTAAGCTGGCTCCTCGAGAGTGACGAGTTGATGGTCTCAATCCTGTCACCAATGGCTGCACACGTGAAATACCGTAACATGTTGTATGTTATTATTGATTACTAGGGAATTACTCTTTTTGGATGGTGTTGTCAAGTAGTTTTTTCCAGTAGGGGGCAATGTAGGCTGCGTAATCCCAATGGAGTGATTTGCGGGTCAAATTCCAGCATTGGGATATTGAAACGTGTGGGGGGACTTTTTTTTGCTTTGGTAGGAAACAGGAGAACCTGGTGAAACCCCACGCAGAACAGGGGGAAAACACACAAACTCCACACAGAAAGGAGCCCGAATCGGGAATGGGACCCATGCTCTTCTGGTGCTGTGGGCACCAGTGGTGCCACTGCGCTGCCACACTGGACGCCTGAAGCAGGCAGGAGCGAGTGCGTAGCGAACCCGATGGTCATCCATAATACAGGTTTTTTTGGGGTGAGATCGCGTAAATATATAAATGTGTCGTTAAAACCCGCCACCACCCGCCACAGCCAACTAGTAAGGTTTGTCCCGTAAACAGAACGTGGCCAATTCGTCACTAGTACAGCACACCGGTGTGTTGGAGAGCCAAGCCACAACATTTACAGTTTGAGTACGACGTTTCGCCAGTAATTACAACTAGCTTCATCAGGCGACAGCCAGATTTGTGCTGTACTAGTAACGAATTGTGTGCTGTACTAGTAAGGAATTAGCATGTTTTGTTTACGTGACAAATATATTTATGCGATCTAACCCAAAAGAACCTGTATTATGGATGATATTGGTTGCGAAAGCCTACGTGGTAAACGGATGGTCATGTTTACAGTTAAGTGAATAATCTCATCTCCTACATTCCATTCACTCCTCTGCAGATAATAACAACACTCATCATCATCATCAGCTCGTTGTCAGTCTGCTTCTGCGTGAAAGCTCCCCCACGCTTTGTCGGTCATGAGAATTGTATGACCATACTTCACCATACTGGTTGGTGTAGTCGGGGCACCCAGGACCGGGTCAGATATCGTTACGCTACCCACTGCTCCCCATCTCCACTGCAACCGCCTCCTGAGCAACAATTTGCCAAGCGCATTAGCCTCTGATGCACAGATGTTTGGTGGTGGAGATGCAGGGTAATTCTTCTTTAGGTAGAGGGGCATTTACACTAGGATGTCTCAGTGATCCTACACACACACACATGCACGTACAATACATACACTATGTGCATACATACATACATACGCCCAAGAACAGACGCTCTGACTCGCAATCCATATCCCCGTCTCACATCCACACCCTTCTCACTTTTAATCCTCAACCCACCTCCCCTCCCGCCACCACCTGAATTTCAAATGCGAATTCACTCACCGCACCTCGCTCATCATTGCCTAAACGTTTCATGAGACGAGTACGGGGGAGAGAGGGGGGGGGGAAGTGGCCGAACCCCGAACCTGCACTGCGCTCGGGAGCCAGCGACTTGAATCGCATTCCTGGCCACGACGAACATCGCCCCCCTCACCCCCCTCACCCCCCTACGCCAATGCGCCAGGTGAAGTATGGCCAAACAACTGCCACGACCGACACGGCGTGGAAGAGGGCATCGTCCATCAGTGGACGACGATGAGCTCAGCCTCCTCGCTGCAGTCAGCACAGATGGCCCCCGCTTGGTCGACGATTAGGTGTCGTCGTGGTAGTGGTGGCGGTGGTGATGGTGGTGATGGGCCCTCGTGTTTTATCTCAGGGCTTCTTGCCCATGAATTCCGGTGCCCCTTTTGAGGCTGCATGGGGACCCACGCTGCTGTCAGCGCTCTGCACTGTGACCCGCGCCAGCGATCTCGACACCAAGCGCTGGATGGCCGGCGCAGAGGGAGCCCTGGGGAAGGGAGCCTGCGGCGGCAGTGGATGGGGGGGGGAGGCTGGCAGGGTAGCGGTGAAGTACGGTCAAACAATCCCCCACGTCCGACACGACGCTTGGTGGGGCCTTCACCCAGCAGCGGATTAACAGCGGTGGCCGTTGTTGTAGTTGTACAAATGTATGCAATGTTCACGCGCCTGCGCTGCTCGCCGACGCTTGAAACTCCTCGCAGCCCTCGCGCGTGTACAGCGGGGGTCCGTCTCAACGCCGCCGCGACCCGGCATGCGCCACCACCTTCTCGCCCGCGTCGCTGCCCTTCCTCGCTTGAGCCGCGCGTCACTGCAGACGAGGGATGGGTGCAGCTTGGAGATGGCAGCGGGGGTGGTGAGAGTGTGGGGGGGGAGGTGTCGTAGTGGTTTGTGCGCTGCGCTATGAACCACGCTCGCCGAGGTCGATTCCCGCTCAAGGTCACAAACACCAGTCACGATTATCTGAACGGGTCTTGGGCCTCCCCTAGGTCGACTCAGCCTCAAATGAGTATCTGGTCCGGTATGTAAACATTGCCCCTGGGGAGACAAAGGCCCTCGGGTGTGGTCCTGGCCACCCAACCCCTCGTGTGCCGTCCCAGCCTTTATAGGTAGTCGCTAACAGCACTTGCCCCAAACGCCTGTTGAGGCTATACGGGGAATCTTTGTCTTTGTTTTTGCGTAAAGGTTAGCGGTCTGCGCTCCAAACCCGGCGAGCTGCGTTCATACCCAGCTCAGGACGAATTTAAATCAGTGTTGTCCTTCCCCCGCACCTCCGATAAGCACGGTCGGCTACGTACGATGCGAAAGAAATTCAACATACATACATACAAAATATCTGCACCAATCCTGGACCATTCCTGGACCTCCCTTAGGTCAACTCAGCCTTAAATAAGTGTCTGATGCCATGGGGAGACAAAGGCATCCGTGAGTGGTCCTGGCCTCGCCAACCTCCTCGTACGTCGTGCCGCTGGCTAACGTCGCTTGTCCCAAATTGTCCGTGCGGCCTACCCGGGGCAGCTTTGCCTTTGCGAGTGGGTGGGAGAGAGCGGCGCGTGTGTGCGAGGATGCAAACGGCGTCGTCTCGCCGGCACCACGAATGGCGCGAGCGAGCGAGTCAGGGCAAGTTAACCAGATAGACAACACTAACGAAGGATAACGAATCTCACCGAGAGGCCGCGTGACTGGGCGATGACCCTACGGAAAGGGAGAGTGAGAGAGGCAGAGGGAGCGAGCGAGCGAGCGGGCGGGAGAGAGAACGCGAGAGAGTGGAGGACAAGACATGGCCAGGGGGCACCAACGAGCATTTGTCAGTCTCATAACTGCGGAACAATGGACGGTGCTGATGACTGGGGGGAGGGGGGGGCACAGCGGGGGGGGGGGGGGCGCGACGCGGGGAGAGGAGCGCGAATGAAGCACGCTGGGGGTTTCGCCTCCGCGCGTGAGTGTTGTGTGTGCGCGTGTACGTGGGGAGCGGTGGCGCAGCGGTTAGCGCGCACGTCGGGACGGAATCGGCGACCCCGAGGTTGATTCCCACTCACAACAGTGGCGAATGATCTGAACCGGTCCTGGGCATCCCCTTGGGTCGGTTCGGCCTCAAAAAAGTACCCTGGTGCGGTGGACAAAAGCGGCTGGGCGTGGTTCTGACCGCCCACCCCCTCGTGTGCCGTGTCGGCCTTCATCAGGTGCTCGCTAACAGCACCTTTCCAAGGCTATACGGGGGAGCTTTGTATTTCTCCTTGTGCGCGCGTGTGTGCGTGTGGATCTGTTAGGTCAATGCGTTTAATGAGTGAGCACCGTGAGGTGTGGATGCATCGCCTGCGCACATTGACAGCGAGTAATTAATAATAGTCGTAATAGTAATTTCCGCTCGTTATTATTGTAGAATTATTGCGAGTGGAAACCTGGTGGGTAACGTGACGGCGGTGGTGTGGTTAGCGGGCTGCACTACGAACACCGCAGACCGAGTTAGATTCTCGGTCATAATGCTTTAAAAGGACTCACCCCGCATTACTTTATTTTTGCAGGAACTAATACGTTTATATATTCCATCAAGGTCCTTAACATCTTCTGATCTCCAACTGCTCAGCACTGCCAGGTCGAGGTTGCGCGCTTTTGGCGATCAGGGTTTTGTTAGCGTGGCACCCAAGCTTTGGAACGATTTGCCGCTTGAAATCAGGAAATCAGAGTCGGTAGATAGATTGAAGTCTGGCTTGAAAACCATCTCTTTAAAGCGGCCTTGCCCATTAAGTTTGGTCGGTTGCCCCTGGCTCTGTTTTTGTTTCCTGCTTTCCACGCGTTGCGCATTGATATCCTAGGATGGAATACGCATTACAATATGAATTTGTATTATTATGATTATAACCGTTCACTAACTCATCCCGAACATGGTGAAGTATGGTCAAATGACTGACACGGCATGGGGAGGCCTTCATCCAGCAGTGAATTAATAAAGGGCCGCAAAATCATGATTCATCACAATCATCGTCCCTTCCGTCAACTTAGCAGTAAACCATGATGCTGAAATAGATTTTTTTGAATATTGTTTTTCGTATGTAAGTTGAACTTCTGTCGCACCGTACGTAGCCAACCGTGCTAATCGGAGGTGCGGGGTAAGGACGACAAACTGCACACATAAACGTGGCCATGCTATTATTATAATTTCACGATACCATGATCACTGACGTCTTATAGAAAGGACATTGGTATGGGTAGATACGGATAGAGATACCGTGAGCGTGAGGCAAACCGCACGCGTAACAGGTTGGTTTAAAACAAATCAAAACACTCCCTACGTGTGTCTCCGTTGTCGCAAATTTCGTGCCCATTAAATTACGTTACTCTAATTAACATACATTTAAGAGTGCATTCTGCTACACACGTGTGTGTGTGTATGTGTATCTATCCCCCCCTTTCGTCATAAACGCACGCTAATTTCATTAAACAAATGTCTCTGCGTAACGTTCTGTCGTCAAGTCAGCCTCCTCGCCTTAAGCAACAACCACGCATGTACGCGTGGAACGGAACGCATTCATCACCATTATGCAAGCGTCAAAGCATCGGCGTGTGCATCATATCCCGAACATAGATCGGCGCTCCGTAATTGACTGCCACGGAGGCCAAGGAAGGATCGTGACGGACGCGACGATTGGGGTTAACAGCTGATGCTTCGCACCTCCTGCCACGTGACGCCGCGCGCACGTGTCTCTCACGGGATCTCCGGACTGCCCCCCGCTGCAATGCACCCTTGGGTGAGGGCCAGGGGTTGCACCCACACTCCCCGAATACTATACTGTACGGTCAGTACAAGGACTGTGCACGTCTGTGGGTCACCGCAGGACTCGAATTGGTGGCGCGTGACTGGCAGTCGCAGTCGTAACGAGAAGTAGCACTGGCAGTGTTCCTGGACGCCATGGGCAGCAATGCCACATGGGCCCCCCACCCCCCATATTCCACCATTCACAGGCCCGCTGTGGGGTCCCCTTTTGTGCGAGGCCCCGGGGCAAATTGCCCATGTTGTCCTCCTCCTCCTCGCCTCTCCTCTGGGCAGCCCTCTATGCTGGGTGTGGAGTGTGTGCCAGGCACAGGAACAATATCCCTGGGTCGATGGTGCGCCCGAGTAGGTGGACACGTAGCCACACGTGTGCCGTAGCGTGTGTGCCAGGCGGTGCAGACATGTATCGGTCCGTCGACTAGGGCCGAGCCGGCTCAAACGAGAGTTCCTCTCTGGTCCACCAACTTCGCCCTCCTACCGAGAGGTGAGAGGGGAACTCCCGCTCCGCTTCTCCGACGCGGCGTGGACGACACGAGCGGCGCGCATTGCCGCGGCTGTCCGGGCCAGCGACACGGAGACCATTCCCTTATCAGGCACCGCAGCGCAGACAGTCCTCTCTAAATACCTCTTCTCGCTGTGGCTGTGGATACTCGTCACGTGTTCTACTCCAGTCTACAACAGCGAGCTGGCACCAACAATTAAGCGGTGAGAAATTGATTGTTGCGTGCCTCCCGTACAGACAGAACCCGTCACGGGCATTTATTTCAAGACGGTGGCGCTGTGACGGTCCAACTTCATAGAACCCTGGGACAACTTGGGGCAAATTTTGGGTTAAACTGAAAAAGGTCTTTGGTGTGCCATGTGACTGACCCTACTTTTATATTCCACATGGATATTGCCGACTCGATTACTCTTTTGGGTTGGGCCACTTGATAATAATCTGGCCCAAAAATGTTTCGTGACAGCCTTGGCCACCAGCGGTAAGTTGAACAAATTCTCCAAAAAACAAATCTGTCAAATGTGTATCCCACGCGTAATGTAACACTACGTCAAACACCATCGTCAGGGACAAGCACCATCAGGGCAAGTGTCCAGGCAGTCGCAATATAGATGCAGGAAGACGCAAGGACATTGCTGTCTAACTATAAAAGTGGAAATGTGTGCGTGTTCTTTAAAGCTCCCTCGTCGGGGCAGAGTGCACGGGTTTGGGAATCGTGGACCTCGCGATTTGGAATCGCCGAGGAGCCCTGTGTCTAATATTAAAGCGTTTCTATTTTAGGGGGGGTTTGGTTTAAAAAAAAGGTACAAATAAAGCCGTCCCGGCAAGCGACGGGCAAGCGAGTGGCTGTGGCGTGTCATGCGATGATCAGCCCTTCAACCTTCCACACGCAGCCCGCCCACGAGGGGCCCAATCAAGCCCCACTGACAGGCCAAATTACATTAGACTCCTTGTAGCTAGCGCAAATTACGCTGGCTGGGACGCTCCTCTGAGAGTGATTAGGGAGCGGGAGGAGAGCATGAGTGCAGGCGGTTCTTCTAATTATCACCGGATTGGCGAGGGATGAAGAGAGAGAGAGAGAGGTGGGTTGAGAGGGAGAACACGGGAGAGGGGGGTTGGGGAGGTAAGAGAGCTAGGGACGGTGGGCCGGGAAGAGAGCGTGCGATGTGAAGAGAAGGGGGGCGAGACAGGAGTTGATGCACAGGAGGGACGGTCTGGAGAGACTCCCCCTCATGTGCCAGGCCTAATTAGTTACCTGTTTACCTGCCGTCGTATGTGCTTGGACCTTGCGTTGCACAACAATGGCCGGGTCGCCTGCCACTCCCAATGTGACACGGCCGCTCCTGATGGGACCCATCGCCTCGCAGGAATAGCTCGCGACGAGCGGCGCCACACGGCCCTGCGCTCGACGTGGTGTACCGGGAAGATCGTCGTCGTTGCGTGAGCCACGTGGTCGGAGTGGAATCACGACACAACGCCGCTTGGGTACACGTCACGTCGGGTGTAGATGCGCCCCGCATGGCAAAACGTACACACTTTATTCCATGATGTGTGTGTACATATATTGTTATTGGTTTTTTTATGTATTCCAGGGACTAAGCAAGTCGTAGGCAGAGGGAACGCGTGAAGGCCTCGAGCCTGGACCCGGCCTGGAGTGGGGGGAGTCGTCGGGGCAACGCGGCAATTTTAAGGTTTTTATTTTAATTTTGTGTGCGAGCGTCAACTCCCGGAGTGATGCGACGTCGTGTTGTGTTCAAAACACGTTCGTAAAATCTTGAGTCGAGGGCGTTTGTGTAATAAATATATATAGAGGTGCAGCCCCGCAATTTCTTGCTCACGCCGCTGCTGTCAGATGGCCAAACAACCAGAGGGAGCTCTCTAGAGACCACGTAGACTCGTGGAGGATGTTTTGGCCTACTGTAGACTTGACGTTGGCCAGACGTCTGCCAAGAGGTGGGTGTACCCACACTTTACCCCACCAAGTCGATCTACCGATCGACTGTGGTGGAACCCATTACTCCTGCTGGGTGGACAAAGATGAAGGGGATTTAGGAAACTCGCTCCATTAATTCAGCCGCGCCGGGAGATCGAATCCAGTGCGCTGACCGTTCCACCACCGTGGCAGCCTCCCGCGACAATTTCACGAATATTCGTGGAAAGTGCCTGGCAGGTGACGCGGTGTCAATCCGCGACCTCGCGAAGTGAGGACCGAGAGGGCACTCCGTGGCCGTCCCTGCGTCACGGCCACCCGTCCCCTCTCCCGTAACACGACCGCGCTGATCGCCTTTACCGAATAAAACCAAAGAGTATGGATTCTTGCAGTCACGAAAACCTCAAATCTAGAACGGAAGGATCCCATCGCAAATCTGGCAGATCAGTGCCGTGACCCAGTGTGTTGGGATGCGGGTATCGTGCAGAGCTCTACCTCCGAGGTCCCTTTCATGAAGTGACCTCTGGTCACACACGGTAAAGGGGTCAGCGCATTCCCACCCGCTCCGCTCGTCGCGCGACGGTCAATTAAGTGCAGGACCAAATTTAATGTGATGGGTTTATTTTGGTATCCGGTCATTGGTGACCGGGCTGAAACTCGCTGCACTCAACTCGCTGCACCTGAGAACCGGTTTAATGGCAGGTGGCACGAACCTGGATTTCAATCTCGGATCTCGGTGGTGCCGACTCAACGCTCTGACCTCTGACCCACCCAACCACCTCTACGTTCACGCAGCCCCTGCGATGCCATGTTTAGCGATGCGAACTTACATTTAACGGTTATCGCGATAACTTTGTAACTGTGTTTCGCATTTATCCGTCTTGTTTTTGCGCCCTGATGCACTTCAAGTTCGGGTAAAGAGCGCTTCATTGTCATTCAACCGCCACTCGCTCAACAGCGGTCCTTGTCCCGAGCAAGGTGTCAGAAAACGATGGCCTCATCGTATTGCCATGACGTAAATTATTCCAGAAAACGTGTCACAAAGTGCTCGTTCAATGAGCTTCATCCGTTTCGATTTGCTTTGATCACGATTGTGAGCTTACATTTGTGTAGTTTCATAAACATTTTGTCAAGAAATTAAATCTTAATGAGCAATGGTCATCGGGACGTAACAATATTTTTCTAATCGGACGATGCTTTTATTGTGCGTCCTGCGACGTGCTGCATACACGTCGGATTGTCGCCCGATCGCGGCGAAGCCCGTTTCACGATGAATATTGCCGAGCAGACTCCGCAAATAATTAAATTCCAACACTTTTTTTATGATGAGAAAGCCCATCACAGCAGGAGATCGCGTGCAGGCTGGAAACAAATGTAAATAACAACACACAGAGGTGTAGGTGATGGAGTGGGTGAGCGAGTGGATGGGGCGAGTGAGTGAGCGGGTGTGTGGGTGAGTGCGTCAATTTACAAATACACAAAATGTGTGTTGCTCACAAACAGCAGGAGGGCAACGCATGAGTCCCAATTCACGTGGCTTGCATGCATGTCAACCACCCACATTGCATGTACAACGCTGTCAGCCTTGTCCAGACCACTAGCTCATGAGCTGATCGTGTGGCCGCGTTGTTGACTCTCGCGCTGAAGGAAAGGAAAAAAAACCTACGGGGCGGTTGGTATGGAGACCCGGAGCGATGGGCGCAGGCGAGAGCCGTGCTGCCTGACGTCACTCTACCTGTGGAGCGCCGAGCGGAGCCGAGGTGGAAGCTCATTTCTAAATTAGGCGACGAAAATAAATACACCCGAGTGTTTGCTCGGGGAGGCTGAGGAGCGATGGAGACGTTTACTGTACGCGAGTGAGAGAGCGAGGGAGGGAGGAAGGGAGTGAGCATCGAGCCTCTAATTGACGTGTCGCCAGAGTGGCGATTACGCCCATTTGCCCCTCGAAGAGAACGCACCCGCAATCTGCTTGCATGCCCACGTGTTTGACGAATACCCCCCCCATTGTGAGTGATTTGTTGGCATTGTGAATTCTGATCGTATTGTGTGCGCACTTTCGCACACGCGAACCCGCCCACATCGGTTCGATTCAGTATTGGGTAGTCCTGAGCCTCCCCTAGGTCAACTTAGCCTCAAATGAAAATCTGGTGTCTTGGGGAGACAAAAGCAGCTGGGCGTGGTGCTGGTGACACCACCCCATCATGCGCTCTCCAGCCTTGATAGGTGCTCGCTAACAACACTTTGTGTGCGTGTGGGGACCAGATGCGTAGCGATTAGTGCTACCAACCTTGTGACACAATTTCAATTCCCACATTCTCAGCCATGGCCAACATCAGCGGTAGATCTCTGAACCGGTCCTGGTCCTCAGTTTGATTTGGCCATTAATGAGTATCTGGTGCGGTGTCTAAGCATCGGTACTGTGGGGTTCTGGCCACACTACCCCTTCGTGTACCGTACCGGCCTTCATAACTGCTCGCTAACAGCACTTGCCCCTACAGTCTTTTAAGGCTACACGGTGGGATCATTTTATTTTGTGCGCATACACACGTGTGAGTGTGTGTGTGTGCGCATGGGTCTGTGGCCATATGTGCAGAGTGCCTGACCCGCTGCTTAAAATAATGAAGGGCCTTCGTGGAGGTGAGCAGGTCCAGAAGTCAGAGCTATTCCCGGTTCAACTTTCTATACGGATCTTCTCTGGCCCCTAGACTATTTAATATTTTTTTTTTCATTAGTAGTTTGAGATCTTTTCAATGGGGGGCTGGTTGATGCCCGGGTGCGGTCAAGAGATGGCTCCCTACTGGTCAACCATGTTATGTTATGCTAATGGGTTGTAATTGCTGCTTACTTTAAGAATGAGTTGGAGCCTCTGCTGCTGAATTTGGAGCATGCCACTAAGTGGTGGGGCTTTAATGTCAACAAGAAACTCCAGGATTCCTCGGCCACAGTTAAGCCCTCTCTTCTTTGTTCTTGCAAAACGTAGGCTACTTTGGTTGGAGGCACCAAAGTAACGCCTGCATCAGTTTGAAGCATTCAGACTGGGCCTGCCTGTGATCCATTACACACAACACCTGGGTCTGTCCTGTGACCGCCCGTCAGCATCGAGCCTTCGACGCTTCACGTGGCCTCCAAGTGCACCTAGCGTGGCACAGGCCATGCGGTGATGTCATTACCATAGTGGTAAATGGCGGCTTTTGTTGTTTCCTTTTGTGTGTGTGTGCATGCGCGGGTGTATTGTGTGGTGCCTCGCATCTCCTGCCCACCTTCAAAGGTGTTCGCTAACAGCACTTGCCGAAACAGTCTGTTAAAGGCGATACAGGAGAGATTCGTCTTTGTTTATTGTTCATGGCAGCAGAGAATGTATTTACCATGATTCTACACACACACATACGTACCAGCTGCGCATTCACGTGCCCAATTATGCCACATTTTTATCGTCATCTATGACTAAGGGCAACGAAGGAGGGGGAACCTACACAGCTAATGATTCTGAAATGTCAGAAAAATATTAAAATTTAAGATGTTAAAAAAAGATTGTTCAAGCGAAGACAAAACCCATTTGCATTGCTTTCCACACGGCATCCAAAGCAAGCCTTGTTTGTCTGCGTATCGCATCGCATGCCAGGGAGAGAAGGAGAGAAAAAAAAGCTATTCGCACCTTCCGGAGAGGTGTCAAATCATCAGAAGGTGAGATGTCCCAGAGTGCGGTAGACACGGATAACATCACGTCTGCCTAATGGTTGGAGGCACCAGAAGAACGGCGGCCCGCTCCGCCGGGCACCAGCGCCGGGGAAGCCGGGTGCCGTCCCTCTCCCACGTGGCGCTCGGAGCCGCTGGCTCCCAGCCACCTCTCCAGCGCCGCCGCCGCCACCGCGAGTCTCCGAGTAGCGGCTTCCGACCGTCAGCGCCGAGCCGCTCTGCGGGTTTCGCGTGAGAGCCGCCAAACCCCCCCCCAACTCCCCCCATTGCCGCCGCCAGGCCTGGACGAAGGCTTGGGTCGTCACGCGGCAGCCAAGAGTGGCTGTCGTGCACAGATGTTACAGTTGGCTGCAGGACGCGGTCGTGACACGAGGTGTGAGCTTGTGAGGGATACGGGGTTTGTGTCGTTGGGGCGTGGGGGGGCCAGAAATGGAATTTTGACATCGCCTCGTCAGTTGTCGTCCATGAGCGCGATCGTCGTTTGGAACCTTGTCGTTGGATCATGGTCAACGTTAAAATGACTGATTCGACACCGGTAACCCAAGTTCATTTCTGCGGCTAATGTCAGTGGCAAGTGATATCTCCACCGCTCCTGTGGCTCCCCCAAAGACGAACCTAAAACTTCCAAAGCTGGGTGGGCGGTGGTCCAAAAATGCCAATATTTTTATGAATGGGTGTCTCAAGGGGTAGGCAATCACCCCCCCCCCCTTAGATCTGCCACTGGGCCCTCCATTCTATAACCCACACTGATGAGCGTAATGAGGTATGGTCAAACAACCACCCCCATGATCGACACGGCATGGGGAAGCCTTTATCCAGAAATGTGTTGACAATGGGCCGTAATCATTATAGATATTGATACAATGCAAATGCTCCGTGGAATTTGTAATATTAGCAGGTGGCAAAATCAACTGAACCACCACTCCACCCCGGCTATCGTAGCCGATTCACTTTGCTGAGCATTTGTCTTAATTAATTGAGATTAACTGCTGAAACGGGAGCTCATACTCCCCAAATGTTTAATTTGCGGACGAGAGCGGGGATTTGTCTCCTGCTGAGGATGGCTTCCCACGGCCGTCTCCGTCGGGCAGCATGGCGTTACCAAACTTGTGCACGTACCAGCCAAGATGGCAATACGTTCACAATAAAAACCCTCGGAAGTTCTGTCCTTCGTTACGACATTTTGGCCGCATTTTGTGCGACAGCAAAAGTGGAGTGAAATGCGCACGCGCAGCACGACGCCGCAGCGTATCCCACTCGCCCGCGACTGGGATATATGCGGATAGGTGAAACGGTCAGATATGTTACGGCATCGCGCACAAATACTGCACTGCGTCTGGGTGGTTAATTGGTCAGGGCGGGCATGTGACGGTCGGATATGCGACATACTGAACCACCGCCAAAAAAGATCTCTTAAACGTAACACCTTCCCCTTTAGCACGAAATGTATTCCAACTTTGGCAAGGGTGCGCAAGTGTCTCCGCAGATCTCTGTCTCCCTGAGCTGGCGCTGAAGCCATGGGAGGGAGCGGTGCAGTGGAGCTCCCACTTGGCTGGAGGAGACGCATGCACGCACGCAACACCGGCGTGATGCGGAACGCCGGCTCGGGAGAGACCCGCTGCTGCTGACGGTGATTTGGCGTGCGTCCCTGAGCACGCGGCCGTGGCTTTGGCCGCCCTAAACCTCTGCGTGACCTCCAAAATGTTGAGCCCTCCGGCAGGGGTGAATGGTCGCGGCCAAGAGTTTGCGTTTGGGCCATGAGCTAGCGGGCGGAAATTAACCGCCGTCTCACCCCACAACCGGCCCGAGCTGTCAGTTCGGGGGTCTCTGCCGTCTTGAGATTTGGTGTTTGGTGCCAAGAAGGGTAAAATAAATATATATTCCCAAAACGCCACAAAACAGGATTACATAGGTGATAGCTGGCCCCCGTTAAACATTTGTCCCTTGCCCTCACTTGGCAACAAGTTTCCGCAGCGTTTTACGAGCGATCGTTTGCGGTTGTAGGGGGATGGCGACCGCGGTGGCCACGAGCGTCGCCGTGCCGCGTTGCCCTCGGAACCGCGGCGCGCCGAGACGCCCGCGAGCGTTTCGCTCCGGCGGGCGGGCGGTCGGGCGTTGAGTTAAATTGCAAATAACGGCCACTTAGAAAAAAGCACGGAGCGCCCGAGATGCCGTTCCGCACGCGCCGCGTAAACAAAAGACGGCTGCGTCGTACGATCCGGCTCGACTTTTTCCCAAAGCGAGAAATGTTACTAAGCACACGGATGTAGTGCGCGCTCCAAGGGCACAACCGCACAAAGATGCAAGCAAACGCAAAAGCTCTGCCTCGGACGAATGTGAGATAAGAGTGGTTGGGCGACTGTGTGGTACTGGGAGCCAGGTCCATTGTAAATTGTGCCAAGAAAATGGGGCGAGTTGATAAAATAACAATGTCCTAATGCTACCCATTCAACCTATTATTACATTTTCACCCTTTTAACCTGTTGTTAACTCAACGGGGAAAGGGTGGATGGGAAGGGGATGAGGTGGGGGGGGGTCCTGCAATCCATCCAGGGAAGTGAGACGAGGCTCGAAGGTAAGGCTCCCTCCCATACCTTCACAAAATTGTCCTTCCGTTTTGGTTTGGCACTTTTAAACGTGCTTTGTGTGATGGACAACCCGATGAATTTACGTTTAAACCTATTTTTGAGGCAACTTTAAGCGTATAACATTGTATGCATTGTATGTGTTTGTGTGGTGAGCGGTAGAGGCGTGTGTGTGTTTTTCACAGGGCTTCAGCGTGAGACTGGCCAGGCGTGGTGAGCAAGAGGAAGCCAATTAGAGCGGACCCGCATGCCAGGATGCGTTACACAAAGGACAGTGAGATTGTGAAACTACCTGCAGCTACGGTTAATTAATTGACGACGGCTTTAATCCACGACGCTGTGCAGCTTTTCGCTCGGGTCGTGCCGCGCGTTCCACCGATTTCCGACGTTTCGCCCCTCATGCCAGCAGCTTTGATGAAACCCATTGTTATGATAACTTCTCCAAACATGTGAACCTGAAAGCAAATGAACTTCATGGAATAGCACGTTTAAAAATATCACAATTGAGCCCTGTAACAAGAAATATATTCGACTAAAGATTGTACAATTGATGTGAAATGTAAGTAACAATATACAGTCACGAGTCCATCCACTACTGGATGAAAGCTTCCCAATGCGGGTGTTGGTCGTGTGGGTTAATTGACCATACTTCACTAGACCGGTTCAGACATCATTCGCCACTGAGGCCTGATAATCATTGCATAAGCGCTAACCGCTGTGCCACCACTCCACCTGTGTGATCTCTATCTTTACCATATGTACATATACCTTGCAGTGTATCCTGGATTACAGAGGGTTGATTCTAATCATTTGACATTGTTCAGAAACAGCAACATTGACAGCAGCGCAATGGGCACAAGTTTTTCAATGCAGGAAAGGTAATTCTGGGGTCGTTCATTTCATTAGCATCACCACCACTGTCATAACTCCTCTATTTTCTTGCATAGATTTTGATGAGTTGTCAGTGTCAGCTCAACTCTTGGTGTGCGCGTGTGTGTGTGCACGTGTGTGTGTGGTATCACCTTTTGTGTAGCCATCAGAACTGCGGAGACAAAGTGGCCAGGCATGGACCTGGTCACCCAACCCCACGTGTGACCTGCCTGCCTTCATAGGTGCTCACTAACAACAGCGCTTGCCCCTACACTATGTTAAAGGCACATGGTCACGTGCACGTGTGTCAATGCTCCTACACGTGGGTACACGCTCGCACACGCGTGCGTATACACGCTCGCGCGCATCGGTAAGCCCGCGTGCGTGTGTGTACAAGCTCGCGTGCTGCGCGCACCGTGCGCCGACGAGACGGCGGACGCTCGGCTCCACGCGCCGCGCCTAATTGGCCTCCCCGACTCGGACGCCGCTTCCCGGCCGTGCTCCCAGCTCCGCCTGCGATCGCCGCTGACGGCCGCCGCTCTGCTCGGTCTCCGCCGCCGCCGCCGCCACGGCGCGAGGTTACGAGCCCCCATCCCACCCCTCCCGCTCCGGCCCATCAAAGCGAGACGTTCGCCACCACTCGCACTCGGCGTGCGCGCGCGCCGGATAATCGACGTCGACAAATTTGTCGCGTCCTCTGCCTCCGCTCGTCAAAGGGGTCGAAGTATTGAGGCGACGGTCGCAGTTCCTGGCGGAGTCTCGCTCGTTCCCTGCAAGTTGTTTGTTGTCACAGATGAGTGTCTGCTACGTCCGTGTTGGTTGTTTGTGGTTGTTGTTGTCGTCGTCCGTCGCCATGCTCGTTGTTTGTGAATTAGAATCTTTGTTGACGGTCCAGGTCATCATTTCTCGGTACAGATGTCGTGCTTTACTCGCTTATCCTAGCGGCTTCCTTGGGCGGCTCGTGCTAACAATTACATTCCGCTTCTAATTATGATAATATTAATACGTTTTGTTGTTTAATATATCCATGCAAAGGTTATCCTAATTGCATACGGATTCATTTATCAGATTATTATTTGTTTAATGTCAATAACAATTCCTACCTTCCCGCTGAGCGAATCAAAACAATACATTTTGCATGTGGAGAGCGTAAACTTGCGCTGTACCGCATTCCGATGTGCCGTCTTGTCGCGTCGCGTGCTGTGGGGTGCGGTGTCCGACGTTTCGCTCCCCGTGCCGGGACGTGGTGCCTCCGAACGGCGCGCGGTACAGCCCTGAGAGAGCTGCTATAAGTTGGGTGTTTAATTCGTTACGGAATCCTTGCCAGCGGTTCTATCACTTGTGGTGTCATTGTCTGTAAATACCCGCACCGAAAGACAAAGCCCCGACGATGATTCATAATTGATTGTTGGGTTAGGCCACGTCATGATCTGGCCACATTTTATGTTGTAAGCCCCTCCACCACCCAACATAGCCAAATGAAAGTGTCACCTGCACACGCAGTTAAGACAAAACATTTACCGGTATCCAATCGGTAAACTTGACCGTTGTTCAGCTCACCAACGAGCGAGCTGACACAATCGTTTGTGGCTTGTCGTTTGTTGCACACTGGCGCTCTGCGCGACAGTTTCATTGGTTTGGTTCTGTCGGGTGGTGGAGGGTCTCATGAAACAGATTCGGCCCAAATCATTACGTTGTGGCCTAACCCAAAACTATTATAAATCGTGTTATTAGCTGCGAATGCCTACGTGTTCAGTTTACCCTCCAGTCACATAAATAGACAAAGGGTAGTAATCATCTGTGGGCTTCAAAGTTGGACATTGTCATCGTCATCGAAATCCCACATTGGCTTTGCTCTGTCTGTTTTGTCAACGCCCTGCAGGTGCGTGGTGATGTCACAGCAGTGAGCACCCTCTCCATGATGGCGGTCCCACGATGGTGGGAGCTGTGACCGGTGGCTCGGTGAGACGTCGTCAGGAGCGCGGCGGTGCAGTTGATGGCGCGGGTGATGGCGCGGGTGACGTCAAAGTGATGGTGCAAGTGATGGCGGAGGTGGTGGTGCAGGTTGGTGGCACAGGTGTTCTACAAGTGATAGTGCATGTAATGGTTCAGGTGGTGACGCAGGTGATGGTGCAGCTGGTGGTCAAATTGATGGCACTGTTGGCGCAGGTGACGGCGCAGACCGTGGTTGCGGCAGCTACTCGCTTGCACCCAGCCGCAGCTTCCTGCCGGCGGCAGCGGCGGCGGCAGCGGCAGAGGAGACCGCAGTGAGCCGAGTGGCCTGGGATGCCCGGGGAAGCCTCCACGGTGCGACGAGGAGGTGCTCCAGATGAGAACGCCAAAATGCACCGCTCACTTCTGCTCTTCGCCAGGAGGTGCAAATCAGAAATCCCCCAGACTCGTTCGAATAAACCGACTTGACTCGTACGGAGACGGGCAAAAATACATTCACATTGCACGTTAGCCGAGCGATGCAGTGCAGATGCAAAACTACCAATCGCTGGGAGGTGCGTGCTATTGATGTATGTTAATCGGGAGTGCGTCGCGCGTGTCGAACAGAGACACAGTGTGAGTTCTCTCGCTTCCTCGCTCTGTTTCCCCCTCTCCCTCTAAGCCTCTGTCTCCCTCCCTGCTGCCCTCTCTATCCCTCCCCATTCCCCTCTCTCTCGCCACGGTCAGCGGTGGCGGTGGACTGGGAGTTGAGGCCGTGGCTTCTCTCTGTTAACCTGTCCCCTCTCTCTCTTCAGAGTGAGCAGCGACGGGTGAGCTGGCCTGGGTGAACGGCTGCGGATGAGCAGCTACAGGTCAGCCGCTACGAGTGAACAGCTGTGGGCGAGCGGGCCTGGGTGAGCAGCCGCGGGTGAGTTGGGGCGGGTTAGCTACAGTGGGTGAGCTGCTGTGGGTGAGTGGGGGCAGGTGATTTGCTGCGAGTGAGTGGGGACGGGTGAGACGTAGCGGGTGAGCGGCTGCAGGTGAGTGGGGGCAGGTGAGCCGTAGTGGGTGAGTGTGGGCTGGGGCCAGGTGATGGGTGGAGCGCTCTAATCAACCCCCCAGGGGGGTACCAGAGGCCCCCTCCCCGAGGGAGCGCCGGGCTCTGTGCTCGCGACGGCTCCACTCCGCTCCACGCCGCTCGCCCGGCGCCGCAGCCGTCGCCCGCGGAGAGAGAGGAGGCAGCCTTGGCCGCGAGTGTTATTAAGGGAGAGGGAGAGAAGGCGGGGAGAGGTGTAACAGGTCTTGCGATCTGACAAGGACCTGCCTATTTAAAAGCGGTAAGCCCATTGTAGGTGACGTGCGTGTGCGTCATCGTTGAGGAAGAGTCGCGGTGGCGCTCCGGCGTAAGCTCGGGGCCCCAAGCAGCTCATGGAGGCACCGCATTCATGGGGATAATTGCTGCGTACCAGCTAACTCCGTCGGCTCAAATTCGGACCTCAATTAGCGTAACACGCCAATTAAAGCGTTCATTGGGATTTGAACTCGAGCCGATATTTGACGCGCCCCGACGATTGTCATGAATCCGGGGCCCTTTGAGCCGCTAGGGGCCCGAAGCGTTTGCGTGGCGCCTCGTGCCGCCGCTGGCCAGTCGGCCTGCTCGCTGCGGATGTATTTACTTCTCCTGCTGAGACGGACTTAACTACATTATTCGCTTCCCCTTTAAAGGAATTAACGTTTCTTTAAAGTGTTTGCGGGCTACCTGGTGTTCGCGTAATTAGTTTCCTATAGCCACCTCTCCTCCTGCTGCTTTTGTGTATATATTTTTTTGCTCCTCTTCCAGTCTTGCTGAAATGGAACAGCCGGGAGTGAGTAAGACGCGAGGGGCATGCGTGTGTGTGGGGAGCGGCGGTGTAGCGCTACGCTGCGCTGCAAAGCCGGCGGCCCGAGTTCGATTCCCACGCACGGCCAACACCAGTGACGAATAGCTGAACTGGTCCTGGGCCTCCCCTAGGTCGACTCGGCCTTAAATAATTACCTGATGCGGAGTATAAACATCGGCACTGGGGAAACAAAGGCGGCTGGGTATTGTGCCGGCCACCATTCCTTTCGTGTGCCGTGCCAACATTCATAGGTCTTCGCTAACAGCACTTGTCCTTGCAGCCTGTTAAAGCTACACGGGGGATCTTTGTTGCGAGCGTCAACTCGGCCGCTCGTGCAGTCGCCCACTTCATATCCCACCCGCTCCCTCGCCTTCACCTCTCCGGGCCCGCTAAACGAGAGGAGGGTATTTGGCCTACTCTTCCACGTTGACCGGACGTGTTGGAAGGTGTCGGCGTACCCACGCTTTACCCCACCACACGCGCGGCCTGCCGAACGGCTCGCTGTGACGAACCCACTTGCACTGCAGGGGGTACATCGAGGCGCGCCCTGGGCCGGGGATTCCAGACGCCCTCACCGTCGGTTCAGCCGTCTTGCGATGAGATGGAATCGAACCCGTGACCTCTGTGCTAAGCAGGCGGCTTCTGTCCGCTGCTGCTAAAGAGGACTACGCCTTGGCTAGCCGAGCCAGACTGCGTGAGAGCCACCGGTTTAACCATTACGCGTTTAACGGCATTGTCCTGGGACTCTCAACAGCTGGGCTGAGGAGATGAGAGATGAACTTCTCACCGCGGGGGGCGTGGGGGGGGTCAAGCGGCGGAGACGAGAGCTTGAAGGGTGCTCAGTGGACCTCAGTCGCCCCTCCCCACTCATTTCCTACTCGAAGCTCGTTTCACGGAACGAATTGACCTCGTTCTTTTTTTTCACCACGGGGAGCGGCGGCGCGGTGGTTGGCACACCCCTGCGCCGTGAACCCCCGATGACCAGAGCGTGAGTCTTGGCCACGGCTGGCATCAGTGGGGAGTGATGCCCGGACCAGTCCCCGGCATCCCCTCCGAGATCAACCCACACCGACCCCGCGCGGTGAAGGACGTCGTGGCGTGGGGCGGACTTCATCCAGCAGTGGATTGACAAAAGGGTGACTGTTATTTCGGATTATTATCATCATTAAGACCCCACATGTACACGGAGAGAAGTGAATACATTGGCCCGAGGTTGACTCTCTACTAGGGCAGCGGGAGCAGTGGAGGGTAGTGAACCCGCGCATCGTCCGGCCCATGTCCCGGCACGCAGCAGCGCGGCTATCGGGTGCCGTGCAGGCGGTGTGACTGCACCGGGGCCCGTGGGCCAAAGGAGCCCAGGTGCTGGGCTACAAAGAGAGGGGATGTCGCACGGGGGGGGGCGGGGCGGTGGGGGAGGGAGGGACTCCCCATTGGCACCACCGGTTACCCGCGCCAGCCACGCTCCACCACGCCGCTGGGCCCGGCTACCCGGCGGTGCGGCGAGAGAGAGAGAGAGAGGTTGCTCCCCCGTCCCGGCGCCCGCTGGGCTCCGGGCACCGGGAACAAATTACGATTACGGTAATGCCGCGTGGCAGGGCTAAGTGGGGCTGCTAATTACGCTTTGGCAAACAAGGGAGGCACGGCGGCGCTGGTGAGCGTCGGCGCGGTGCGTGGGCCCTCCCTGTGAGATGCTCTGCTGCGCAAACACTGATTAAAGTGACGCCTCTTGCCAATCGGCGGGAGGGTCGCTTGTTCTCCTCTGCTGCTCCCACGGTCTGAAAGTTATTTTGCGCCCGCCGTAGGGGCAGCAGGGTGGCGTAGCGGTGGCGCTCGTGCATCGCAACGGCCCGGGTTTGATTCCTGACCGGGTGTCTCTCTGTGTGGAGGTTGAGTGCTCTCCCCCTGTTCTGCATGGATTTCTTCCAGGTTCTTTGGTTTCTTTCCAGAGCTAAAAGCCCCACACAATGTAACCAAACATCCCATTGTTTAAATTAAATCACTCGCAAATTTCTCGGTTAGGCGAACACACAGCGGCATCACCGCCCCCAGTACTGCGAAAACTTGGCAGGACCCTCCTGAAAAAGAGTCTTGAGATTCTCTCCTAGGTAAAGCTTTGCTCGGTAAACAAGAGAAATAACTAATAATAATTCACGGTGTCGACCCACTGTCCCTGTTCAGGTCCAGCCCCAAGACTTTTATGTCCTGTGCCTGTGACTGGCGTGGTTTTCTACAGCGTCTTGAACCCCAGATATTTAAACATGGCTATATAAACCCAGATATATAAACCTCGCTATATTAAACTGGCTATATTAACCTGTTATATTAACCTGGCATTATAAACCCGAATTGTATTCTGTGACCCCTGGAAGGGATCATGATTCCACAAGCTGTAAGCTTCCTTGCCACGGTTTGATAAAGCAGAACGCAACTCTATCAGAATCTTTATTTAGATTGCAGGAGGAGGAATCCGATGAGTTATGCCAATTTTCACAGATGTCCAGTGGAGGGGCAGGTCAGCCAGTTCCATTTACAACCGGATTAACTGAACGGCCCAGTGCAATGCAGTTAGACTGTGGCTAAATCCTCTACACCGTACCCAATGTCGCATATGTCTTGTGTTTGTACATGTCTGTGTTTTTGAATGGATCATCATTATCATCATGACCACCAACATCAGCTATAATCTATCCATTGCTGGATGAAGGCCTCGCTAAGTCGTCACAGTCTCCCTCTCTCCCACCACGTTGTTTCCATGGCTGGTTGGCCAGGCTAATCGGTGTCCCGTGCTGCTGATGAGCGATGCGTGCATTGTGAGCGGCGACAGTGTCCAGAATTACAATAAAAATAGGGAAACGGGTAGAGCAACCTCGGTCCGAGCCTTTGTCAACAACGCACGAGTCGGCTAGGTTAATGATTTAAATGGCGTCCACCACCGAGTTGTTGTTGTTGTTGTTGAGCTGTGCAGCGGTGGCAGCAGCGCGACTACCGCGTCCGCGCGAGCGTCGTGTTTCCGTGGGGGGCAGGGGGCGCAGGTTAGGGGAGGCCAAGCGTGCGCTTGACCGAGCCCCGGATTTCACGTCAAGTCTGTCGACCCTAAGCCGCCTACATTGTTAGCGTGACGGGCCGCCCCCCTCCCCTCCCCCGCCGAAGCCTCTTGGCCCCCCTCAGTCTCTCGGGGTTCCCTCGCTGCCCCTTGCAAGAAAGGGAAGTGGATTTTGCCGAGCCACCTCTCCCCGCGGCCGCCGCTGCCCTGTCATTCTCATGCTAATGGCCTCACAATTAGCTGGCCCTCCATCGCGGCCTCATTAGCGTATTGCCCGCTAATGATTCTCCATTCTCGATGCCTGGCAGGCGGCTTCTCCTCCGCCCGGCTGCCCTCGGGGGGGGTCGGGGGGGGGAAGAGCGTCGTCGTCCGTCCGTCCGGGCCGCGTGTTCCGCCACCGTCGTGCCCCGGGGCGAGCGCCGAGCGGCGATGAGGAGGAGGCGGAGGAGGAGGAGGTGGAGGAAGTCCGTGCGAGCGCCAACGCCGCGGACAGATGGCGGCGGCGGGGCGGGCGGCGGTCCGACGTCGCGCGCTTTGTTGGGTCTACGGGTGGACTCCTTCGCCCGTAGCCCCCACGACGTGCGTCTCGCTCCATTTGTGCCGCTCTGTTCTCCGGGTGTAAAGATTAGAGGACGCGCATAATGCAGGAGGCTGCGCGCGCGCGTATGCGTGTGTCTGTGCGGGGAGCGGCAGCAGCAGCAGCAGCAGGGGCTGTTTGATCCCGGTCTATACCCTCCTCGTTCTGCCTCCTGTGGCTGCCTCAATTAGAGCGGGGTTAATCTACCCACCTGTGTGCCCCAGTTTAATTATCTCTTAAAGAGGCATGAAGACATCGATTTGTCAATTGAAAAAAAAATAACAACGGGGTTTTGTTTTTGGGTTTCTTTCCGACTTCGGTGTGTGTGTGTGTTTTTTTTAGGCTCGTTCTGCGCGGCGTCCAACGTTTCGGTACCACCTGCTGGGAGCTCCTTGGAGAGCAGGACAAACATGCGGTGTGGCTGGGAAGCACACATGCCGGAGAGCCGGCACTGCCTCCGATCCTGCGCACACTCGGGAGAGTTCCTCATCCCATCGCCTGGCACCGTTTGTGGCGCACGCGTCCAGCTCCGTGAGCCGACGGACTTCCGGAGAGGAAAGGGAGATTTTTGTAAATTGTGGCCGAGTGTTGTTCCTCTCGACATCTTTATATTCACAGATTGAGGGACAGAAAGATGGTTAAACATTCTTCGAAGGTGGATAAGACCTTCCTCTTTTCCACGTGATGATGAAAGCTCTGCTATTGGTCCACATTAGCCCGGGGTGCTGCGCACGTTCACAAGAGATGTTAACTACCTCGCCTGGTATACAGAAGGTCGTGGGTTCGATGCCAACACTGACACTGCTGTATAAATGGAGTTCGCATGCTCTCCCCGTGGACGCGTGGATTTTTCTCCAGTTCCTTCGGTTTTTCCCTCCGCAATTAGAATCGGCATGCTTTTAGAGTCTTTGGTTACTGATAATTTCCACGTGATGAGCCACTTCTTTGAGCTATCATTTGTGGCCAGGTCGCCTCTGAAAAAGAGCTACGTAGCTAAGTGGGCCTTACCTCGTAAAATAAAAAAAATAGTTGAGTTTAGATTTAAACCATCCTGTACATCCGGGAAAGCGATAGGATTGTTGCGTGGATCGTTTAGTGTGGCCGGTAATTTCTACGGGAGCAGTAAGTCATCGTGTGACCTTCCCGAAAACCAATTATGCGCTAATGTACTTTATGAGCGCGTCTTTATTTTGTAAACACGGCGTTACCGATCAGACACCGCAAAATGAAAACGCCACAGCCTTCCACGCGAGCTGGGAAATCCCTCGCCATTCCGAGCCCGGTGCCGAGTGATATCTGAAGCGCTCTTGGGCACCACCACCCCCTCCCCCAACCCCCCTTCACCGCCCCACGCACATCTGCACGGTGAAGTATGGTCAAACATCCCCCATGGCCGACACGTCTTGGAGAGATAGAGACCTTCCATCCAACATTGAACCGACCGCGGATTCTGTAATATATGGTACGGTGCAAATTATGGTGGCATAGGGTGGCATCATTTGATATGGTATCAAGTTTCAAGATGATTTCGTTTCACCAGGCGGTGACTCGAGAGACCAGGACGTGAGCCTCATTTGCAAGGGTGACGCGGGTCACAATTTGACACGCAAAACAAATAACATCAAATGCAGCAGTGTGCGGCGAATAGAAATCGGTGCAAAAACAACTGCGGCACATGAGATAAATGTGGCGTGATACAAATGTGGCGCGGCATCGCAGCGTAGCGTGGTGGCACGGCGGTGCGGAGTGGCGCAGCGTGGCGCGATCGCATTGCGGCGATGCAGCGTGGCGATGGGAGCGGCGAGTCTCGGCGCCGCGTGGCGCTGCGGACCGCGTCGTCGCGTGTCGCGGCACGCGGGGGTCGCTTGTTTTGTCACGGCGCGGCACGGCATGGTGGGACGTGGCGCCGGGCGGGCGCGGAGGAGGGGCGGCGTGACACGAGGCGGCTGGCGGGAACGCTCATGGTCCCCGACAGCCGGGGTCCCGGGGGGGGGGGGGGGGGG
>CM025626.2:10042160-10052745 GCA_014621495.2 Entosphenus tridentatus
CCCCCCCCCCCCCCCCCCATATCTTGACGGACCTCAGATTTCATTAGAGTCGATTGCGCCCCTTGTATTTTTGGCATCGCCTTGGCTCGGGGCGCTGTGAGCGCGAGTCGCGGCGCGGCCGTCGGAGGAGCTTCGAGAGGCGAAAGGTGCGAGCGCGGAGGGAGCAGCGGCGATCGAAACTCGGGGGGGCTCCGTGGGCTGCTGCGCGCAATTACGCGGCGGCGAGGAGTAATCGCGCCCGACAGCGGAGAGGTTTTTTTGTTGTTGTTGTTGGAGCGGCGCAGCAGCGCAAGAGGAGCGCGCGAGCTCCTCTTGCGCGGCACCCGGAGAGGCGCGCGCGGCGTCTTTGTGGTGTGGGGGGGGGGGGGGGGGGGGGGGGGGGGGGGTCAAACCCAGAACCCCCACTGTGTGTAGGGACAATGTTTCATATTCTTAGTTCTTTCGGTAAAGTCACGTAGGTAAAAAATGAAATCAAAATTTATATATTTTATTTTATTAATTTTTATTTCATTTTTTACCTACGTGACTTTACCGAAAGAACTAAGAATATGAATCCTTGCAGTCACGAAAGATTCAAATCTCGAATGTAGGGACAAGGGTTGGTGCAGATGTCTCGTGACCCCCATTTCATTCTCGAAAACTTTATCGGAATATTTGTTTGTGCTGGTGGAATCCGATGATTTATAATGATCTTTGGAAAAAAAAACTGGTTTGTTGGAAGTAAGCTTTATTTAAAAACAGAAATGAATATTCAAAAACTTGGTAGGGGCTCAATTCAGTGGGGGGTCACAAGACATCTGAACCACCACCCTGTTGAGATGCCGCTAACCTTACAGCCGCTAACACTACAGCCGCTAATTCGACAACGCCACACTGCACTCGTCGTTGAGAACAAAGAAGCGTGGTGGGAGGAATATTTCGTGGCTTGGAAATGCGAGATGCTTGTCTCCCTCGCCTGGTACAGCAGGAGGTTGTGGGTTCGATTCCAGACCTGGCGATGCCTGCTGTCGTGTAGCTTATGTCAGCGCGTTCTTCCTCTGCCCGTGGTGGTCGCGTGGATTTTTTTTCTCGGGGTTCCTCCGGTTTAGCCTTCCACGTAAAAATACAAAGCATGAGTTTAGATGATTTGGCTGCTGCTGCTGCTGCTATAAATTCCCACGTGTGGTGGTGATATCAGCGATCGTGTTGTCGCCAGGTCGCCTGCGAAAAAGATCCGATCACTCAGCAGACTTACTCTGGTAAATAAATGAAGGTGTCCCTCGCTGTGTGTGGTAGATGCGTTCCAAAAAAGTCGCACGAAGCGAAATCTCCGAGCGGGACCAACGCAGTCACAGATAACGTTGTTCCACATCCGAGTGCATACTCGCACATGAGTGAATTCAAACCGCACACAGAGAATTTTGGGCAGACACGCACAGTGCGAAACAGCACAAACGGAACCCGCGTGGAGCGAGGGAAACCTGCAAATGCGCTTCGCACGTGACACAACAACAGTGTGGCCTTTAAATGCCTACATGTTGAACGTCTTCAACTGTGCAAATCGGAGGTACGGGGGAAGTACACAAACTCAACTAAATTGCGCCAGCAACATTTCGTGATTAACTTTTAATACAACTTCGCTTCTTGAGTAAGTAAACGCCGTTTGGTTATTCAGGAGTTTGTTTGATATGCAATCGCTTTTATTAGGTGAACTATTCATATTCACACAACCGGTCAATTCACGTTTTAAATGTAAATTCTCATCAGGCTCCGTGATGTGCAGTCTCCGACTCGCATTATCCTCTGGCCTCTCTGTGCGCTAAGAAGGAGGCCCATTGCCCGATACGTCGCCTGTTCGTATCTTGTCCTCTGTAAGGCCACGGTGTTATTGACGAACGCGGTAGCACGCGGGAGTGGCCATGTTTTCGAGGTGGTGGTGGTGACGACGACAATGATAGTGGTGGTGATGGTGGTGGTGATGGCTTTGCAAGCCGAGTTTGATTCGCGGCCGCGGCTAACAAATCGCCTCGTTTGTTGTTTCCTCCGTTGCGGCCGGCGGCTGCCTCTGAAGTGGTTGGCAATGATTTGCCTCGCGGGTGACGTTAAAGATCCCGTGACGTCTTCCGCAAGAGTAGGCCATTGTGTGCCCGCGTCATTGGCCAAATGTGTTTATTTGTTTCTTTGAACTTTTGAGAAATTACCCGCGAATTACTCGATTGGGGATTGAGTAGTTGGCGCGACACTCCCGGAAGAAAAAGAAGTCATGAATTGCTAAAAATAGATCATTGTAATGTTGCCGCTGATTGTGATGCTGATGGTGCCGCTGCCGTTGTTTTCTTTAGGAGCTCCGCAGGAACCTTGCAATACACAGAGCGCCTCCCCCACCGCCTTCGTCTCGTAGACATGGAAATAGTCGGGGAAGGAAGGGCGCGCATGCAGAGAGGGGATGGAGCGCAGCGGTCAGAGTGCGCGGCCCGCAATTAGCACGCGGGAAGACAACGAAGAGCACGTGGTGGGTGACGGTGGGGGAGAGGGAACGAGCCACGCCAGCGCGCACCTAACTCCAACCACCCACCACCAACCACCACCAACAACCACCCACCACCAACCACCAACAACCACCCACCACCAACCACCACCAATCACCACCAACAACCACCCACCAACCACCACTAATCACCAGCCCCTACACCATCATCACCACCAGACTGTTGGATAAATTGTGTTCGCGAGCACCTCGGAAGGCCGCTCCAGAAGCGGTTCAAATATTCGCCACTCTTATTAGTCGTGAGCGTGAATGGAACCTGGTGCCGCCGGGTTCGTAGCGCAGGGCGCTAACCACTACGCCACCGCTTCCCACCACCACCACGACCATCATCATCATCACCACCATTAACAGAAGTAACATAATCACCAGCTCCTCTACCTTCACCACCACCACCTTTGCCACGACCTCCACCGCCCACCCTTCATCCCCCCACTTATTCTCTCATTAATGGGGCCCTGCGGGGGTTAAGTGCCGCTTTATGGACGTTCGTCCATTTGCATGTGGGTGTGTGTTTGTGGGTGTGTTTGTGCGTCTTTGTGTATGTGTGTGGGTGGGGGGGCGGTGGCGTAGTGGTTGGCACCATGAAATTAGAACCCCTCAACCTAAGTTTTATTTCGGCCACGGCCAAATTTAGCAACGAATAACTGAACACGCCCCATTTGTCTGCCCACCCTTTAGGTCGACTCAGCCTTAAAATAAATAACTGGTGCGACGTGTTACCAAACCAAAACACACCCCCACCCAAAACTGGGGAGACAAAGACGGCCGGGCGCGTGCCGTGTTGCCCCTCCCCCGCCACGCGTGCCATGCCGCCCTTCGATACAATAGGTGAGATCGATACAATAGGTGAGATCGCGGCGAACAGCATTTCCCTTCATGGTGTATGCATTTAGGCTGTACGAGGTGGTGGGGGTGGGGGTGCCTTTGTCTCTGCTTAGTCACCACGCATTCAAATGTCCCCCACGCTTCCCGCTGCTGCTGCTCTCTGATCGTCGCGATAAGGGCCAGCGTTTGATCGTCCGAAGGAGGTCCGAGACTTGCGAGAAGGAATCGTCTTGCCGAGCCGCCGCTGAATCGCTAAGGTCGCCGTCAGCCCGGGGAGAGTTTGTGATCGACAAAATAAATGATCGGGCGCCACCATCGCGTTTGCATTGCCGTCTTTGTCTCTCCCGTCGGAGACGGCGCGCGGTTCTGCAACCACCGACTCGCCACGGCGCGCTCCGCACGGCGAGTCCGAGCAGTCGAAGTTTATCTTTTTTAATGAAAAAAAATCGCAAAGTCTCGACTGGACAAACGTTTGTTGAAATGTTTTGCAGCCAAATGCGCGGCCCTGCAACTGCTTGTTCACCGCCGCTGCTGGCGGAAGGGCCTCCACTCACAGGAGGGAGTTCTTGAGCACCCGTATAGATGGTATTTGGCCTACTCTTCCACGTTGACCAGCCGATTTGGAAACTGGGGGAGTTACCGTACACTTTACCCCACCACAGAGCACCTGTCGATCGACTTTCTACGGCGTATCCGTTCAAACGGAATGATGAGTAATTACAACTCAAATTTGAATGCTCGTCAATCCACTGCTGGATGAAGGCCTCCCCCAAGTCGCCACGTTTGTTCGACCCACGCTGCTGGGTGCGAGCCACGGGACCACTTGAACACATACCTCGCTCCCCACTCATGTTCGTAGCCATTGGCCAGAATAGAACTCAGGTCATAGTTCAGTGCGCGAGGCACTGCACGGCCGCAGGCAAATCAGCCACGAGGTGCAGTTTTCACCTCGAGTGCACCTAGCCTGGCACGAGCATTGGTGGTGGCGCCACCGCAACTTCGTGGGAGATCGACGCCTGCTGTTGTTGTTGATGCCGTCAATAACAACAGGTCATCGTCACACAACCGCGCTGCTTTCACTCGACATCTGTGGACATGAAAGAGCTTTTTAGCTCATCGGATTCCCACCGCGAACGCCAAAACCTCGCCGCAGAATCTCCCTCGCGCACCACGAACCCCCTTCATCTGCAGGACCGCGCGGTGTCCTTAAATAAAACCTCACCTGTGAAAACCCGCACTCGGCGGTCTCCGTGGGTTCTCACCTGGCTATAAATAAAGACGCAAGCCTCGAAACTCCGCGAGGTCAGATTGTCTGCGCGCGCGCGGGCGACGCAACGGCACCGCGCCACGCACACAACCTCGCGTCCTGGAGGGGGTTAATTTGCCCGTCTGGAATCAACCCGCTCATCACGAGCCCATCGCTCCTCGGGGCTCTGCGTTTTGTCGCCTCGATATTGTCGGCGCAGGCCCCCGCGCGCGACTCTCCTCGCGCGCGAGATCGACCGGCGATCTAACGGGGTTCGAGTTAGAGATGAGCGTTTTACACAGACCGAGATTAAGACGATGTGAATAAATCATCTTAAAGTCGGACGTGGTTGCGCTATCCGTCTAAGGGTGACCACCAACGAGAAGAATTCACATCGCGGGATGTGCGCCCGCATCTTCTTTGTGTATTGTGTTATTTTTATCGTGCTCAGAAATCCACATGCGTCTCGAATCATTAGCACCCACTAATTAGCGAACGGGGGAGCCAATCAGCGGCGGGGTAGTGGGGTGGACAGTCATAAAGGCTGGGAACGGGGGCGTAATGAAGTCACACGTGCAACTCGAGCGGTGCCGAGTTGTTTCGTTGTAGGTGCGTGCGCCGGATGTACACCGGGCCTAAAGCAGAGCAGCAAAACGCACACAGCGCCTCCTCCACATGCCTACTAACCACGTGTGACTCAAACGGGCGTGCGTGCATGTCCGCCTAGCCAACACGCCCGCCAGCCCTCGCGCGCGAGAACGAACGAGCGCACGAGTCGAAGCGGCTCCGCTCGACTCTCACGCTCCGCTCTCTCTCTCTCTCTCTGTTTCCCGTCGACAACAAAAGCAAAAATCTCGGCGGCGCTCTGGCCGTGCTGGTGACGATGATGGAGGGATTCGCCCCCGCGTGGTTTCCCGGCGGCATGGGCGGGCACCAGGTGTCCGCGGGCTGCCACCAACCGCGCGACGCAGCCAATCACGCGCCGGGCGGCGCCTTCGAGGCGCAGTGCGCGACCAATGACGCGGCGGAGGCGTCGCGACTCCTCGCCGAGGCCCCGCCACGCGTCCAGGACTCTCACGGGGGGTCCGCGCGGCGCAGCCACAGCGCATCATCCGAGCGCTCCTCCTGCGACTCCACGCGCTTCTCCGCCTTCGCCTCCTCCTCCTCCTCCTCCTCGGAGCCCAGCTCGGCCGCGCGGATGGCGTCCGGGGCAATGTTTCCTTACCTGAGCACCCACCCCGCCTTCGCGATGTCCGGCGGCGGCTACGGCTCGCACCCGTCCTACCTGTCCGGAGCCGCGTCCTTCAACTCGGGCATGCCCGCCTCGGCGCGGAGTTACGCGTACCCGCACCAGATGGGCCACGGCTACCATCACCACCACCATCACCACCACCATCACCAGGGAGGAGGAGGGGGGCCCTTCCACCCGTCCGGCTCGCCGCAGCCCGGCGCCGTGGCTGCGCACGGCAGCGTGCAGGCGTACCTGTGCAACCGCGCGCTCTGGCTGAAGTTCTACCACCACCAGACGGAGATGATCATCACCAAGCAGGGCCGGTGAGTGCGTCGTGGGGGGCGCGGGGAGCGAGCGCACGCGTGCCTGCGTCCGTGGGCTTTGTCGTGGTGGCTATGTGTAGCTGTGTGTGCTGTATTTTTGTGTAGATTTATAAAAGAAAAATGTAAGCCCCCCCCCTCCTTTTTTCCTTCCCCCCTTGTTAATCCACTCGATTAACGTGCAATTCGCTCATGCGGGCCGGGGGGGGTCGTTTGGTCCATACTTCACCACGCTGGTCAGTGCGGGTTGGTGCAAGGTGGGGGGTGACGATGGACTGCTGTTGGGATGTGGATTACTGCTACTTGTTGCGACTCGAACTCGGGTGTGCCCAAAGTTCACGGCGCAGCGCATTTTCACCGCGCACTGCGCAGCCGCGCGAGTACCGTTACGACCTCGCAGGCGAGCCCATTCCTCGCGGCTCTCGTCCCTATGAATGAAGGACGTTGAGCTATTTGCTTGGCGCACGTTCTTTGCAGTCGCAGTTGGATGTGAGATGGAGATGGTTAATTTCTTAACAAGAAACGATCGAGTAAACTTGTGGAGGTGCCTTCGTGCAAAACTAAAAAGCGCGACCGCGAACGCACGAATCGGATCCAGGGCTAAGGAAGCGCTTCGCCGCACTCACGCGCCTGAGATGAATTCCAGGCTTCGAGTTCAAATGCGAATGGGCAGTCGCGTAAGCAAGACTCGTGCGAGCGACTTAAAACAAAATACAGCCCTTTGCAAATCCACTGCTGGATGATAACCTCCGCACGCCATTCGGGTTGTTCGGTCATGGGGGAGGGGAGGGGGGTTATCTGGCCAATGCGGGTTGATGGGAAGAGGGAGCGGAGGGGGAGACGCATTCGGGACCGGTTCAGGTGTCGCTCGCCACTGATGTGAGCCGTGGCCGCGAGTCCAAGTCGGGTCGCTTGGGTCCAAAGCGCAGCGCGCAAGTCTCTGCGCCACCGCGCCACCGCTCCACCCCGTGCACTAATTGCGGCACTCCCCACGCGACTCTGGCGCGACTTTGGTTGCTAGCGACCTCGCCAGTCCTGGGCGGGTGGGAGGAGGGGGGTGAGTACAGAGCGAGCGTGTGTCTCGGGTTGGACTCCCGCCTGTGGCTGCGCTGTGGCGTGGTGGTTCGCGGTGGCGTCATGGTCAGCGCGTTGCGCTGCGAACCCGGCGGATTGAGTTCGATTCCTAATCTGTGCTGCTCGTGGGCCTCCTCTAGGTCGACTCAACCTTAAATTAGTAGCTGGTGGGGGTGGGGTGTATGAAAAAAAACATCGGCACTGGGGAGAAACAAAGGCGGCCGTGGGTTGTGTTAGCCACACGGCAACATCTCGCGCGCCGCGCTTCGTCGGCACTCCCCAGCACCCCTTGGCCCCAGCGGCAGTCCATTGAGAGGCTACCCGGGGGACCTTTGTCGTTGTCCAGGAGGATGTTCCCGTACCTGGCGTTCAGCGTGTGCGGGCTGGACCCGGCCACGCACTACACGGTGTCTGTGGACATCGTGCTGGCCGACACCAACCACTGGCGCTTCCAGGGAGGCAAGTGGGTCCCGTGCGGCAAGGCGGACTCCAACATGCACGGTGAGCCCGCCGCGACAACAACAACAACAACAATTAGAACAACAACGACGAATGCGAATGTTACAACAAATCACAACACAGACACCTCGGCTACAGTTCCGCTAGGATTGGGGGGCAGTGGAGGCGTCTTGTGGGGGGCCACAGTAATAGCGATAGACCGCGAAGGAGAGTGAACCTGGGGGGGGGGGCAATGTACGTGTGTATGTTTAACTTCTTTCGCACCGTACGTAGCCAACCGTGCTAATCGGAGGTACGGGGGGAGAACAACACGCTAGACATGGGACGTTTGGTGATGGAGGGCCCTGTCGCCAGCACTCACCTGCAACCACCTACAGCAAGCACAACAATAACAACCACAATAACAACCACAACAGTTGCAACAAAGCCACGACAACTACAACTCACAACACGACACACAACACACACCACGACACACAACACGACACACACCACGACACACAACACGACACACACCACACACCACGACAACTACAACTCACACACGACACACAACACAACACACACCACAACTCACACACAACACACACCACGACACACCACGACACACAACACGACACTCAACACGACACACAACACACACCACGACACACAACACGACACACAACACGACACACAACACAACACACAACAATGCATCGTTACGCCAACCTCAGTCCAAACAAAATAACGACAACAGCTGTGTGAGTGTGCGTGTGTGTGTGAGTGTGCGTGTGTGTGTGTGAGTGTGCGTGTGAGTGTGCGTGTGTGTGAGCGTGCGTGTGAGTGTGCGTGTGAGTGTGCGTGTGAGTATGCGTGTGTGTGTGTGCGCGTGTGTGTGCGCGTGTGTGCGAGTGTGTGAGTGTGCGTGCATGTGCGTGTGTGCGTGAGTGTGCGTGTGAGGATGCGTGTGTGTGTGTGCGTGCGTGTGTGTGTGTGCGTGAGTGTGTGCGTGTGTGTGCGCGTGTGTGCATGTGTGTGCGTGTGAGTGCGTGTGTCTGGGCGTGTGTGTGTGCGTGCGTGCGTGTGTGTGCGTGTGTGTGCGTGCGCGGTCGATCTCTCAGGGGTCGACGTCTACAACTTAATACCTGCGGCTCTAATGACATTAAAGCGCGATTGTAATCACGGAAGATGATTACTAATCGTTCGAGTTAGTCGGCACGTAGTTGCGTGCTGCGGTGCGGCTGCTGGCCACCGTGTGAGTGAAGTGGGCGCGTTCCTTCGTTTCGGTATTGGGCGACGACGCAAGGAGGTCGTGGAGAGTAAAGATGGGGACGAGTCGACCGTGGCGCGGACAGCCAGGGGCACGGGGTGGGGGGGGGTGGGACACACACACGCGGACTAAGACACGGAGAAGCGAAGACAAGGCTTAGCACGCGGGGACTCACGGGAGAGATGGAGACTACGCATTGGGAGTGAGGTGGACAGAGACGAGGGACACGGGGGACACACGCAGAGACGGAGCGGAATGCAGAAAAGCCCGGGGCTCTGCTGGATCGCACTGAGCCCGAACGACGCAAATGAAATCCGCGCCTCTCGCACTGGCGTTGAACTCATCTGGGTCACAACAAATCAGCCGGAGTGGTTAGCGCACGATTCTGAGCGCTCGCAGAATGATGCGATCCCGTTGCGACTTCCCGTTGCGATTTCCCGCAGGTAACAAGACGTACGTGCACCCGGACTCCCCGAACACGGGCGCGCACTGGATGCGCCAGGAAATCACCTTCGGCAAACTGAAGATCACCAACAACAAGGGAAGCACGAACAGCGGGCAGGTACGGCGGCCGTGCTGAATTAAGTGTGACGTTGTAGTCGAGTGTGGTTGTAGTCGAGTGTGGTTGTAGTCGAGTGTGCTTGGAGATGTAGTCGAGTGTGGTTGTAGTCGAGTGTGCCTGGAGATGTAGTCGAGTGTGGTTGTAGTCGAGTGTGCTTGGAGATGTAGTCGAGTGTGATTGTAGATGTAGTCGAGTGTGCTTGGACTTCCCTTTGAGTGTGGCTGTGAACGCGGCCACCGGAGTTCGATTCCGAGCCACGGTCAACAACCAGAGGCGAGCGATATCCGACACGGTGGTTCCTGCTCCTAAGCAGCGTGCTGGGAGGCGGCGGTCCACGACCTCCGTGACCCTCACGGCCATGGGGAGGGACTCAGCTGGGTCCAGCCGTGGGTGGCCAGGCGGCCGCGGCCCCTGTGCACGGCGACTTGAGGCTCAGACAATACAAAGGAACTTCTCTTTATATCCAGCGCTTAGAGCAGTGACGACGACAACCAGAACTCGCCACATTTCACGATTAACCGCTGCCTTATCGCGGAGACGTATATTAATGTACATAGACGCACACTGATAGGCTGACGTTTCAAGCAACGGGCCTTCGGAGCATCGCGGCTCGAGGAGGCTGTCGAGGATGAAGGCGCGATTTTGTTCTTCGTGAGTTTGTGTGGAGTGGGTGGATATTGGTGACCTGTTAGGCGTTTGTCATTTCACTGTAAATCGTACGGAAAGAAACGAGAGTCGGGACTGCACTGTTACGCGTGCAGAATGAACTGTGTACATAGATACACGTGATCGTAATGATGATGGTGATGATGATGAATCTAACGCACATGTGAGTACTGCTGATGCCGGCCCTGTGAACTCATGCCTTGGCAAGTGTCGATGATGATGATGGCGGTGATGGTGATGTTCGCACGACTATAAACGTCGATATCTCGTTGAGTGTGGATAATATCGACGATGGTGATTCAGGCGAATGACATTTCGATGAGCGTGGACGGTGACGATGGTAATGGTAGAGACTGAAACACGAATATGTGTGGATCAGGTCTGACTTCTCGTGGCGGCGATGTTTGATGATGATGATGATGA
>CM025626.2:10125348-10146250 GCA_014621495.2 Entosphenus tridentatus
CTGCCTCTCCCCTCTCATCTCACTCTACTCCCCTCCACGCACTCTCCGACCTCTCCCCTCTCATCTCACTCTACTCTCCTCCACTCACTCTCCTACCTCTCCCCTCTCATCTCACTCTACTCCCCTCCACGCACTCGCATAATTAAGTCAAACCATGCTGAATAGATTAACGCTGGTAGTGTACATTGGTTCAACCCATCATCATCATCATTCCTCCCGCTTTGTGGGGAAGTCAACAATGGTTTTCTCTTTTCCGAGACTCGTCCCTGCCATAGGAATGTGGAATTTCCACCACTGGCTCTGCGGGGTTATCAACAAGAGATGTGCCCCAATGGTCGTGTGAGAGGCAGGAGACCACGTGGACAGCCAGAGGCTGCTCCAGCATTGTCCAACGCCTTGTTGATGTACCTGACAGTTTACATAAACTGGGAGCAGAGTCTCTCTTTCTCCATCTTTCTATCACTCTCTCTCTCAAATGTTAGCTCACCTGCGGGCACGCGTATGCGTGCACAATCGCGCAAAAACAACACAAGCAAACACAACAGCACGCGGCCGCACTGCTTTCTTTACCTTTACTACAACGCACGCACGCGCACAGACGCCATGCGCTCCATAAAAAAAGCGGCCAAATGCATTCGGAGCGAACGTCTCCATGTTCCTGTCGCCTACGCCAACACCGCCCTTCAGTCGCCGCTTGCAAATCAACAGAGCGGGTGCCGCGTGTACGTACGTCCTGTACGTTGAACTTCTTTCGTAGCGTACGTAGCCAACCGTGCTAATCGGAGGTGCGGTGGGGGGGGGGGGCGACACTAAACACAAAAACGCCTCTAAAGAAATGAGTTTTCAATTTAGACAATTTGTATCCACCACGGGATCGTCCATCGCGGACGGATTCTAAATGGGAGCCCCTCCGTGCTGGGCTTGAAGCGTCGCCGGTTCCCCCCTCCGCCACCTCCTGCGTCTCCCGCACGCTTCCCAGATTTCTTGCCCAATTTGTAAAACCCTTCTCGACTCTAAAACTCTAGACACAGAGCAGTCGTCGGGGCAATGAGAATTTGACAGAAAGGAAGTTTATTGTGAGATTTCGGTCAGTTCCTATGATCACTGTTACATTGCTTATGGCTTTACTTTGGTGATTTCGAAAAGTTTTTTGGTTTGGCCATGTTTGTTTGTTGTAGTACGGAGTTAGAATGATGGCTTTAATCTCAGTTGTCTTGTGGTTGTTGTTGTTGTTTGACTTGCATCCCACTGGGATTTTTGCACACAGCGTTGGTGTATGGTGCTTTTTTTTTCTGGAAGACTTTGCAGTTTTTTCCCGGATTTTTTTGTTGCGCATAGTCACTTTAAGATGTTTTCTTGTTCATGTTTTTTGTTTGTTGCGGTTGCACCCGATTCAAGAGCCGAATGGCTCACAGGGCTATACCAAATAAATGAAAAAACTGAAAAAAAAACTACGAACCCGGCGACGCGGGTTCGATTCCCGCTCACGGCCACCAACACCAGTGACGAATTATCTGAACCGGTCCTGGGCCTCCTCCGCTAGGCCGACTCGACCTTGCGCTGCGTAGTAAACATTTAAATGGCAAGGAAGAGCGCCCGTGCCGTCGGTCGCGCGCAGACTTCGTGCTGGACGAGCAGATCTCGACGGCGCAGCTGGGCGAGGCGGCACGCGAGAAGGTGCGCGAGGCGCTGCTGCGGCGCCACCACCACCAGAACGAGAAGAAGCTGAGCGACCGAATCCCCATCGTGCGCTCCTTCGCCGACATCGGCAAGCGCCACTCGGACCCCCACCTGCAGGACAAAGTCGGTACGCGGGGGGCGGTGTCTGTGTGTCTGTGTCAGTGTGTGTCTGTGTCAGTGTGTGTAGTGTAGCGGTTAGCGCGCTGCGCTATGAACCCGGCCAACCGAGTTCGATTCCCGCTCATGGGCAACACCAGTGACGATTATCTGAACCGGTCCTGGGCCTCCCCTAGGTCGACTCAGCCTCAAATGAGTTCCTGGTGCGGTGTGTAACCATCGCCACTGGGGAGACAAAGGCTGTCGGGCGTGGTGCTGGCCACCCACCCCCTCGTGTACCGTTCCAACCTTCATAGGTGCTCACTAACAGCACTTGCCCCTACAGTCTGTTAAGGCTATACGGGGGTCTTTGTCTTTGTGTCAGCCAGTATTGTATGTGTCGGTCAGTGTGTGTGTGTCAGTGTAATGGGGAGCGGTAGTGTAGCGGTTAGCACGCTGTGTTCCGAATCCGGCGACCTGAGTTCGAATCTCGCTTATAGCTATTACAAGTGACGATTATCTGAACCTGTCCTGGACTGGTCACCCACCCCCTCGTGTGCCGTGCCAGGCTTCGTAGGTGCTCGCTAACAGCACTTGCCCGAACAGTCTGTTAAGGCTATACGGGGGATCTTGGTCTTTGTTCGATGGCGTCTTACCCGCTGTTCTTACTCTCTCCCATCCCCACTGTCCCTCGTGCCTCTTCCTCTCTCTCTCCGCTCCCCTCTCTCTAGCGGGGCCGGCCACAACGCAGCACCTGGCCCTGCCTCAGCTGGAGGGCGTCCCAAAGAACGGCACCGCGGCTACCTCGGCAGCAGGGCCGGCGGGCACCAGCCGCGAGAACAGCAAGGTGCTGCTCGTGGTGCTACGGCCCCCAACATGCATTGCGCCACGCCACGTTTGCTGCCGGGCACGATGTCCGACGTTTCACTCCACGTGCGGGAGCTTTTTCACGAGCCGCGTATCGTCGCGTGTCGTGATTATCGTTTCCCCCCCCCCCGCCCTGTGATGACAAATTCCGTAATCATTAATAAGGTCGCTATTACTCATAACGCAAACAAACGCTTTGTAAAGTGCTGTCGGCAGTAATTGATGGCATGATGATTCTGTGACGTCATCATCATCTTCACGGTTCGTTGAATGACGCAGCGCGTTCGGGGTTCGTGTCAGAGACGGCAGGCGCGTCCCTCCGCGATGATCGGAGCAGGAGGAGATGATGCCTCCACTCAGCTGTGCTGCCATCTCCTGGCGAGGCGGCCTGCAGGCGGGCGGACAGACGGGCTTGCGGGCAGAGTCGCCATCGCCCGGGGCGTGCGGGAACAGCGTGCGCTGCGCTGACCTCGCGTGGGTCACGCTGACCCCTGCGTGGGTCACGCTGACCCCCGCGAGTCACGCTGACCCCCACGCGCCACGCTGAGCCCGTGTGTGAACCAGGCTTCTCTCCCGGGGTCAGGTCGACCTGAACTTCATGCGCAAGATCCCGCCGGGCGCCGAGGCCTCCAACGTCCTGGTGGGCGAGGTGGACTTCCTGGACCGGCCCATCATCGCCTTCGTGCGACTCTCACCGGCCGTGGTGCTCACCGGCCTCACCGAAGTGCCCATCCCGACGCGGTGAGCGAGCGTCGTGCCGAGACTCGCACCGCACGTCACGCCGCCCCGGCGAGACTCGCAATGCCCGTCACACCACACGTCACACCGCACGTCACACCGCACGTCACACCGCACGTCACACTGCCCCGGCGAGACTCCCACCGCACGTCACGCCGCATCAGAGCGCAAAAACAAAACAATTGAAAACCAAACGCCCGGCGGTCTCTCCTGGGGGGCACCGTCGCCGCTCCCCCCCCCCCCCATTCCTTGCCCCCCAGGTTCCTCTTCATCCTGCTCGGCCCCTCCGGCAAGGCGCAGCAGTACCACGAGATCGGCCGCTCCATCGCCACGCTCATGTCCGACGAGGTGCGTCGTGGCGCCGGCGGCCACCGCGTCGTTCGTCGTCGCGGTTGAGAGGATCATCCCGAGTTTTGCCTCCTGTTCTCGCCGCGATCCGCCAACTCCACCGTGACCGAGCTGTCTGACTGTCGGAGTGATCACCGGGGCTTTTTGGTTTGCGTCGTTGTTGGCGACGTGAAGCGGAGACGCGCGAGCGTGCTTTGGTGGTCGCGGCGGTTTTCACCGGCTTGTCCAGTCCACGGCGATTCGTGCTCTCAGCCCTGTGAGCAGTGAAACAAACAACACAAACCCCGTCGCATTCAATGATTCACTTCATTTGGCTGGAATTCAGTGAAACCAAGTGAATTAAATTGCAATCCTGGCAGAGTGGATGGCTTTTTTTGACGGACAGATTCGATGGACGAGCTTACTAATTTGGCGCCCAATGCGACTGCTCCGGGCGTCGTGGCTTGGTCCCGCTTACCGTGCCGATCGAAGGGTTCGCTCGGCCATACTTCACCGCGCCGGTCAGTGCGGGGCGGCCGCTCGCGCCGAACGCGGCGGTCCCTCGGCTGCCCGCGCCGCCGAGGCTGACCCCGCCGTGACCCCTGGCAGGTGTTCCACGACGTGGCCTACAAGGCCAAGGATCGCAAGGACCTCCTGGCCGGCATCGACGAGTTCCTCGACCAGGTGACGGTGCTGCCCCCCGGGGAATGGGACCCCTCCATCCGCATCGAGCCCCCCAACAACGTGCCCCCCCAGGTCCCCCCCCCCCCCCCCCTCCCTGACTGCCACCGCCGCTCCCCCTCAGGGACCGTGAGACTAAAGTTCAAATCCCAGCCGATGATTGATGAAGGGAATGAATTCCGGGCGTGCTAATTCTACCCACCGTAGCAGGATAGCGTGTTGTGAACATTGCGATGTGAATTTTTATAAGGATTTACATCAGACCTCCCCTCAATCATTCCAATGCCCAGCTGTGGTTTAGCCTAGGGGATCCCCCCATGGCAGCTGTCCCTGCACAGCACTGGCCTAGCAGTGCACGTTAATCTGCCAGAAGGCAACCGCATCTCGAGGCGAGAGTGAGGGGCGGGGCGAGTGACGTGCGGGGCGTGCGCTGGTGCAGGACAAGCGCAAGAACCCTCCGCTCCCCAACGGCAACGCGGCGGAGGGCGGCAACGGAGGAGCGGAGTCGGAGGGTCTCGGGGGGCAGCCCGGCCACGGGGTGGGTCCCGAGCTCATTAGGACCGGACGGTGAGTCTCTCGCAATCCCAGACGATCACACATTGGTAACGCCCACAGCGGCCGTTCACTCGTGGGGAAACGGAGAGAGACGAGAATGGTTCAGCGGCGGCGGAAACCGTAGTGGAGCGTGAAAGCGGCCACAATCGGCGTCAGCATTTGGCTCAAGCTCTGTGGCCCTACACTGGGATGTTTGACCAACTCGCGTGCGGGATCCAGATAGGAAACTGATTATTAGATGGAATAACAGATGGGAATTAACCCACTTGCTGTACTGCCGTCTCAACCTGGCGGGCCAGGAGATGGCGACTTCGCAGCCCAGCGGGTTTGGGAGTTTCACGAGTGTGTGTGCGAGTGCGTGTGCGTGCGAGTGCGAGTGCGTGCGAGTGTGTGCGTGTGTGCGAGTGCATGTGTGATCCACTAAACCCCCGCTGGGCCACCAGCGCCAGGCAGCGTGGTTCCTCTCCACGGGGCTGTGAGCTCCGCGCCTGACGGGGCTAGTCGGGTCACCAAGGAGCGATCTCACTCGCCGGGAACTGAGCCCGGGTCTTTTTATGTTCGAGAGAAACACGGGGGGCCCACGTTCGACGGGCCGAGGCGGCATCGCGCGGGATGCCGACCCCCACCGAGCCCATCGATCCACCGCCAGTGTACGGGGGCCGTTGATCCATTGAAGTTGCGCGTTGCCAGCGAGAGCGACGCTCCGCTTGAGGTGGGTGTCCCCGTCTCTGCCGCAGCTTGTTTGGGGGGCTCATGCTGGACCTCAAGCGCAAGCTGCCCTGGTACCTGAGCGACTTCCGCGATGCGCTCAGCCTGCAGTGCCTCGCCTCCTTCCTCTTCCTCTACTGCGCCTGCATGTCGCCCGTCATCACCTTCGGAGGCCTCCTCGGGGAGGCCACCGAGGGCCGCATCGTGAGTCCAGCGCCGGGGAATATGCTGCCCCCCCCCCCTCCGTGTCGGCCCCCCTGGGGTGGCCCATCAGGGCGGTCCCTCTGGGGCGGACCCCCCTGGTCGGCCTACGGGGGCGGCCCAGGGGGGGGACGCCCTATGGGGACCGCCCCCGTGGGCCACCCTGGCTGGCAAACGATTTGTCAGCGTCTCTCCGCGAGGTCGCATCTTCGCTGCACGAGTCGAGTACTCGGGTGAAAGTGATTGCCGCCTCCAGTGAGCATTGAGGAGTCGGTGGTCATCCCCCCTGTTTACAACCCTGCAGAGCCAGTGGTGGAAATTCCATGTTCCTATGGTGTGGGGGTGAGTTTATCCAGAGGACAACCCCTGTTTACTTCCTCACAAAGTGGTACTCGCTTTATCGATCCGTAAGGGATGCTGATGGGCCGAGCCAACCACCCCCCCCTCCCCCACCAACGAGCCCACCAGGATTTGAACTCGGAACCTTCTGATCGCGAGCCGCTCGCTCTGCCGCTGGGCCGGCCCCCTGGGCGCCTCCACTGCGGACTGATGCAGAGCGCTTGGGAGCAGCGCTCCGCTCCGACTCGCCTGGCACCACAAGGGCCTCTTGCAGTGACAAACAACACTGCGGTGTGTGCGAGAGAGCACACGCGTGTGTACGTACACTACATGTGTGTGTACGTACATTACATGCGTGTTAGAGCGCCGCGCTACGAACCGGGCGACCCGAGTTCGATTCCCGCTCACGGCGAACACCAGTGACGATTATCTGAACCGGTCCTGGGCCTCCCCTAGGTCGACTCAGCATAAAATGAGTACCTGGTGCGATGTGTAAACATCGCCACTGGGGAGGCAAAGGCGGCCGGGCGTGGTGTTGGCCACCCACCCCCTCGTGTGCCGTGCCGGCCTTTATAGGTGCTCGCTAACAACACTTGCCCCTACAGTCTGTTAAGGCTATATGGGGGGATCTTTATCTTTTTGTGAGCGCAGCTGCGTGCTGCAACATGTCGAGGGTTGCCACCCGTCCTGGATTTCCCAGGACCGTCCTCTTGTTGTTGATGAGGCAGCTGCTGTGCTGGGAACACCTCTAAGTCTTCCCGCGATCATACAACTCCCGGCTGTTGTTGTTGTTTTGTTGTCAGAGCGCCATCGAGTCGCTGCTGGGGGCGTCCATGACGGGCATCATCTACTCGCTGTTCGCGGGACAGCCGCTCACCATCCTGGGCAGCACGGGGCCCGTTCTCGTCTTCGAGAAGATCCTCTACAAGTTCTGCAAGTGCGAGGGCCGCACCTCACTCGCACTGCACTAACACCTCACTCGCACCACACTAGCACCACACTAGCACCACACTAGCACCCTCACTCGCACCGCACTCGCGTTCGTACCACACTCACACCACACTGACACCGCATTAGCACCACACTCGCACAGTTCACCGCATTAGCAAAGCACTCGGACCGCACTAGCACTGCACCACACTCGCATCGCGTTTGATAACTGCACCACCATCCCAACATGGATAGATGTGTGCCAGTGTGGTTTTTATTCAGTAGATCCCACACCGTCATGATAAGAATATTCTCCCCCTCCGAGAAGTGTGAGCGAGTTGGTGTGTGAGCGAGCGAGAGGGTGGGTAGGTGACCTAGCGAGTTAGTAAGTGATATAGTCTATGATTGAGCGAGCAAGTGAGTTTGTAATTGAGTGAGCGAGCGAGCCAGCAAACCAATGAGCGAGTGGACAGGCAGGTTGACGAGTGGGTGAGTTAGCAAGCCAGTGGGTGAACGAGCGTGCGAGTGGGTGGGAGAATGTGCAAGAGAGTGGATGAGTGGGGGTTGTGAGCGGGTGGGTGACCTCGCGAGAGAGTGAGAGTCTGTGACTGAGCGAACGAGGTTGTGAGCAGGCAGATTGACGAGTTGGTAAGTTTGTGAGTGAGTGAGTCCGTGAGTGAGCGAGCAGATGAGCGTGAACGAGCGATCGAGCGAGCGGACGAGAGGATTTGCGAGCGGCTGAGCACGGAGGTAAGCGGTCGGGCGGGCGAGTTGAGCGAGCGACCCGCCCCGTGGGTTGCGCAGGGACTACAGCCTCTCGTACCTGTCGCTGCGCGCATGCATCGGCCTGTGGACGGCCTTCTACTGCCTGCTGCTCGTGGCAACGGACGCCAGCTCGCTCGTGTGCTACATCACGCGCTTCACCGAGGAGGCCTTCGCCGCGCTCATCTGCATCATCTTCATCTACGAGGCTCTGGAGAAGCTCGTGCACCTGGGCGAGACGTACCCCGTGAACGCGCACAACTCCCTCGACCACCTCACCAACTACAGGTGAGCCGCGCCGAGGCAGGGCACAGGGGTGGAGTGGGGTGGAGTGGGGTGGGGTGGGGTGGGGTGGGGTGGGGTGGAGTGGAGTGGAGTGGAGTGGGGTGGGGTGGGGTGGGGCGGGGTGGGGTGGAGTGGTGACGACGCCGCATTATTTGTCGTGGGGTGGGGGTTCGTATTTCACCCCGGGCGGCCATTGCCGCACCTCAGAGCGCCACTGGATGTCGCTGTCAGTGACTGCCGCTCCACGATTTGCCGCGTGCCACGTGAGGAGCCGACGCGGCGTTCGCTCCGCTGGGCTAGTGACGCCGGACATTTATAAAATTTTGTGACACGTGGTGCGTGGTCCGCATCCATGGACCGAGCTTGGTGCTCTGAACCGGTCACCCCGGGAACAACCCGCCTGCCCGCCGGCCCTCGCCGTCCGTGTGGAGCTGTGTTCTTGATTGCAAGGCCCGCGGGCCAGTGGCGACCTCTGACGTGTGGCTCCGGACAATACACACGTGTGAAAACACCCCCCCCCCGATCACCAAACCCCAATGGTTTCAAAAGTGTGGCGTCTCTTACACTGATGACGTCTTATCGGCGAAAGTCGCCCCCACCGCTCTGATTATGAGTGAAGAACGCTGCTGTAGACGGTAGCCAGGTTGGGGCTCGACGCGTTCGGGGCATCATCGGTGACCCGCGGCTGTGTGGCCAGGTGCTCGTGCACGGCCCCCGTGAACCCGGAGAACGGCACGCTGCAGCTCTGGAGCAGTCAGAACCTCACGGCCGCCACCATCCCCTGGGGCAACCTCAGCGTGACCGTGAGTGGCGCCACCTCGCCCCGCATTCACAGCAGCAGCAGCAGCACCGTCATCGTCATTATACTAAAACTAATCTAAACAACGTTTATTGTACCAGGTAAGGGCCCACTCAACCATTTAGCTCTTTTTCAGAAGCAACCCAGCCACAAATAATTGCTCGACGAAGTGGCGTATCGTATGGACATTTATATCAGCCAAATGTTCTAAACGCACGTTGATTCCAAATGTGGAGGGACCCAACACGGGGAGAGAGACACACACACTCCAAATACGGCAGGTGTCGGGGTCGGGATCGAACCCACGACCTCGTGCGTACCAGACGAGGGAAATAACATCTGGCCATGATCAATAGCCACTGCTGAAGGACACGCATCCCCCAAGCACGATGCCATCTCTCACAGCCTCTGCCTGTGACTGCAGGCAGTTACAGGCAGAGGATGAAGTTATAAAAGATCAGGAGGGAGGGAGGTGTACAGGCACGTGGGGCAGAAGGGCACTTGTGAAGCGCCTGGGTTCGATTCCCAACCTGGGCACCTTCCTACGTAGCGTTTGTACGTTCTCCCCTGTTCTGAATGGGTTTTATCTGGCTTCTCTAGTTTGCTCCAAAATAAATAAATAAAACACACTTCCTGTAACTGGTATTGGCCAAAACATCCCAACGCTGACAAACTACCTTCAAACTACACAGTCAGGAATCACACACGACAGCAGCAGCAGCAGCAGCGGCATCACCTCCGAAAACTTGGCGGGACCCTCCTGAAAGAGAGTCTTGAACCTCAGCGAGTCATTGCCGCGACTGCTGCGGTTACAGTGAGCGCAGGCCGCAGCCTGCCGCCCCTGACTGTGGCACCTGCCGTGACTGTGGCCTCCCCCTCCTTGTGCCGGACTGTGTCACAGGAGTGCTCGTTGTTTCACGGCGAGTTTTCGGGGCGGGCCTGCGGCCATGAGGGCCCCTATGTTCCGGACGTCCTCTTCTGGTCGGTCATCCTCTTCTTCTGCACCTTCTTCCTCTCGGCCTTCCTCAAGGACTTCAAGACCATGCGCTACTTCCCCACCAGGGTACGTACGCTGGAGCAGCGCCCCGCCGCTCGGGGCCCAGTAAACTAAAACTTTTACTTTGACCGGATAAGGCCCCCAATGTAGCTCTTTTGCAGTTGCGACCTGGTTATCACAAATGATAGCTCAACCAAGTGGCTTATCACGCGGAGATGTGTAGCAGCCAAACACTCTAAACGCGTCGTTTCTAAATGTGAAGGGAAAAACCGGAGGACCCGGAGGAAAAATCCACGCAATCATGGGGAGAGAGACACGCAAACTCCAAATATACAGCAGGCGTCAGTGTTGGGATCGAACCCACGACCTCCTGCAGACCAGGCGAGGGAGTTAATATCTCCTAGCCACAGTGGCATGCCCAGGGCCGGATTTAGATCTAAGCTAAGGAAGTTACTGCTTAAGGCCTCAAATTGTGAGAGGCCTTTAAATAGGAAAAAATAGAAAATGATACAAAGTTGCTAAGTTTTACATAATCGGTTGAAAAATAAACAACATAGGGAAAAAAGATTCCCCAATATTGTTATTTTCATTCTGATATTACAAAAAAATATACAGGCGTTCTGCGATGGGGCCTCGAGAGCTTCACATAGCTTATGGCCCTAGTGACATCATAATACTTAGGGCACGCACGCACGCAGATATATTTCGAAGGGGGCAAAATAAGTTTATATTGTTAAACAACAACAGCAATAGTAATCATTGTTGTCGTTTGTCATTTTCCAAACGGGATAGTGAACATTATGGCCTTGAGTTTGTTCCGAGATGTGGCCCAAACGGACGCCGGTTGCCCACTAAGTGGCGGAAAGCCCCCGCGGAGTGATGTGACCTCTGAACCCTCACCGAGCGAGCTCCGCGTGACCCTTGAACCCTCACCGAGCGAGCTCCGTGTGACCCCTGAACCCTCACCGAGCGAGCTCCGCGTGACCCCTGATTCCCCACCAAGCGAGCTCCGCGTGACCCCTGAACCCTCACCATGCGAGCTCCGCGTGACCCCTGAACCCTCACCGAGCGAGCTCCGCATGACCCCTGAACCCTCACCGAGTGAGCTCCGCGTGACCCCTGAACCCTGACCGAGCGAGCTCCACATGACCCCTGAACCCTCACCGCGTCTCCCCCACACTCCCTGCGTCCAGGTGCGAGCCATCGTGAGTGACTTTGCCGTCTTCCTCACCATTCTCACCATGGTGCTCGTGGACTACGCGCTCGGCATTCCGTCTCCCAAGCTGCAGGTCCCCAGCGTCTTCAAGGTGAGGCGCCCTCCGCTCCCCTCCCCTCCACTCTACTCCCCTCCCCATTGCGCTCACTACGAACACACAGGGGTGTGATATTTTATCGCTCTTTTGGGATGTGTCGATACTGCCACCGATATTCCTATTCGTATCTTTTTGCACGAGTTTATTGATAATGGACAACAACAACTGAAATTCACAACCCTGTTTCAAAGCGCGCCTGGCCTGGCGTGAGTGCCATTTTGATGTCGCCACCAGTTAATGGCTAATGGCAGTTATTGTGGTAGTTGATCTCGTAGTATCGTAGTAGTAGCAGTAATTATAATTTTGAACAACTTAGTACGTTGGGTATTCGCACCATTCTTATAGCGCAGGGCTATGGCGAAGGCGCCGCTGTGTTTCAGACACTGCCGCAGTTTCAGGTGTAGGGGGTGCCGTTGCTGCTACGAGTACGTATGTTGGACTTGGATTGCACCGTACGTAGCCAACCGTGCTAATCAGAGGTCCGGGGGAAGGATCACAAACCAAATACAAAAATTTATTGTTAAGAAATTCGTTTTCAATCTGGATGATTTAAAAGTGCATAGCTCCAGTGGCTTCCTAATATTGGAAGGAAGAGCGTTCTAGACAGCTGCAGCAGCGCATCTGAAAGTGCGCAATGCGGTGACTGCCTTTGTTCGATGGCCAGCCAAGTGCCGCTGCGAGGATGACCGGAGTCCGTGTGAAGGTTTATGCTCCTTGACGAGATCTGCAAAGTAAAATTACTTGATCCCAAATCGATCCCAAATCGAGTAATTTGTAATTTTCAAGTTTAATCAATTTGTACCGGGACATCGGCACACACTGGCCTGCTCTTTTCGATGACGTCCCGGGATGTTTAACGTCCGCTGCGCAGCGGGGCGGCACGTAGTATTTTATGGTTCGTGCGCCCGCAGTATTACCCAGGGCAGCCTGCCGGATATGAAGCACGACCCTCTGCATTGAGCGGCGAGCGCACTCCCGCTGGGCCAAGTTGCTGTTATCATTGCTGCTGCTGTTGTTGTTTGCTTGCTCTGTTGTTGTTTACTTGTTATGTTGTTTACTTGTTCTCCCAGCCGACGCGCGACGACCGCGGCTGGTTAGTGGATCCCATCGGGACGAACCCGTGGTGGACGCTCCTAGCGGGCGCCATCCCCGCGCTCCTCTGCACCATCCTCATCTTCATGGACCAGCAGATCACCTCCGTCATCATCAACCGCAAGGAGCACAAGCTCAACGTGAGCGCGCTCGCACCGCGAACGCCGAGCGCGCGACGTCGTCGTCGTCGTCGCCGTCATCGTCGTTGGCCACGGTCTCCGCAGGCAGTGACCAATCCCTTTGGCGACGTCGAGAAATCGTCGATATGTAAACCGCGCAGTGGCCATTTTACCGGAGCAGAGTCAGGGCAACCCATTAGTAATTCTGTAAAGCCGGAGGGAAGTCAGTTTAGCACGTAGGCTTCTGCGACCAATATCATCCATAATAGAGGTTTTTATTTGGGAAGTGATCATTTGTCCTCCTTTCTCTCTGGTGAAGAGGTGCTCCTTAAATAGCGCGGAGTCGGACGTTCTCGCACGGACGCTGTCACCCCGGCCGAGTGCTCGTGGCTCCCCCCGTTAGCTCGTGCACTCGCACTCTCTACCCTCGCTCATGAGCTCATGAGCTAGGGCGCGTGCCGGTGCGTGCGTCTGTACGTGCGTCTTTAAGTGCGTGAGCATGTCTGTACTCACTTCTGTGCGTGCGTGAGCGCGTCTGTGCGTGCGTGGGCGTGTCTGTGCGTGGGTGGACGTGTCTGTGCATGGGTGGACGTGTCTGTGCGTGCGTGGGCGTGTCTGTACGCGCGTCCGTTACGGGCCTTCTGTACGCGCGTCCGTGCGTGCGTGCGTGCGTGCGCGTTCACAGAAGGGCTGCGGCTACCACCTGGACCTGCTGTGCGTGGCGCTGATGCTGGGGGTGTGCTCCATCATGGGGCTGCCGTGGTTCGTGGCGGCCACGGTGCTCTCCATCTCGCACGTCAACAGCCTCAAGCTCGAGTCCGAGTGTTCCGCGCCCGGCGAGCAGCCCAAGTTCCTGGGCATCCGTGAGCAGCGCTTCACGGGGCTCATGATCTTCCTGCTCATGGGCTGCTCCGTCTTCATGACCACAGTGCTCCAGGTGGGGGCGGTGGGTGGGGGGGAGGTGGGGAGGAGATGCGGAGGGTGGCAGCACCCCTCGTGGCACCAGATTGGACTCGGGTTTGGTTCCCGACTCGGGCACCTTTCTGCACGTGGAGTTTTTGCATTCTGTCTCTCTCTGTCTCTCTCCCTGTTGTGTGCATGTTGAACTTCTTTCATGCCGCATGTAGCCAACAGTGCTAATCTGTGGTGCGGGGAAGGAAAACAAACGAAACACGAAACGCAGTTCGAAAGAAATTTGTTTTCAATCTGGATGATTTAAAAGTGCATAGCTCCAGTGGCTTCCTAATGTCGTAAGGAAGAGCGTTCCAGACGGCCGCAGAAGTGCATCTGAGAGCGTCGCGCGATGCGGTGACCACCGCCGTCTCTGTTCGATGGCCAGCAGCCAGAAGCCGCTGCGAGCATGACCGCCGGAGTTTCCGTGATGGTTTATGCTTATTGCAAGGGTTTATTCTCCGATATTCTCTCATAGGTCAAAGATTGGTATTGGCCCAAAACATCACAATACTGAAAAATATCTTGCAAATCACACAGCAGCAGCCACAACATCACCCCCCTACTGTGAAAAATTTGGCAGGAACCTCCTGAAAAATAATATCTTGAGACTCAGTGAGGCTTTCCTGGTTAAACAATCACAGTAGCAAAAACAACAACAACAATAATAATGATGATGAGTAGTAACCTTGCAGAGAACTCCGCCCGTGACACGCGCTCGTTTTGTGTGGCCACAGTTCATCCCGATGCCGGTGCTGTACGGAGTGTTCCTCTACATGGGCGCCTCCTCGCTCAAAGGCATCCAGGTGGGTGGGCACGGGCACCTCGGCACACGGCGCCATCGCCATCGCCTTGACCCCCGTTGGGCGCACTTCCGCCGCGCCTTGTAGACATGATCGCAACGAACTTTGACTCTCTGTTCGATTGCGCGGCGCCGCGTCCTGTCGCTTCGGCCCATGCTCGCTCGCGATGACGCCCACGCTCGCTGGCGCTCTCCGCCCGCAGTTCTTCGACCGGCTGAAGCTGTTTGGCATGCCCGCCAAGCACCAGCCGGACTTCATCTACCTGCGCCACGTGCCGCTGCGCAAGGTGCACCTGTTCACCGTCGTGCAGCTCACCTGCCTCGTGCTGCTCTGGGTGATCAAGGTGTCGCCCGCAGCCATCGTCTTCCCCATGATGGTACGCGCGTACCCACGTGCCCCCACGCGCCCCCGCACGCCTGCATGATGGTACGCACGTACCCACGTGTCCCCGCGTGTGCCCCCGCGCGCCTGCGTGCTCGAGCGTGCCCAGGGAATGTTAACCCAACCGACATCCCTGACCCGTTAGGAGGCCAAGTGTTCCGGGAGTTTCTGGAATATCGGGCTCCCCTTTGCGAACATGTCGCGAGTATTTTACGAAAAGGTGGACGGACCGTGGTGAGTGACGGAGTTGAAAAGCGTGGATCTGGAGCGGCCACCGGAGGGAGTTGGCGGGGCTGGAAGAGTTCTCGATGCTTCACTCGTCAGTCACACACGAGCACACACCCATCATCATCATTATTATTATCACTGCTAAGATGATTTTTCAGGAGGGCCCTGCCAAGTTTTTCACAGTAGGGGGCGAAGTTGCTGCCATTTGTAAATCAAATGGAGTTATTTGCAAGTACTTTTTACATTTTATTTTCGGCTTGTGGAGGAAACCAGAGAACCCGGAGGAAACCCACGCGCAGAACAAGTGGGAGAGAGAGAACACGCAAACTCCACGCAGAAAGGCGCCCGAGTAGGGAGTCAAACCCCAGGTCCCATGTTGCTGTGAGGCACCAGTGGGCCACCACCCTCCTGCCCAGATGCCGGCGTTCTCAACTAGCTCCGGTCCACGCGACTCCCTACGACCACGCCAGGAGAGGAGCTCGCAGACAGACTGACCGGAGCAGCCGGGCCCTCGGCATTTCACTCGGGCAGTCTAAACCAAACTATAAACAGTTTTTTTTATTTAACCAGGTAAGGCCCACTGAGCTATATTGCTGTTTTAAGAAGCGACCTGGCCATAAATGAGAGCTCAACGAAGTGGCTTATAATGTGGACATTTTTTGCGGCTAAATACTCTAAACGAGTGATGTTGATTCTAAATGTGGAGGGGAAAACGACGACCTCCTGTATACCAAGCGAGGTAGTTCACATCTCCAAGCCACCACGGCGCCTGGCGGCACCCGGCCGTGTCGGCGTGCGGCCCATAGCCGCACGTGTGGGCAGCGGTGTGGGCAGCGGGGCATGGGCAGGGGCAGCGGGCGGGCGAGCGAGCGGGTGGGTGGACAGGCTGGCGGGATCCTTGAGGTTCGTGCACGGCTCTTTGATGGGCTTGCCTCCCCCCGCAGGTGCTGGCCCTCGTGTTTGTGCGGAAGCTCATGGACCTGTGCTTCACCAAGCGGGAGCTCAGCTGGCTGGACGACATCATGCCCGAGAGCAAAAAGAAGAAGATTGACGACGCAAAGAGGAAAGAGAAGCAGAAAGAGGTGAGCGTCTTCCTCCATTCTAGATTTGAAGCTTTCGTGACTGCAAGGATTCATACTCTTAGGTTTTTTCGGTAAAGTCACGTAGGTAAAAATAAATAATAAATATCTCTTGATACAGTAAATCTAGCTGTGACGGTCCCACCTGATGACGGAGACTTGTGTTGCCTCCGAAACGTCGTGATTTATAATTCTATTTCTATTATTATTTATATTATTTTGATTTTGTTATTTATTTTTACCTACGTGACTTTACCGAAAAAACCTAAGAGTATGTCTTCCTCCATTCCGTGCCCCCCACCCAGCCCGCGCGGTTCGATCGGCGCGTCCATCGATTCACCGATCGCGGTTGTTGTTGTTGTTGTCCTCGTTGTTGTTGTTGTTGTCGTCATTGTTGTCGTTATTGTTGTGGTTATTGTCATCATTCTTGTCATTGTTGTCATTATTGTGGTCGTTTTCGTTGTTGTTGTCATTGTTGTCGTTGTTGTCGTCGTTGTCATTGTTGTCGTTGTTGTCATTGTTGTCGTTGTTGTCATTGTTGTCGTTGTTGATGTCATTTTTGTTGTCATTGTCATTGTTGTCGTTCGCGTTCCAGGAGGCGGAGCGGATGCGGCATTGTCCGGAAGCGGAGAGCATTCACGTGCCCATGGAGGAGGTCAACCTCATCAAGGTCCCAGTCCTCAACGTTCAGCAGAGGTAACGCGACGAGCACGCCGGGCGCGTCGTCACGGAGACGCGTCGCGCGCTCCGGTGTGTACAGCGCTCCACACACCAGCGGCCGCATCAGTCATCTTATCAGGGGCCTAAGGTTAATTGGAGGTAAGGGCCTAAGTATGTATTACGTTTTTAAACAAACAAACAAATGATCTTGAAGTCATCACACATTTAAGCTATGTAAAATTATCTTATTTAGTCGACTCAAGGTACATTCAACTTCATGAAACATAAATCACTCTAGCTGTGGCACAGTCATAAATGTTGTCATCCTAATTCAGGAAAAGAAAAAAATGTTTTATTATGGCCACGCTCCCATCGCCCTTCAACGTGCAATATGAGGACCTAAAAGACGGCCTACAACATCTGAGGGCCTAAGGCCTTGCTAGCCTATGGGTTAATCCGACCCTGTTCACAGAGTAAAACCCACGCCTTAATTTGGCATTAAAAAAGAAAAATATATAATGGCCAACGTTTTGCGCAGTGACTCTTAGAACATGCATCGTTTATGCAAATGCTTTCAAGTTTGCAATCACGGGAACCGCGCGCACATAAATAAACCCTTTTAAAAACTTTTACATTTCCGTTGCGCTGACCTTTTGCCACACGTCAGGAAGAATGTGAACGCTCTTTCCATTCCGCATTTACCCCGCGAAAGTATGCGCAGTAATAAATACAACGCTCACGGATTTGACGGCGCTATTAGTGGCACCGCGACCGTGTCGGCACGGCCGCCAGCCGACACTTAGCGGCTAATTTTACTCCACTCCCACATTTCCCCTCCCCCAGCCCCGAGGACCCCTCCGTCATAAACATCTCGGACGAGATGGCGAAGTCGGCGGTGTGGAGATCCGTGGCGACGAACTCGGAGCCGGCCGGAACCTCCCAGAGGTAGAGCTGCGTGAGCTGGAAAACCACGCTGTGGCTGGTGCGGCCGTGGTGGTGGTGGTACATGTGTGGTGGTGGTACATGTGTGGTGGTGTCCCGGTGGGTGCAGGGCCATGCCTGGTATTTGTGAATTATTTGGTGATTCTGCTGCCGAGTTGGCAGCGGTGCACAAGCACAAATAACAACAGACTCAACACATTTGTTATCAGCTGCACTGCCCCAAAAAGAAAGAGTATATGACAGGCGACGTTTCGGGCAATGGCCCTTCTTGAGGGCACATAGAGAGGCTCTTCCCATTTCCGTTTTGGCCGATGCCAGCTAAGAGCCAAATCTTCCCTATGTGTCGGAACACTGGGACTTAAACAAAGCAAGCTTGCCTGGGCTGGCGTGACCCCCGCGAAATTAACATTTACACAGCCGGGTGAGAGCCCATTGGGACAAACACTGCTTTCCCATGGGATGCCCACCTCGAGTTGACCCCGAGGTCAGCCTGATTTCTCCCGGAGCTTGAGCTGATAGGCAACCCGAGTCCGTTTCCAAGCGGTTGTTTGCATGCTTTGGCAAGCAACCCCCAGTTCAAGTCGAACGACGAGTGCGTTTGGCATCCGCGTAGCTCTCGTCGTGCAAGGTGGGGTTATCACGAAGGCGCTTCGTTTCGGAGATGATTACGGTCTGCGGTAGTTTTTGCAGTGCGAGGCGAAGCTATTGCGTGTTTTTACCGATCGAGTAATTGGCCAGTGATTTTTTTTTAAATTGGCAAAATTCCGACCACGATGCCGGCGCACACACGGGCCTCCTCCTCCCGCTCGTACGACGTCGCGGGATCTCCAGACGGCACGCGTTTGTGGTTGATACGCGTTTGCGGTTCACACCCCGGCATCAACACCGCGGCATGAACCACAGCAGCTGCTGAGCTCGAACCCGTGGACCTCTGGAACGAGCGGCGAACGCGACACCGCCCCGGCGTGTGGGGCGAGTACCGCAGCCTTTATTTGGAAACACCGCAATGGGGGAAAGCTGGCCAGGGAATGCCTGCGGGCGAAAGCTCAAGACCATGTTTCTGACAAAACAAAATAATTATTTAAAATGTTAAATTAGAAATTCAATGGTTCCTGCTGCCTACAATGTTTTAAAATTATATTTGAAACATGTTTGGCGACATTTTCTCAGTGCCCAAGTTCTTACGGAGGGAAATTCAAATCGAGGCCCCGTGGAAATCTGAGTGCAGCTCGCATTCACGGCCAAGCTGACGGTGGCTAGGAGATGTTAACTACCTCGCCTGGTATGCAGGAGGTCGTGGGTTCAAGCCCAACCCTCACGCCTGTATATATTGGAGTTTGCATGTCTCTCTGCCCGTGGTCACATGGAATTTTTTCCGGGTCCTCTGGTTTTTCCCTCCACATTTAGAAATACAGTATGCGTTTAGAGTATTTGTCTGCTATAAATTTCCACGTGATAAGCCACTTTGTTGAGCTGTCATTTGTGGCCAGGTCGCTTCTGAATAAGAGCTACAGAGCTCAGTGGGCCTTACCTGCTAAAATAAAAAATAGTTTAGTTTGGTTCAATAGTGTAGACACACGAGTGGGACAGTAACCCCAGTTCCATCTCAAGTTGCACGGCTCGTGGGAACCAGGTACTGCCGTGTTATTTGTCAAGGGGGACTGGGCCATGAGCAAATGCAGGAAGGCGACGCTGGGAGCGAAAGTTAAAGTACACGTACAGGGGGATTACGTCACGCCCAGGCTACGCTTGCTTCGTGCAGTTTCGGCCAGTTTCATAACAGCATTCAGCTCGGCAAACATCCACAGATCTGCTCGGTGCCAACAGAGCTCACGACCGTTGCGACAACCCTCGACTGTCCAACCCTCCCCGGTTGGCATCGATGTCCCGCGACGCTCGTGCTGCGAGCCCGTTAACGAGTCCCGTGTGTTCCAGTATGTGTCGCCCCCGTTTACAAACCCCACAATGCACCACCACTGCCGCAGGCTGCTCGCGATTCCGCTCGAGAGACTGAAAGTAACCGCGCGCTGACGTCGGTCCATTCTCATCGGCGTGCGCGCGACGTGTTTGGGTTATGTCGATGCAAAAAATGATCACTTTGTACGTCACGCAACATTCCCAGAGGACGTGAACTCTGCAATGCTTCTTAACGAAGTCAACTTTGGATTTTTACCCGGTTCTAAGACCCAAACATGTAACGCGGCGCAATGACGGGTAGCTGGGCTTCACTTCTCATGGAATATGTTCCAGCCCCCCCCCCGCCCCCATGACAGCGGTGAGTACCGAGGGGGGTGGTGGGGGGTGGGCATGGAAATATTTTCAGGAGCTCTGCCCCGGACAGCTTTCGGGTTAAACGAATCCCTGCGGCTGGCGGAGCGTGCGGGACGACGTGGTGCCCCTCTTCTCAAGCGCCGCCTGGCAGGCGAAGCTGGCCCACGAAGCTGGCCCACGAAGCTGGCCCACGCCGCCGTCTCCGCGATGGTTGATTGTGAATGGCGGGAGGCGGTGGCGGCTCCCAGTTTTTTACGCAAACGAAGCATATAAAAGCGCTTAGGGGAGCCCCAAGTGGCTGGGAGTGCCCCCGGATTTCGTGTAAACGCATGAAGAGGGAACCTCAAACGGGCCAGCCCCACCGGTCGCCACGACGCGGGACGGGGCTCGCCCGCGCGGAATCGCCGAGCCCTCCGCCAGCCGCAGCCGCCCAGGCGCGCAGCGTCGTGGACATCGCCGCCGTCTCTAACATTCCATTCGCCCCGCGCGCCTGCAATCGCTGCGCACGCGTTGATTGAGCCCACTCTCAAAAATGATAAAATCGGCCGGTTTGAGCCACGCGCTCATCTCACGTCGGGCCCTTCCGTGCCTCTGTCGCCTCGACGTCCGCACAACCCCCCCTCTTCCACCCCCTGCCCCCCCTCCCGACCCCCGCCCTTTGCATCGTGTTTTTGTACTTCTGATGTCTGATTGATTTCCTTGCCGTTACTAAACGCTGTTCCTTTCTCTTGTAGATCGTAACGTGGAGTCTAACTGGGTCTGTATTTCAAAGCATTTCCGCGTTTAACACTCCCTTCCCCTCGCCCGGTATTCTGAACGTTCCCGACGACATCGCACTTGGCCGTCTCTAAATGCGTTTTAAATCCTCGTTTTCGTCCCAGTTTTACACAACGGCTCTCCGTCGCAACGTCCGCGTGTGCCGTCAAATCCCCCTCTCCGGGAGGGTTGAGCGCCGCGGCTCTACTGGACGAGCGAGACGCGTGGACGAATCCGCACGAGCTCCAGCTGACGAGCTCCAGCTGACGAGCTCCAGCTGACGAGCTCCAGCTGACGAGCTCCAGCTGACGAGCTCCAGCTGACGAGCTCCAGCTGGCGAGC
>CM025626.2:10148193-10257893 GCA_014621495.2 Entosphenus tridentatus
TATTCTATTTCTACCTACGTGACTTTACCGAAAAAACCAAAGAGTATGGATTCCTGCAGTCACGAAAGCTTCAAATCTAGATTAAAATAAATAACGTCAAAGGTTAGTTCTTGGGTGGAATGTTCTCCGTGTCCTTTTCACGGCACATTTTGGCTGCCACCCTCAACGCCATCCGCAACGGCAGTTTCCTCGTTTGGAAACTGTGTGTTTCGCGCTGTGCGTGTTGCTGTTTTTTGGAAGTCGGAATGATCACCTTTGCGACTCGATTTTCCAAAACCCTCTGCTTCAGCAAGCGGACGAGTGTTGAGTGAACAGGGCGGTTCACAAGGGAGCAAGGAGACTTGGCGCGCTGCGCGTTGAGCACCGCTGTAACGGTTGCTGTTGTGTGCAATGTAATTGTGTGTCTGTCAAGATGTATACTGTACAGTGAAACCTCGATAAAACATTGGCGCTTTCTGTGTTATTACGAATCTAAAAAAATCAACCCATGTCCAGAGTCAACTTTAACTCGGGGGGAGGTCGCCCATTCTCTTTTGCTGCTCGCATTGTCTGGAACTGCCCCGAGCCATCCGTGCCGTCGACTCCCGGCTCGTGTTCAAGTTCAGGATCCAGATCTGTGTCTCTTCCACCTCGGACTTACTGCCTCTCTCTGAAGGATATACAGATTGCCCCTGTTCCTGTACAGCGTCTTGATATGCAGCTGCATTGAGACGCTGTTTTAAATCCACGTTGAATTACATTGCAAAATGCCATTTGCAGAGTCTCAAACAAAATCCCCATTCAGAAAATGTATCAATCATCCAATCAAAATTGCATTTCTTTAAGGGCACCTTTCTGTGAAAAAGAGCTTCATAACTCATCGGATTCCTCCAATCTGAATAAAGAATAAGATTCTGAATTCACAAATCCCCCCAAAAATCTGGTTCAGCTGTTCCCCCGTAATAAAAAAAACGGTGCATTGAGGTTTCCCTGTACATCGCTAACGCGGCAAATGTTTGGTTCGGTCTGAACACGGATTACTCTCCACAGCATCGAGCCGGCGAGCTCCACCGGGAAGCGTAGCGCGTGGCTTTACATGCGGCTGGAGCGGGAGACGAGCTTGTGACGCGCCGTCTCCCTCGTTGCCGCCACGACCCGCCGCGGCAGCGCCTGGCGCGACGCGCCCGCTTCACGCGTGGCGATAGTCGCGACCCAGAGGTCGTCGTCCTGTTCTCTCCCCCCGTTTATCTGGTTCAACAAATAGGGGTGTAATCGCAGAGCATCGGTCCGTCGGCTAATGTTGTGATTCTCAAGAGAAACGAAGGACGCTGGCGTAGCTTCGTCCCCGGTTGTGCCTCGCCGCTGTGCGCCGTTGGGGTTGTCGCCGCGTGTTGTTCGGCGCGATATCCGGAAATTCGCTCCACGCGCTGCCGGGAGATTCTCCGGCTCGTGCAGCGAAACGTCGGACATCGTGCCAAGCGATACGCGGCACAACCTGACGGCACGCGTGAGCGATAAACGATACACGCATTGAATCGTCCGTTGAAGAATACAGGGTGTTTAGATCTTTGGATGGTGAGCGTATGGGATTGGGCCCCCTCCAGCCTCTAGGAGCCGCTACATTAACCGCAATGTATAGAAAGAAACGACAATCGCAATTGCGACCCCCAATCGTGACAATTCACTGAATCGCGGGGTGAGCGAATCGTTTACACCCCTATTACTATTCTGTTCACACGAAGGATATTGTATTCCTAAAGAATATACGTTAACTCCTAGATAGTCCATTACTGTGTCTCTACGGGCGGCTGGCGTCGCTTCACAGTATTTTGTTGGCGTATTTGACCCCCACGAATCGTCGTGCTGTCCTTCAGTTGCTCATCGTTGATCATTCCACTTGCACCGTAAGCACGTGCTCTGTCTGCCGCCAAACTCAATCACGCCTCGAACGCGTCGCAAGCATTCCACCGCATTTATTTTCACACACGTCGTCCAATTTACGAGACGGCTCCCTCCCTTGCGTAGTGGGTTGTTGATTTTTTTGTGTGTGATGTTTTTTTTTTAATCTTCGAGGTAGCGATGTTTATTTTGTAACGTGCCCACCTCGCCTCCGATGGGGTTCCCAGCAATAGCGCGTGAGAATAAAAATTGCAGGTCTCGACGAGAGCTGAGGATGGCTTTAAATGTCGACTTTAACTTGGGTGGGTTATATTGAGTCTGCAATCTTCCTGGACGCGCTTACGGTAAACGATATGCCGGCACGTTGCAATGAATAAATGATGTAGCCCGCAGTCAGCACGCCAGGATGAGAGAGACCTCCGGCTTTCGTAGGCCAACGGAAATGGCTTTGCTGATGCCCTGACCTTCCGGCGAGCCACTCTAACGTCTGGGGTTATTCGCAATTTCATTCACAGTGTGTCCTCGAAGTACCGGGTTAATTCAGGAGCAGATGCCCCAATAATGTTACATCCATCACTACAAAGCCCTCGTTATTTCCACGAACGCCAGAAATTGGCTCATTTACAACTCGTCTCATTTTTCACATTGTTTAACTTTACAACAACTACGATAAAAAATCGCATGAAAGAAAGTTACACGAAGAAAAAAAACCATGACCGAAATCACCGAAAGTTCCAAACAAATTCTGAACGCACAACCCCCAAATCTAGAGCCGTCACTGTGCGCGCAGGGCAGCCCCATACTGGGGGCTGCGCTGGTGCATGACGTCACAATGCAGGGTGGAGACGGAGGTCTAAAACAAAAGTCCGCGTGCCTTTTGATCGCCAGGAATGCGGTTTAAAAATATTAATTGTTCCACTTTCTTTTCCCCCCCAAACGTTTTTGGTGGTCCACCAAATAGCCACGGTTATATGCGGGGGGCACGGTACAACCCTCCCCCCCCCCCGCCCGCCCACGTTATCTCGAGGGCACGCTGTGTATTAGGATATGGGAACGATTGAGTTCTTCTCGGCTTATATTTAAATGCATGAACCCAGTGGAAAAAAGCACATCAATTGATTTCTGCGCGTTTGTACAAAAACAGTTGTTCGGGAATAATCCGCCCGCTCTACATCACCACGACCAGAAATGTGTGGCCACTGCACGTTGTAAATTTGCAGGTTTTAAAATCCGCCACGGTGCTGCTCGCTTTGCAGCCAGCGCTAATGGGTACGCCACCGTCAGCTGACTGAGAATGCTGTTTATCTCGACTCTCACCCGTGTGCCCTTACCCGGGGATCAACTCAGCCGCGGTCAGTCTGGGTCGGTGACCTGGAATATTTTTCGGCATCGGGCAGCACGCTGCAAATTCAGTGCACTGCATGCGACGGCTGCCAGCTGCTGCTGGTCACGTGCCCCACCTACTTGCATTCAACCAGCGACGTGGAAAATATTGCCGTGGGAAATATTAAGCCCGTACGAGCGAGCTGTCTGGCGGTGTGGCATAAGTCACCACACGAGCCCTGATGAGATAAATGGTTGCCTGGTGGCGAGTGAGTGGGTCGCCTGTCCCACCACCGAGCCTGGCTTGGCCTAGCCAGCATGTTTGAAACCTAAACATCGCTTATTTCACCGGGTGGCAGCGATAACCGCTTTCAAACGAGATACTGGAATATCAATCGGCTGAATTCAACTGTTTTGGCAAAATATTCCTCTTTCAACGTTGATGAATTGCTATTTCTAACCAGGTTTTACCTGTGGTTTCATCAATTCTGTTACACTAACCCGCCTTTACTTCCATTCACATAGGAAGGACAAGTGTTGTTGAAACAATTTGGTTCCAGCTTGTACATTTCACACCACTGGGCGTGGTCCTCGGCAGACGAATTGAAAGACCCCACGGTTTCCCCACACGGTACATCCCGACAACACTACAGAGTGTGCGCGCTGTTGTGCTTAAGTATGATCGGGCCCGGTCTGGATGAATGTCGCCCTGGTCACCCGCAAGGCTGCCGTGTTGACCTTGCCTCTTGTGTGATGGCACAGGCCGAAGTGATGCATGCCTGTCCCAGCTTACACCGGCGTGGACGAACAACCGAATTACAGTACCCGAATTGCTTCCAGCTGACGGTGGCAACGTGACAACAGGCTTAGGTTTTCTCGTTGGTGCTGCTGTGAAGCTCTCTGATGCGTTCTCGGGTCGTACCGCGCGTTGTTCGGCACGATGTCCGACGATTAACCCCCACGTGTCGCAAGCTATTTTTTTTTCAGGAACGGAACAGGGTTCCTGAGGAACTGAAACGAGAATGTTGTTGTTTTCGGGTTGTACCGCAAATTATTTATTCGGCACGAGGTCGCACGTTTCGCTGCAACGCACTTGGGGAGATTCTTTTTTTTCAGGAGCGAGCATTTTAAATTCGGGGACTGAATCGAGATCCCAAAGAAACTCCCGTCACCTGCAGCGAAACACCAAAACATCGTGCCGGACAGACACCACGCGGTAGGGCAACCCGAAAATATACCGTAAGAGAAGCTTTAACTTGGCGATCACTTCTGCTGCTGCTGCTACCGCCGCCAAGACGAGGCCTCCAATGTGTGGATGTGAGATCGTGATATTGTGAGAGACAGATACAGAGAGCGCCTTTTTTGATGTTCACTCCGAATGATCGGCTTTATGGGCATGAATATCTGTGAGCATGCAAGGGCAGACTGTGCCTCCCCAGCCGGCATCGCGTACCAGTCACGTGTGTGTCGCATTGTGCGTCGGTCGCGAATGGAACTGTGAACGCGGCAGGGCATGGCGAGTCGAGTGTTTTTTTTTGCAGGGGGATTCAAACAAATAAAAGGTCTGCCAGGGTCCCCTTGTGGCAAATTGTGTCCAGGGCCCAAAATCTTGTTGTTCAAGAGTTGTCGGCAGAATAATTTTGGGCCCAATGCTGCCAAAGACCTTTCCCCCGCATTATTCGCTGTACCTGCCACCCCCGGGTACAACAACAGCGCTGCTACAATGAATGAATTTCCGTGGTCAATGTAACGTATATTCTTTTTTTAGATAAATAAAGATGAACAATTTACGACTGCTTTGGGGATATTCGTCTCTTTTTTTGTCACTTTCAGCAGCCTCGCGCCGGCTCAAGATTTGAACGGCATTCCGGAAAAAAAGATTTAATAACCTAAGTAGTACGGAGTTGGCCAAATTGAATGAAGGCGATTGTGTAGACTTGGCAGTGAATATCCACTCTGGCGAACCGTCGTATAATCTATTGTGAGACGAGATGAACAGAGTTTATAGATGTTTTATGAAGTGATGTTAAAAGTTATCATTCATCTCTCCCCTATTGACTGATTGAATGATTTGTCACAATTTAGAATTCTTAACAATGCTGTGAATTGCAGTGCCTCTAGTGGGTGATGTGAACCCATCACATTCAGAATCTTTATTTTAACTGGAGCAATCCGATGAGCTATAAAACTCTTTTTCACGAATGTCTAATAATGTACAGTACTGAATAAATGAACAATACTGAATAAGTGAACAATAACACACGAGTCTCTTCCCCTTGACAATTCGATTATTAGTCACGATTAGTCACGATTCGTGATTAGATTCAAGAGCCGAGTGTTCACGCGGTGGTGGAACGCAGCGTCACCGTCGGCTGCAGACGCGGCGGTCGCGCGGATTGCAACCAACACCGGTCGGTTAGCACGACTCGTCGCGTGATGAGCGAGCGTGGGAATCGATTTGAATCCCTTCATTTAAATCGCTTCTACTGGACATGTGTTTAAAAAAAGAGCTTTATTACTTTGTAGCTCATCGGAATCCTCCAGTATAAATATTCTGCTTCTACCTGAAAGCGACCGCAGTCCCACGATCCGGTTATTGAATCAGAATCTTTGTTCAGACCGGAGGAATCCGATGAGCTACTAAGCTCTTTTTCATCAAGTAATAACAAATACATGTGTAATGACGACTTGACACACTTCTCTTGAGATGGCACTTTATTGAAGACACGTTCACTTGACATCGGGCGGAGACCCCACTGCAACAGCCCCGAGTCTCCCGCGCATCTCCCTTTTATATACCGACACGAGGCCACGCCCCCCTTCCAGATCCTTCTCGCTGACTCTGGACGCTCGCTCCAGCGGCAGACTCCACCGTCCTCTTCCGTAGCCTGACCACGCTCCCTTCTCGATCATTCCCGTAGCCACCAGTCCCTTCACACTCACAGCTGACTCCTCTGTCATTACCTCCCGTGGCCACCAGTCCCTTCGTACACCCAGCTGACTCCCCTGTCATTACCTCCCGTGGCCACCAGTCCCTTCACACTCTCCACTGACTCCCCTGTCATTACCTCCTGTTGCCACCAGTCCCTTCACACTCACAGCTGACTCCCCTGTCATTACCTCCCGTGGCCACCAGTCCACTCACACTGCATGTAGACTCTCCTGTCATTACACAAGTCACACAAAATGTCAAGAGTGACAATTAAACACGTACTTACCTTACCGTCAATGTATACATTGTATCTGGACGGCTTAGAAGACGAGCTGGGGTTGAGCAGGGCACGTGGGCTCGATGGTCGAGACGAAGTCCGGAGTGGCGGCCAAATCCCCACACGGCTTTCATCCAGCAGTGGACTGCAAAAGTACCTGACCATCAAGCATGTGCATCATTTCCTGATACAAATTCTTACATATTTAAAAAAAAAATGAATAGTACGTGTTAACATTTAATTCGTGACGTTCATATGAATGTTCACTGAATATTCAATTAAAAGGGGATTTTGCCAATATGATTGTATTGGCGTCCGTGACGTAATACGCGATAATTTTCGAGATCGCCGATCCAGTTGCGCGACGTCATCGCATCAACATCAATCCGTGACGTTCCTGCCGTACCATGACGCCACGAGACTGGCGTGACGTCATACGCAACATCCCTCGCGGCCTGGGTGGTGGTAGCGAGGCCCCTGACGCCATTAAACGTCACCGCGCCGCGGAACTCGGCGTCACCGCGCCTGTGGACACGTGGCACGTCACCGCGGCTGTGGACACGTGTGACGTCACTGCGCCTGTGGACACGTGTTGACGTCACCGCGCCTGTGGACCCGTGTGACGTCACCGCGCCTGTGGACCCGTGTGACGTCATCGCGCCTGTGGGCCCGTGTGACGTCGCCGCGCCTGTGGACCCGTGTGACGTCACCGCGCCTGTGGACCAGAATTGACGTCAGGAGAAGCACAGCGGCGCAGTCCGTGCGCGGCAACGGTGCTGCAATCGACGTTCGCGAACATGGCCGACAAATTCTCAAGGTTCAACGACGATCGCGAGTTCCAAGTACGTGTCCTTGTCGAGCGCCGCTGACGACGCGACGACGCGAACCCGTCGGAGAGCGCGGCGGAAACGAGACAGGGAGAGATGAGAGGCAACGCGGAGTCGGGTCGAGGCCTCAGCCCCCCCCCTCCCCGCGCCCGTCCACACCGCCTCTCGCTAAGGCCGTGGTCCCGCGCCCTCCACATTTCCCAGTCCGCTTAGGCGCCACGAGTTGTTATGCGCGGCTTTGATTGGCTCCCCGTGCGTCACGTGGAGTGAAGGAAGCCAATCGTGCGCCGGCAGTGACGGCCTCCTCGCCTATTCGGCGTGGGAAATTGAGTCGCCGTTTGCCGCTGGGGCGTGGGTGATGTCTACGGGGTTATCGCTACGGGCTTCGCACGGCCAGGGGTTGAGGTGTGGGCACCGGTGTCCTTGGCCGAGGGATTGAGGAGTGGAGGGTTCGAGTGCCCGGGCAGGCCTCGGGTGGAGGAGAGATCAAGGCGGGCGGCGGTGGAGTGAGGAGACAATGGGGGCATGGCCGCGGGGCAGCTCCGGGCAAGGACGCGGGGCCCGGGGTGGCTGGGCTAGGGCAGGGGGGGTGGCTGGGCTAGGGCAGGGAGGGCAGGCCGTGGTGAGGGCAGGCCGTGGGTGAGGGCAGCCCGTGGTGGGGGGCAGTCCGTGGTGGGGGGCAGTCCGTGGTGAGGGCAGCCCGTGGTGAGGGCAGTCCGTGGTGAGCAAGGCAGCACGGGTCTTGATATCGCACGGCGTTCATAGAGCAGGGAAGGGGAGCCAAGAGGGATTGGGGACAATTTTGCGTTGGGAGAGATTAGTACAATGTAGCAGGGAGAGGGAATTCTACAACGCAGTATGGAGATGTTGTTAGTCCTGTACAATGGAGCAGGGGACGATAGTTGTGCAGCGTAGCATCGAGACAGCATCGCACTGCCAGACTCAAAATACGTATGTTTCCTGGAGGAATCCGATGAGCTATAAAGCTCTTTTTACACAGATGTACAGGGATATAACTGGACAATTACGCAGGGAGCAGGATTAGGGAGAGAGATGAGTAACGCAGATGAGAAGCAGGCTAAGGGAAGCAGTGGAAGGAGGAGAGGGTGAATGGCTGCTTGCTGATCAAGGCCTTGAAAGTGGTTGGCAGACGCGGCCTGGCACGCACTGCAGCAGCAGCGGCATGGCCACGTTTCTCTGGCAGCAGCAAGACGAGACGAGCCCTCCTCGGTCCCTGCCACCGCTCGAGGAGACACGGGGCCTTGCGTCCTTCCTTCGTGGACGGCTGTCGGGCAGGCAGCTGTCAAAATACGTGCATCGGTTGTGTGTACACGTCGTCAGAAGCAAATCCTCGCACAGCACACAAACGAGTGCGAGTGACGATTGTGTACGGGTCCAAGCCAGCCGATGTTCTAATTATAGTAGGTTCGTTTAGAGCAACCTAATCGCGCGTTAAAACGTGTGTACGCTTTTGTAATCAATACCCATGCAGTTGTCCCGAACCCCTCGGCAGTAGGAATGTTTGACACACGGCTCGCACGCATTTGGCGAGGCAACGTTTGATGAGTGTTGCCTCGTTCATAAAGGCCTTCGTTTACAAGAGACAATGAATTGCCAACCTTGGGCCATTTGCAAACACATCCCTCGTACATAGCTGTGCACAATGCGGGCAACATTGCTTCTTGAACCTAAGAGTATGAATTATTGAACCCATTTCATCAGTTACAGTTCAAAATAATGGCAATGCTAACCTCTCTTATGAAACCGATAATACTGCCAATACTCAAACCTTGTTATGAAACAATCTTCCACCTACTTCGACGCAAAAGACACATAATGCTAGAGATAAAGGCGGCCCTAGGTTATTGGCAGCAGTTAAAGGAATTTAAAATTTATGCGAATGTTATTTTTCTACCCTTGTACCATTACGTCATGTGGAAACACATTGCATAATTGTTAACGGTGGATTGTGTTTACTGATGAGTGCTTTTACATTTTGGTGTCTGGAAATAGCTTGGTCAATAAAGTACAATCAATTGGATTTTTTTTTACTTATGACCAAGATTAATGACCCATTTAGTCCAAAAGAATAGACTATTGACATTGCTCGCACAATTTGTGTTAATTACGCTTAAATTTTAAAAAAACGTGGCAGGGTAAAACATTTTACTCGTTCGTGGGACTGTATTCGAAGGAAATGTGAATTTGCTGAACACTCAAAGTGTCATTTAAAGCGGTAACGTGAATAAGCCGTTCATTAATATTTTAGTACATGTTTGTCACGGCAAATATTACAAAGGAAGATCACCGACCACTCCAGGGATGGCCACCTTATCTCTCTATGACCTCAAATTTATGTGTATGCTGCACATTCTAAGTATATCAATAATTGAAGACCCATTTAGTCGTGATCCTTATAAAACACTGCTATATGTTAATAGCATGTAACTAGCATGCAAATATGTGAAACGTTTACATTTGAAGCTGCGTACGGATTAGCACGCGTTACTACGTGCGGTGCGAAAGAAGTTCAACGTACATGCATACGACATCGTGCCTTTCAAACGTGATGGCGATGCAACGTGAATAAAAAAATATTAGGACATGCGTCTGTCATGGCGTTTGGCTCCGAGTTACACATTTTGAAGACTTGCTGCAAGGACATGCGGGTTTTTTCGCATCAATATAATTATCACTTGTTCACTTGTACTCAATGAAAATGGAGCACTGTCACACCACACATTTCTCTGACCTTTATTGATCAGTGACCACGTCACGTGCTCAATCTCGCCAGACCTCCGATCCCAAAGAGGGTTGAGGCCGGATAGCACTTGATGGAGCAACCACCATGCCCAAAGCAGCTGTTCGTTGGCTGTGGGGCTGTGTTATGGGCAGCAGAGGGTCCTGCAGAAAGTCCCCTGTTGTACTGTACTTGCTCCCATCTCTTTGCTCCATACTTTTCAATTAACCGCACCGACCAGCAAAATAAAATAATAATAGGGTTTTTCCCCTTTTTTCTGGCAACAAAACTGAAACCTTTTTACAAGGATTCATGTCTGCATTAACCACAATACTTGCAGTCAAAATGCAAACAAAATCATACTATGATAATATATGCATTGTCCTTGAAACTGATTGGTCCACACCAAGGGACGGCTTTCTTTTGAGCCTCGACCCAATTGGTGTTCGACCAGAGGACGCCAAAAGGCGTACAGCTGAAAGACAATGCACTATCAAAGTAACGAGGGCTCGGGGTGAGCATTTACATCATTAGACCTCCTTTGCCAGTACCAAAATATAATAGGGGTTTTCCCCTTTTTTCTGGCAAAAAACTGAAACCCTTTTACAACGATTCATGTCTGCATTAACCACAATACTTGCAGTCAAAATGCAAACAAAAAACATACTATGATAATATATGCATTGTCCTTGAAACTGATTGGGTCGAGGCTCAAAAGAAAGCTGTCCCTTGGTGTGGACCAATCAGTTTCAAGGACAATGCATATATTATCATAGTATGTTTTTTGTTTGCATTTTGACTGCAAGTATTGTGGTTAATGCAGACATGAATCCTTGGAAAAAGGTTTCAGTTTTGTTACCAGAAAAAAGGTGAAACCCCGATTATTATATTTTGGTACTGGCAAAGGAGGTCTAATGACAGCAAAATGAAGTTTGCTCGAACCACCCCCACGGCACGCGGTGAAACTTTCAATCCATCGGAGGATTTGCAAAATGCAACATCCATGCACTGGGCTGCTACAAAGCGCTAAGGTTTGGTCATGTGATGTGTTTCCACAGGGCAGCCACTTTGATCAGTATGAGGAAGGCCACCTGGACCTGGAGCAGGCCTCCTTGGACAAGCCCATAGAAGCGGTAAGAGCTACTCCTGAGTGAGCGTTTTGGGTGCCCAGTCACCATTAGCGGCAGCACGCGGTAAAGTGTCTACCAGCCGAGGTAATATACGTGACGGCCACCGTACACCGATGCATGACGTGCTGACATTTGGCACGCTGCTTCTTCCCGTATATTGCTCGCGATTGGACGAAATCGTTGCGTAGAATGTTCAATTTTTTTTAATTTGTACTTCCGCCACCTTTGATAATTACTTAAACATTCTGTTTGTCACATTCGATGTGCAAGTGTTTTTGTTGATTAAATGCGTAAATTTTTTTTACCTGTGTTAAGCTTCCCGTGGGCTGACGGTATGGAAGCTAATAACGTCCATTGAATAGTTCAGTTGTTCGAGACTCATTTAAATACATTCTACGTGAATATGTTTTCGCTACAGCTAATTACTATAACAGTTTTAATAATAATGAAAATAACAGTTATTGAATTAGACAAAATGTTTGTTTTTCTTTTAATCTGCAGTGGATCAAAAAATCCGTATAAAATAATTACTTTCTGTAAGTATTTAACATCTGCATGTCATATGAAGTATTATAATTTAAAGGTGTGTGATTTGGTATAATCTGTGTATTAAGCTCTCGCTGTGTGTGCTTGAGACGATGTGTGTGTGCTATTGAACAATGCGGCACGGTGTTTTAGCGTGGGCTGGGGAGGAGGGGAGAGTTGGTTTGGAAAATCTGTCCATCCTCTGCCTTCAGATTTCTCTGCAGTTTAACCAATGGTTGGGCAGCTTGTGTCACTTGTAGGTTCGTACAGCCTGCTTTGCCTCTCTCTTCTTTAGTCAAGTCTCAGATTTTTGAGCATCGCAGACATTCGCTTGAACTTTACCTGCATGCTATTCGGTTGCACGTTTGTCTCTGTGAGTTTTGTGCTTCTGCGTCTTGGATTTCCTCTAGATCGGCAATGCAGAAATCAACTCGATTAAAAACACTGGCCTCCCCGTTGGCAGTTGCGTAATATTTACAGCAGTCTAAATTAACATCACGTTTCTGCATCGCTGTGTTGAGCTGCGTGTGTCGGTCGTGAGTTGGCTTTATTTGTAAATATGTAGTGTAGTGATTTATACATGCTTCGGACATGTAAGTTGAATTCATGGAACAATTTTTTATTAACCGGAACACACAACAAACGTGTGCTGAACAATTACAAATATGCATTTGTTTTCCTCCCCACCCCAAGCAATGTAACGCAAGTAAGTTTGAGAGATAAAAAAAAGTGTACTCTTTAATGCGTTTTGCAATCCATGAATTCAAGAGCAGTGTATCACACAAAGGAGAAGGTCAGGTCCCTTATTCAGGCCTCAGCCATTTTGTCATCAATTCTGAAGCACTGACACTTGCTGTTTGTTATCGCCTGCTCATCCAATGGCTGTTTGGTTCATCTGGCTTTCATTACTGGTTGACGTAAATAGTGTTGAGTGTGCTAACTGGCAACTGAATGGCCAGAAGTCCTATCTAAAAGTCTTCTCTGAAAGCATGAATTAATCACGTCCAGCAGTAGTCAAGTAACCGGGTGTGGTGAGCGCGTGTACTTATTGTTGTGTTGCCGGGGTCCCCTCCTCATTCCTGCTTTAAACCGAAAACAAACCCGTCGAATGATGTGCCCACCTGCATTGCCTTTCTTTAGTCTTCTTAACGTGTCACCTTGTATTGTTAGTCACCTTACAAGAGTTTTTTGTAGAATGCAGAAGTACCCAGTATTTCAACCACAGTTTCTTAATTTCTGTTACATTTTAACTGTTTTTTTGACAGCCCAATTTTTTAAAGCAAGGTTCGTATTGAAATGCTTTAAGTCGACTTGCACTGCTTCTAAAATGGCATTCGCTTCATTTTCTTGATTCTTTTCATTTCCCCCTCCCTCATCTAAAACCCAAAGAGAAATGTATTCATTATGTTATCAAGCCCCCACGGTGGATAGTGGCTGCTCAGCAGAGTCTTGCAAATTAACTCGGATACTCTAGTTGAGAAATATCCAGTTTCACACGTGTCCGTAACTCTCGACCTGAATGCTTCATTCTACTCCGTGTGTTTCGTGTCGTTTATGTGTAATTATATTTACTTATAACCTCGAACTTGCTGAGGACCCACCTATGGTCACTGCTCAGGCATCAAAAAAAATGTTTCTTTACCCCATTCATTTTGTATATTCCCGCACTAACAGCTTCTGCTTTGAGAGCCTGTCCGTTTTGCTTGCTCAGCTTTTTAAGACAGTTGGTGTACGAATCGTGTATTTGTCCAGCAAGCGTAATTCTTAATCTTCACATGGTGTACTAACATCCAGTGTTTATTTTATTTCCTCCTAACACCTCGTGTCCCCGTTGATCAATGTTGCCTGCATGTCATATGTTGATCCCAATCAGTTTTATTTCCTGAGTTTTGGCAGTGGCTTTGTTTGGGCTCTTCTGATGGGGCAGTTACTTGCACTTATTAATCGTGAACAACAAATGCTTTCTGCACACTGTTAGTAATGAGCTTTTTGTTTCTGGTTAAACAAAAAAATATATCTTTATTTTAAGCTGCTTTCAGGTAGTGTGTAACACTTGAATCAAAAGGGCTGCAAATACTGCTTTCAGGTCAATATGTTTTGCAGGCATTTTATGCAAGAAGGACTTTAAAATCTTTGTTTTGTTTGTCTTAAAGAAACACGTACTGCATAAATTACATCGTGATTGGGCCTGTCATCATTTGTAAGCTTATTATGAACTTTGATCAGCGTACTTGCTTTTTTGAACGTCAAAAGACGGCGGTGTGTAATGTAATGGAACGTGTCGCCCTGCATACAGAGCACAGCCATGCAAGTGTGGTCATGCAAAGTGGTCTGAAAGCATTTTTGCCAACGCAGTAGCGCGCAGTTGGTTGCTGCACGTGGTAACGCATCTGCTCGCCTGGAATAGGTGTTATGGGAGGCCTCTCTGTTTTGTTTGCATCTCTCAGGATAACATCGGCCACCGGCTGCTGCAGAAGCATGGGTGGAAAGAGGGCAAGGGCCTTGGGAAGAACCTGCACGGTGAGTCGCTGCCGCAGGCCTCCGTCGTCGGTTTTAAGGTCCTGAATTCCACACCAGAGTGTATTTCAATTGTATGAATACACAATATCATATTCGTTGCAATTGATATTCCACGAAGCTGCTGTTCAATGGGGTTGACTAACGTTTGTCGTATGTCTGTTTTAATATTGAGATTTGTATTTCATCAATAGAAATACCCACCACAATGTATGGAGCAGCATGCAATAATAGTTTACAGGGACTGAAATAGGAGCTGAGGCGGACTCTAAACTTAACCTAAGCGCTCTGCTTAAGCCTGCCCAGGCCTTCCAAGGGAGGGCGTGCAAGGTTTGGTCATTGGAAGTGAATGAATAGCACTTGCATTAACCATTCACTTTTAAATGTCCAAGTGTAGTCTTCCGAGTTCGGCAGCGTGTTGAGCTTATGTTCTCTCAGTTTCTCACCTCTTGCATCTGCGGGAATCTTCAGGAATATGATGTCCGCAGTCAGAGCCGTCCATAGGGGGTCTGAGGCCCGGGGCAAATCCCACCGTGTAGGCCTCCCGACGCCTTCAAACTTAACCGAAAGCATTACATCTGACACCACCGTGACGTCGAAACGCGGGACCCCCCACAGCGTGGGGCACGGGGCTGTTGACCCGATTCGCCGTACCCTAGGGACGGCTCTGGCCCGCAGTAGTGCTTGGCGGAAGATGGAGAGGAGAAAAAGGCTCCGCACGCGGCCTAACACAGAAAGGCCACACTTGGATTACGAGTGGCTGCGAAAACCTACATGCACTTTGAACTCTTGTGAGTGCACTAAAACACGGGCCAACGGATTTTGCCTCTACAGTTACGGTTTTAACGGGCTCCGGTGAAACATTTGAAAAAAAACAAATTCCCCCTTTGCAGTGTGCGGACTTGCTTTAAAAAAAAAAACTATCATATGTAACTTAGGACAATAACTACTTACGTATAAAATGACTGCGTGTTTTAATTAGATGTGCTCTCCTAAAGCGTGTCACTCTATTGTAAGAAACCAGAGGATTTGCAGGGAGAAGGCAGGTGCAGGGGAGGGTAAATGCCTGCTTGAGCAGCTGTTCCTTGCCCTGCCTTTGTGAAGCCAGACACGTCCACGGCTGCTTCAAAGTTGTTCACTTGGTTTGTTGCAGTTAAGGTCTGCAGAGTGAATTTACTCTGTTGTGAAGTAAAAAAAACTAAAGTAATTCATTTACGTAGACAGGACGGGCACACACCTTTCAATGCGTTGTTGTCTGTCGTAGCAGAATAAGGACACAAAAAAACTATTTAATTGGTTGAACAGCAAATTGGAAAACCACGAGAAAGCGATCGACAACATCGTACAATGTGAACTCTAGGCCGAATCTTGCCTCCAGTGGTGGAGGAGGCAGTAAGCTCCCACCTCACCAATTCCTAACCGGCTGCCTCCAAGGAAAAGTATTTGATGTTTATTCATCAATATTGTCGTTTTGACAACAGGTGAACACTTGTCTCCTCAGCCAGCAGGGGGCAATGTTCACTCACGCTTTGTTATCAATTGCCTGAAACAAAAAAACACTTAACCGTAGTAGTCCAGCGGACATACGTAAAGGAGAAGTTCATTTGCACGAGCTGAACCAACGGAACAACTCTTATGTGTTTGCATTTTTGTGGCCGTTTCATTTGGTAAGGACGTTCACAGACGGGCTACCATTCATAACGCTTTGGCAGTGTCTCCACCAGTCGATGTTGCATCCTTGGAATATTACCCGATCAGCTAACGTCACCATTGGCTTTCTTTTTGTTTTTATGTAAGACTGCCACGGTTAGTTCATTCTAACTAGTGCTTTCATTCTTTTTGCAGCAGAGTGAGCCTGGAAGTGTTGGTTGATGGTAAATTTGATCGTTTTGCTGCCCAAAATAATTTTTTTTGCACATATCATGGCCACAAACATAGTGGACACTATCGTTCGTTAAGCACAAATTACTATAAATTTGTGTCTCCCATTTTTCCTTCCATGAGTCCAATGCTACCGTATGTGTGTGTGTGAGTGTGTGCTTTTATAGAAAATAATTTCTAATTGAAAGCTGACTTGTTTAGATCCCGTGATCTAAAATGCTATTTTAAAAGCAGGTAATTGCTTCGGGGCTTGGGATCTAATGTTTTACGTACTCTGATGTTTCGTTTCAAAAGCATCACATTTTTGATTTTGTCCACTAATGTTTGTCTTTTTCACAAAAGCTGTCAAATATTTACTCTGTCAGATTGTCTTCCCAAAAGGAGATTACGAGACTAATGCTCTGACTTTGCTTTTCATATTGTCGGGGCCAAGGGCATGCAGGAGACTTGCTGTCAATTTGTGAAAATACCACAACACTTTGAGAAAAAGACAAACTTTTGTTTGCTTTGGGTTATCATTAAACAATACAGCTGGATGACTAACACGTTTTACACTGTTTAGTTTTCCTACATTCTCAACGTTTAACTTTTACAGGAAGGAGAGACCCGATCCCGATTATCATCAAGAATGACTACATGGGCATGGGCCGGCTGGAGATGGAGGTGAGAATTGGATTTGTCGCCAATCTTGTTGTGTTGTGTAACAAATCTAACGGGTCACGGGTGTTAAACATCGTGCCACCCAATCATAAACACGTTGGCCTTCACATCTGCTAAACATAAATTGTTCCATTAAACATTCTGTTTTGTTACAATGATTTAAACTACTTAATAGATTGTGGAACATATATTCTGGTGAATTACATTGCGGTGGTTGTGTGCTGATCATTGCTTTCTAAAACTATCAATCATTTATAAACACGTGTAACCCATTTAACTGCCTGTAGTGTAAAGAGGGGGGGGGCGGGTAAGGGAATGCAACTACAAAACAATATTCATCATGGTCATAATAATATCGATTGTACAATCACGTGAGGATGGCCAATGCTAATGTGGAGGAGCTGTATTAATTATACATCACCTTGGTGTAATGGGTGCTCTTTCACTATCAGCTCCTGCTGTTAAAATTACCAAATCATTACTGAGCATTCCAGTGGGGCGAGAGTGTTGAAAACCGTTCATTCTGAACAAGCTGAGTTAAACTTTTTCTTTTTTACATTGAGAAAATATAATGAAAGTCAAATTATATGTGTTCATTTTCGCCAAACCGTAAGTACCCAGTGCTGGACTATGTACATATACAATGTAAAGCGTTGGTTTTTTTTCATATTATCTTGAAACTTTTGGAAATCCGCCTAATCATTTGTCTCACATTTGCAAACAAGTTTCACATTTTGCCTTGAAAATCCAATTCTCAAAGTGCAATCCAGAGCCGTGAACTGACTGTTTAGTAATGGTGTTCCCTTGAAATCCTAGTGAAATTTTACACCGCCTGCTCTTAATGGTTTTTGTGAAAGCATTCAACAGTTAAAACATTATAGCAGTGAGCACACTGAAATGTAAAAGTCGTGTAATGATACATTTAAGCAATATTTACGTGTACCTAAGGAATAATGCGTTTAATCAGTATATTATTACCTGCACTGACGTGGATCATAAACGTGAAAACTTAAAACGAAAGTGGAACAAAGAGCCGAAAAGTACCCGGATAAGCGTGAGGGGGAATACATTTCAGTTTACACTGCAACAGAAAGAGGAACACATCGGTCAGCGAGCAAACACAAATTATAGACATCATATTGCCTGTTCGGTAAAGCAGCTGGACTTGAGAAACCACCCCAATAGCAGAGGAGTGATGGGCGGTGGTCAAGGCTGGTGACGGAGCGGCAGCCGAAGGAACGGTCACCGTGGAGACGGAGCAATGAGATATGGAGGTCGTGTGCAGGACCCAGATGGGTGCTTCCATCACGAGGGCACGAGGGATGTCGAAAACTCGTAAATGTGCCTTGATCTAGCAGTGCAGAGAGCGTGGCTGATGGGTAGGATAACGATTGACGGTGGTTCAGATGTGCACGGGCACAAGCGCTCATTTCTGATGAAAATACTGCTGCGGAGGGGAAGTTGGGCAGAGGGCATTCCTTTCGTGCGTATTTTACATTTTTCAGAGGTTTCTGTTTTTTTACCAAAACAAATTGTGTATTTTAGTAAAGTGGAAAAAAAAAGTGCGGCGTTTTGATGAAATTGAACTGGCGTGTAAAGGAGTGTAATCGACGTGAAGGTGGTTTCCTCGTGAGGTCAGGAGTCAGTCGAGGTTGGCAGTTAATGCAAGAGGTCACGAGCAGCGTGCGCATCTAACCCGATCTTGTGGGCTGTTTGAGCAGTCCTAGGAAAAGAAGCCGCAGCACATTTATTTATTTACGCAAGCCTTTTATTCCAATTAGAGTTCATGGTACAGAGGGCTGAGGCTGGATAGTGCTTGCATGTGGGGTCATTATACCGTACGTGAAATGAGTGCTATTGGCTTCTGTAAGGTTACATCATGAACGGTAAAGTGCAGTGGAGCAGTATCAATTGTTGTACTGCACTGTGCTCCCATATCTATGCTGCACTGCCCAGTACGGTCAAATAACCCCCATCCAGTAGAGGATTGCCAGCTGAATATGGTTACGTGTGTCATCGGCTAAAATAATAAAGTGAATGATGAAAAAACACTACGTAGCTTAATCTATAAATGAACATTAGACAAGATCGATTTCTCAGAAAAGCACAACGATAATATTGTAATATTCAAATAATACATTTCGAAATCGTTAAAGGCTGTTTGGAAGATTCAAGATACATAAGAAAGTCTGTGATCCATCAGTGGATTAACACAACGGGCTTTACATTTACAGTACAAACTATACCTGATCTAACAAAAACAATATTGTCATCTATCCCTGGTAGTCCATGAACCCAGATCAGATATTTCACTTGTCTGTGCCACTGGACTTTGCATGACTTTACTCCTTCCAGTTGCGTATATGGCCAATAACATTGATTTCAGTGATAACCATTTGAAATCCATTGGGTTGATGTACAATTCACTCTTATTTGCCGTATAAATATATTTGCACAACTAACGCACCTCAAGTGGTACTTAATTTTGCCCTGGACCATGGACTATGAGCTGCAATGATTGTGGGATCTCCACTGATGCCCTGGCTGTCAACGCTGCTCTCTCATGGCCCGTCCTTGGCAGTCTTTGTCAGCTGTTGTGCCGGCTCATCAGTCCACGTGATCATAGTCGTCATCCACCTGAGATCGTGGGTCATCCTTGCGCAACGAATAGTACGGTGCAGATGATGAGATCGTGCCCCTGCAAGTGTGGGTAACTCCTTGCCGCGTCTGTGCAGATGGATTTTGCCGAGGAGGTCACGGAGCGGCGTCGGGTGATGGAGATCGAAAAGGAGGACACCGATGAGCTGAGACAGAAGTACAAGGTATGGCGGCAGTGACGCATCGCTAAGCACTTGCTCCTTGGCGTTTTAAACGAAACCCCATGCCACTACTCTGTGGCTCTCTGATGTGTTTTCGGGTTATACTGAATGGAGCGGCTCAAGGGAGAGCTCCATTACGTTCCTGAAGAAGCTCCCACCATGCGGAGCGAAACGTCGGACACCCCAACCAACAACCCGAAAGAGACCGGAGAACTGTCCCCCGTGCTCTTTGCGCTGCAGTTTATTTCCCAGTCAACGCGGTGGAAGCTCTACGGAAGTTTCTTCACCACAGCCTCTGTAAAAACACTGGTAAAATGTATGCATTGCAGGAGCTTGGGGTAGCTCTCAAACTACGAGGCTTTTCATCTCTTTCGCCTACGGTGATGTGCACACCTTCACTCATCACCACCTCTTGGATGCATCCTCACTCATCCGCTCGTATCCAGTGGGCACGATTGCCCGTGCAGCGCGGCGTGACGTTGCTGCGCTTTGCTTTCAGTTCACTTTTGTCCGTTACCCACGATGTGTTACGTTTGTGGAACGCAATGGAACGGCGTCGAGTGTTGCATCTCAAGAGATGCGCCAAATAGCATGCAAAGTTAAAGTGTAATGTTTAGGTTCGCCACAGTTTATTACGTTCTATTAAAGCCCAGAACCCATTTAGCCTGTCTTAAGCCAGTTTGCCCGATTGATGGTAACTGTTCCATCGGCTAATTATCTATGGCCAATCAGCAGAGCTATAAAATTGCAGGAATTGCCGTAAAACACATTTGTTGTTTTTGGCAAGTGCTAAAATAACCCATAATTGTACATTTATAAAATATTGGCTCGTATATGATTTCATTTAAAGCGACGAAAATGATAAACGGATGAAAGAATGCCCGATATATCTTCTCAGTATTATACACTGATTGTAATTTACAATATTTTTCAATGGGTAATCTGTTGGACAATGATGCAGGTAAGTGATAATTCATCCCTTTTTTAATTTATTTTCGACGTGCACTTAAAGTGCCTCGTACATCACACCATCTGCTGCCCCGCAAAACTCCGTAATGGTTGGATCAGGACATTCTTTCCAACGCGGTAAGTATCACCCCCACCGCCGCGGCCTGCCAAAAGGATGCAGGAGTCAACACAGCGGAGAGGGAGAGAGAAGCACAATAACAAGGGAGATGGCGGCAGTTAAAATGCCACGCTCGCTCAGTGGGTGGTTTTAATGTGTGCTGCCTCAATGAAGTTCTCCTGATTATTGCATTAATCCAACGTACAGCTTCTCTAATATGAGATGCGTTTGTGCGTATTGTCTACATTGGGTGGCACACGAGCGGCGGGGTGCTTGCAAATTAGACCTTGGGTTTCAACTCGAGCGTTCGTCCGCTGTGCAGCACTCCGATGTATTCCTGCGCTGCGTGTCGTTCAGCACGGGCGTCGGGACGTTTCGCTTCCTGGAGAAGCTCCAAGGAAACGCGGGGAGCGAAACGTCGGGCGTGGCGCCGGACGACGCGCGGCACAGGCCGATCACGCGACATGAGCGGAGCGCCACAAACGTCTACGCTCTTTTCGCTGCTTAATGAGCCACCTTGGCTGTGTCCACAGCTTGATTGCCTCAAAGATTTCTCATTTCAGTCGCGTGAAAAATAGGGAATTAAGAACCAGCCGTTGAATAAAATATGCCTCGTCTCCAGTGAATTGTTGTACAAGGAGGAGGAGGACAATAAAGATTGCATTTATGAGTCATTTGGGGTCAGTCAAAACATAGGAGCGGGGGTTTATTCATTAAAGATGAAATGTATGTATTGACTTTGGCAGTTTATTTCAGAAGCAGTGTTTCTTCTTCATATAGGGAATGTAAACACACTTTGGGGAAAAAACTGCAGCGTTGATTGCAGTATGCTTGCCCTCATGGCGTTGCAAAGGGCAGCGTTGTTTTGAGGGAACTTATGCCAGATATATTGTCTTGGTATAGAGCGTAGTATCGTGAAGTTTGATTTAATATTTTTTGCTCGCCACAGATGTTTGAAAAGGCGTTATGTGACCTTTATTATGCAGCAAGTGCAAATGACTTAATTACATAATCGTCCTTTGGGAGCATGGTACAGCTGTCACGTTTATGTATTTGACGTTAAATTGTCATGCGTCGCGGCTAAACGATAAATTAAAGTGGCGAGTGTTAAAAACCTTTGGCCCCCCGTTTCCATTTTCGGTACATTTATGTTCCGTCCTCTCAACTCTGGCACACGTATCACTGTCCAGTATCATAACAATACCCTTTTTTTTTTATCAAAGTGATGAGTAAAAAGCACAAGCATTTAAAATTTGTCCATAACTTGTGCACTGCTGTGCTGCAGTGCTGTCATGAGAAAAATACAAATAGCTGCCACAAAATGAAAAATGCACGAATACAGCGGCCGGCGAGAGTCCTCGATATCACCCCTGGACTCCTGCTGTCTTTATTTGAGTCCCTTGAACAGGCTCCAAGCGTGCGAGTGACGCGTGACGGATGATTCACGTGTGGGAAGTGACGCTTTGATCTTTGGGACCAGTGCAGATCGGCATTCCGTGCATGGCAGAACGTCATTCAGCAAAGGCCCTGCCAACATTGTAGTTGGTTCATTGGTGCGCCTATATCTACGCTCATTACGTACACTAAAAACAAATTAATTCTTCACGCCGTCTTTATCAATCCATTGCTGGATGAAGGCCTCCCCATGCCGTGTCGCTCAGTTTTCCACCATATTTGACCACACTGGTCTTTGCTGGTTGGTGAATTGGTTTGGGGGGCGGAGTCCAGTTCAGAGGTCGCTCGCCACTGATGGTAGTCGTGGCTGGGAATTGAACTCCAGTTCCCAGGTCCATGGCGCGGTGCGCTAACCACCGTGCCGCTGCTCCACGCCACTACGCGTATCAGCGTTGATTACATGGCTTTACGTTCTATTTTATTAATTTGTACCCAACACTCATAAGTGTAAATATAAAAGTTTTATCTGCAGGAAAACTCCTGTAATTTGTTAATGGAGAATGCGCCAGTATTGTGTGGGACAGCAGAATGTGAGCTCAATTTACATTGATCTGCAAGATCTATTGTACTTCTTAAGTGTAGCTTAATCATACGTCATGCCCTCACGTCAAACATATTAATCTAAGTGAAATTTACAGTAAATGCCTCTCGTTGCTGAAAACCCAGCATCCGTGGGACTTCCAGATCTTCAATTATTCATGTCACTTTAGAAATCGACTTAGAATTCCAAAGGTGCTTCTCAATTTATGAATATATATCACAGCATTGCAAGGCCACTGATGTACGGACCCCAAAGACACTGGGGGATCTGAAACGTGTGTGGATGCCCAGCAAAAAAAACACCCTTGCCACCATAGATAGTCACCAGTGGGCAGTGCTGTACTCGGCAGCGTGCATAATGCCAGTGGAGTGGCAAGTGAAATTGAGAGGAGGGGGCCTCTGCGTTGAGTGTGTTTATGATGCCGGGGGGCAGTGGAGCGAGCGTGCAGCCACCAGACCGATTTGCTGAAATGCAGAAATTGGATGTGGCGATTGCTTCTCGGTCTCGAATGAAATGATTGATTTTCTTCGTCTTGTCTCAATATTAAGTTACCCATGATGTAGTTAGCTATAGATTTAATTTGTGGCGTCGTAATAGTTTGTATTTTTTTTACAATATGTAAATCGCCTCTGCAGCTTGTGGATGGTTACACCTTGTGATTGTTGAGATGACGCAGGTGTGGCAGCCTGCTGTTTATATAAATAAAAATGTACATTCAGCAGTTGAAATCACAGCGTTTCAAATTGCCCTAGGTCTCATTTTTATCACGTTGTGGTGCTGACTGCTATAAATACACTTGCAAGATTCAAATCCAGTCTAACACGTCAGTGAGTTTCTGCTCAAATGGGCATTGAGGCAGTGGTCATCTCCTGATTACAGCCCTGAGCCAGTTATGAAAATTCCGCATTCGTATGGTGGGGGAGAGTCTATACTTAGGACCACCTCTGTTGACTTTTTCACGAGTGGTATGTAATTGATTGACCCCAGAGGTATGATGGGCGGATTCAACCCCTAATCAAGGTGAACTTGCAGCCTTCAGTTGTGAGGCAATCTCTTACCACTCAGCCACATGGCCAGTTTTCCTTTTACATGTAACATTTTGATTAAAATATGAGCGTACAGACTGTCAAACATTAATTAAAATTTAAACGATATTACAGTGTCACACTGAACCACAAGTGAGCACGTGACTGGACTATGGCTTGACGTCCTGTACTCATTGTTCTACGTTGTGTTCCCTTATCACCATCATCACGGTTGTTAACTGCATTGTTCCACCGTTGTCTTTGCTCAAACCTCCACGCGACCGGAGACATGGCTCTGGAAACGTTTCGCCACTTGCTGCCATTTGGGTTTCGCTCCCTACAAGGTCATTCATAACCTTATCAGAATACGTTGTCACAAGAGCCTGCAATCTCGAACCACAATCTGCTTGCTTTCCTGTGTACCTTTTCTGGTTTTCTGACTTAACGTGACCTTGAGAACTCGTCCGTGTGATTTTCTGGAGATACAATCCAACTTCCAGCACCAGAGTTGCTCGCTCTGAATTATTGCACTAAGTGGTGTGTCCTGTGATCGATGGCGAAGTCATCAGTGTGATGTATCTGCCGTTGATTTGCGTTCCACAAAATGCAAGGATTTTGAAGGCTTTCTTCACAGTTGATTTTAGATCTTGCAGTTGCCCACGATGCCACTTCGTATGTAACGGTTTGCCACTTCTGATGATTGAACCACTGCTATGGAAACATGAGCTGTTTACCGAGTCTCAAATTTCTCAAAATTCCTTGGCTTGTTAATTAAATGTATCCGTGTGTTTTCCCGTCATTATTGTTCCTGCCCTATATCTGTTGCTTCAATTATTCATATTTAACGTTTTGAATTTGTCACTTTTCAAACGCTGTTTGATTTAAAGACATCCCACCGTGTAATCGTTGACATTCATTTTTGAAATTAATTATTTAGTTTTGCTCTGCCTTCATAATTAAACCATTAATAAAAAAATAGAATAAGCCTGACATCCTAAAAGCAAGTGGCTGAAAAGTCCAGGCAACTAATGACTACAGGCAACCCACATTTAACCTCATAATTAAATTATCAGCTGCAGTGCATCAGGCTTGCGTATATACATGCGCTCCGTCCAAATGACGACATTAGATTAACTTTGACCCAGGGACTAACAGGTCGGTCATACACGATGTACCCTCCAAACAAGGAAACATTAAAAATAACATTAGCGTGCAAAGCTTAGTGCATTATTTGTAAAAAACACATAGGGAGCGCATATCCAAGTCAATTACCCTTGTTGTACTCCACGCAAGCTAAAGTCTTTGTGTATATATTGAATTAATTATCAGGCATTGGGCAGTCACGTTATATTGGAAGGAAAAATAAACAAACCTCAACTATATTGCATTGCTTAAAAAGAGCATAAAAACATGGCTGCGCATATATCTGTGAAAATCGAATCGCCGTTATTGCTTCGCCTTAGAACGAGGCGGGAATGTGCTTTACTTGAGAAATGTAGTTTTTAGTTTACCTAATTATCATTTCCGACATCATTCCACCGCTCCGACTTGGGTACACGAGTTTTTAATTTGCGATGCCGTCACATTGCGCGTGTGGCATCGCGACGGAACCCAATCTGGTGTGTAGCCCAATTATTATTACCCGTCTTTGAAAATGACTGATTACTGCTGTGCTGCTCCCTTGAATTACCGTGATGATTGTGAGCACTTCATTTATTTGAAACATAATATATTATACGCTGCTCTCCTGGGGCTGCCAAGTGAGCCCTCGTGTCAGCTGTGTTCATTTAAAACCTTCGCCGCCAAATGTTTTTCGTGAAGGGGCTGTAGAATGTAGCCGCCGCCTTCCTGGTGCCTTCAAACAAGCGGCGAAAAACACATATTACGCTGTGTTTCTTGTGTTTAAAGATACTGTTCATCATTCTTGACAGTGGGGAAATAGGTGTGCCAAAAGAATAATGCTTAGAAAATTCATCCTGCCTCGAGAACCACTTAAAATCCCCCAGTCCCCGAGCGTTGATTTCTGGTTTTATGTTTCGCTTGTTGGCAGTTTAACATTTTCCTGTTAATTCCTGTCTGCCGCGTTTCACTGCATTTTGATCCTGCGAATGGGACACACTTCAAAACATTTCCGGAGCAAATATGCCAATTCTTCTGAGAAGCTCCATCGCCCTTTTGCCCATCTTTGGATTGGCAACGTTGATTCAAGTCTTTCCCACTGACATTTCATTAAAGTCTTTGCTCGCTAGCCATTAGGCGCAAAGCTGGCTGTGACTTAACAGAAAATACCTATAAGTGTCTATTTTATGGTCCTGTCATCATCATGGCAGCTCTGCTGAGGATGGCCAGGATGCGTTTTTAACTCGCATGTTTATGTGACCAATGCAGAATTGAACGCTAATGAGCGCTAGCAAATACAATTTACAACAAGTTTTTCTATATTCTGTGATCTGCACAAACAAAGCGTTGAGCTTGCACCTCCGAATGGTGGTTTGCTATGTAAACAGCATTCACGGACCGAGTGTGAACATACCAAACCCATTCTTTTATACACTGCCACCACTGTGCGTTTCATTTTGAATCCTCACCACTGCCATTTCAAAAGGACGATATCTGGGTACATGCCAGACACTGTACAGTTTCTCATTTAATAAGCAATGTTCCCATGACTGAATTATTGTAACAAGCTTAGTGCCATATCTCACATGTATAGTTTTACCCACATTCTTCGCTGGTTTGTGCTGGTAGACCTGCTTTGCATGGAAGGAATGTCACTTCGTAAGCAGTCGACCGTGGTTTCTAAACTTGCCATCTTGTGCCTCGGAACCGGGTGTTCTGAAAGACGTGGACTCAAGGGAGCATCGGGCGGGCGTGCCGGTAGGCGGGCGTGCGTGTGTGCGTGCCAGTCTTCTGCCCATGATAGAAACTGTAACAATGCAGGCTTGAAATAAGGGAGTTTTTTGTTTATTTTTACATTCAGAGGTCACCGCTTTGATTCTATTTTCCGGTGTGGCAGTTGAAACGAGAAGCGAATTTCATTAAAACCGCTGAGCAGCGTTCGCGGGTAAACCACACCGCAGGTCACGTGTCTTGTCGTAGTGTGGGTCGTTCCACCTGTTCCAACATGTCTGCTCCACGTGGAATGTGTGACCAATTACTTTCATGGAGGCCCTTCCATCAGCAGTGGCATGAGCAAGCAATTGCAGGGCGGCACCTTCACCATTTTAAAGATGATTTTTTTTACCGAAACGTCACCGGTGATTGAGTGTCAGCCAGGGGAAGGATCGCACCCGAGAGCATGACGAATGTGGAGATGGAGCGATGAAATGAGCTCTTGTGTAGGAGTGATGGATTGCGGTATCGCAAGACCACCAGGGATGGTGATAGCGTAGGGAAATCTTCAACTAACAGTGGCTAGAACGTGGTTAATATTGCACATATTTACCTACTGGAACCCGACATTTAGCAGGGACTGCTTTAAAAAAAATAAAGCGGATTGTGTTTTCCCAAACTGATAATTGACTAAACCAGTTGACGGAAATGATAGTTTGCGTAAATTAAGAGCAATCTCCGCTGAGTTCCTGTCTGATGTTACCGCGCAGCGATGGTGAGCTGCAGTCGACAGTGCACACTGAAGCAGCAGGCTTGCTGTTGTTTTTGTCGTCGCTGCCGCAAGCACACAGCCAGCAGCGCAGGCTGCCCGGGAGGCATCTTACGGCTTGCTGGTGGCACTTGGAGGGGCAATGAAGGTCGTCGAGGGAGGGAGAAGCTTAGGGGGCACAGACGGGTGGGGGGGGGGGAGTACTCGGGCGTGCGATCAAACCCGGCCCGTGTCTGTTCCATCATGCGTTTTTCTATTGTTTATAAATTTAATATTTATTTTGAAACTTATCACCACCGGCACCCCCGCAATTCGATGATTTTTCGCAATTCATGATGGCTGTCAGGTTCAAGAATCACGTTTGTCTTGGTCTTAAATTGTGGTAACGTGGCGGGCCACTATTGGCTGCACGAGTCATGTAAAACAATTATTTACATAATACAACTTTGACTTGTGCGATGTGGTGCGTGTTTCTTGATATTAACCAATGAATCATTGCACCTGTTATTTTCAAACTGTTTTTGTTCAATGTATTTAAAACATTATGGTAATATAGTATTTTGCCTACATTATCAAGAATACTTTTCAACGTAGATTAATCCCTAATGGATGAATGATGATGGCGGGTGGGCTTATTCAGTAGTGTGCTCCATATCATTCTCAAGTTATGAACGTTCTTGCTGATGGTTTGAAATGGTACCTTCCCAAAATTGGCAATTATTCAAAAACATAATTCATTACTGGCTGCGGGCTGCCATTTTAAACGGCGAGCAGCCCATTAACCACTGGTGTGGAGCTCTCCTGATGGTGCAGCTTACAGCGTCCGCGAAACACGTGCAAGTTGAGCCCAATGTGTGCTCCTGCTGCACGCGCGCACCGCCATGTCCGTCATCACGCCGCTGGCAACACCTCCGCTGTTGGCTACGTACGGCGCGAAAGAAGCTCAACGTCCGTGCATACGTACAACACAATGCTCTTTCTCCCACAAAACACTGCGTGTGCACCGTGCGCGCGGCTTGGCGCAGTCTGCTGATAGTTGATAAATGAAAAGTGAAACGTTCACTTGTAGCCGTGTTGGTTTACGTCCCCATTGTGTTGACTCCGTTTACCGTCGCAGGTGCAGGCGTGCGTGCGTCTGTGTACGACAGGGTGGAGCCCGAGTGTAGTGGCTAGCTCGCTGCGCAACCTGTGTTCGATTTCTGCTCATGGCCAACATCGGTGACAAAGACGTGAACCCGTCCGAGGTTGAGGCAGCCTCAAATGAATACCTGGCGTAATGTGTAAACATTAGCACTGGGGCGACAGAGGGTGGCCGCTCGTTGTTCAGCCTGCACCACCCCGTCACCCACCTTGCCGATATTAGTAGGTGCTCGCGACCAGCCCTTGCCGTATGTATGTTAAACTTCTTTACCACCGTACGTAGCCAACCGTGCTAATCGGAGGTGCCTGGGAAGGACAACAAAAACGGCCTGTTAAAGGCTACTACACTGGGAATCTTTCTATTAGTGTGTGTGTGTATTAAAACCTTGCTTTGCATGGCAATGTAACATTTCGTGTTGTAGTTCTATGCATGTGTGCGTGCACGCGTTAAGCATTACCCTGGGAGATCAGAGTATTGAATCCTGATATTCGAGGCACCTTCCCGGTATTTTCTGGATTTGTAACATTCTCACTAAATTCCTAATGATTTGCATTACAGAATGCCACTTGGCCCGGATTCCATTGGATGCTTCATTTTACATTTTGTCTGTCGGTCCTCGTGTGAAGAATAAGAAGAAAAAAATTGTGCGTCGACAATTGGTTCTGCTTGCATGCACTGACGATTGTAGATCATTCTCCCTTAAAAAAATCTATAGCCATCGGACCTCCAAGGGATCCATAACAAATTTCCTTCAGCACGGCTGACGGTAAAGAAATAACTAGCGGAGCATCACAGCTGTAAATCTGATAGCCGAGCAGCAGAACAGGATACATGTCTTTCCCTTCTAGTTAATCTTGCACATCTCATCAGGGTCTTCGTGAAGGAGTGTCGAAGTCGCCCATTCTTTAATTGTGCAGCTGATGAATGTTAGCGTGGCCGGGTAAGAATTAGGAGTCGTCGTCCTGTTTATTTAGTGATTCGGGGTTACTCACTTTCACCACGCTGCAGGCGGAGGGCTTAATTCATCAACGTGATTTTGCTTTTGTTGGCTCCAAGTGGTTTCATTTTATTCCACTATATTTATAGGGCGGTGACGCAGCCCATTGGTGTAGGATGCTCGCCGCTTGTTGAAGAGTTTCGCGGTTCGAATCCGGCGACCGCCCTGGTTATTCGTCGTCATCACCATCCACGAGCAGATAGCTCGTAGGTGTCCACTGCACATTTCGTCATTTGTTTTCACTTTCCTCTGCTTTGTGCCAAAAGCTCTCTTATGTCGTCATCAAGCCATTGTCTGTTAGGTCTTTCTCTCTTTCCTGTTCCTTCCATTTTTCCGAACAACACACTTGGAAATGTTCTTGTTGTCCATCCTAGATATGTGTCGAAATAGTGTCAGTCTCCTTCTCACCACTGCCTGCATCATCAGGTCTTCTTCTATGTACAAACCTTTTTCTTACTTCTACGTTGGTCACTCGTATCATCACTGCGTGCGTCGTAACCGTAATAGCACCACGCGCCGTCCGCTTTGCAGTGGACTGTGCCTTGAGACATTAGTGGAAGGCGCCTTACAATTGAATGCTAATTTTTATAATTGTTAAAGATCCCCTGGCGTCATTCGCTGGTGCAGGCCGTTCCGTGCCGGCGTTACGGTCCAATTGTGCAAAATGCTGGACATGCACGCTCAACAACACACTCTACAACCCGAAAACACAGCGTGGCCGCGAAAACCGATGTATTTGCAAGGTTATATTTATTAAAAACGGCTTGCATGCACGCTTTTGAAAACTTTCTAAGTGCAAATTAATCCGGACCGTCGGCAACTTTGATCTCATTTTCGTTTTTCTTGGTAAATGCGTGCGTGCAACAAAATTGGATAAACAACGCGATTCCACTGCTGCCTGCTGCACGCTTTCCTTGACGCATTAAACATGTACTTGGATGGGAACTCGACGCTGATAAATATGGTTTTGCTTTGATTAAGAAAAATTACATTGCTAAAAAGCTCTCTTGTGTGTGTTCATTTGTCATAACAAATGTTATGAGTACTTGTACATGTATAAAACAATGAATTGCATTGAGATTGTGGCTTCGGCTCGCCTTTCGACAAAGGACATTATCCATGGCTTTTTCAATATTCTTTGGTTCTTTCAGTAAAGTCACGTAGATAGAAAATGAATAGATCACGACCGTCTTCAGGTGAAGACGGTCGCTTGTGTCGCGATCGAAACGTCGTGATCTATTAATTTTCTACCTACGTGACTTTACCGAAAGAGCCAAAGAGTATAGATTCCTGCAGTCACGAAAGCTTCAAATCAAGATTTCTCAATATTTCCAACCAGATGTAAAGATTTAAAAGTGGAAAAGCATTAAATGCTTTGTGTTTTTTTTTAAGTTCATAACTCTGTGCTGTTTTATTTCAGTTGAGAATTTCTCCCCCCGGGTGTGAGAGAGAGGGCCGTGAACCACAAGTCTGTGCCGTACATAGCACCGAACAAAACAGCGTCCTTTACAATGCTGTACTCCCGCGTCTGGCGAAGCTGTCATTTACTGGAGAATGCAGAGCGTCGTTCAAGATTGTCAGAATGTTGACATTTTATGAATTTCCCTCTTCTAAGCAAGCTAATTGCCATATATAAATCTCCGTTTCACATAATATACCGCCATTGACAAATAAGACGATTAAATGACTTGATTTTAATTGCTATGAGGAGCGCAGAGTGTTTTGGTTAATCTTCCGATTGCATAGCTGCTATCGTTTAACGCATCAGTCAGTGTCAACTTTTCTGGGTAATAATTTGATGAAAGTGTCTATCGAGGCCTGCAGTATTGCTCAGATGTAGGCCGAGTTACAATTACCACATGGGCAATTAAACAGCCTTTGTCAAACCACATCACTTTCCTCCTAAGCGTCTCGTAACCGAAATATAAAGAAAGCATTACGGTGCGGGTGTACACGCTGTTATTAGTGGGGTACCACAGATTTTTAGTGACTTTCCAGTCAATCTCAGTGCTACAAAACATCAATATTCCCTTAATTCATGTGAAATTTAGTAGCCTTTTGCATTAAACACTCTTTTTTATATTTAATTGTACCACTTTAAACGGCAAGCTAAGGAATATACACACAATTAATTTAATGCAACCAGCCGTTGGGGCCTTAATACGTTTCCTACGTACGAACAATAAATGCACATGTGCAGTCAGCAGCATCGATCTACCCGATGGCGATCATTCGGTCGTCGCCATCCATGATGTTGTATTCCGATTTATGTTTACTTCATTGCTGTACCTTTTTTTACTTGTTTTGCTTTCGTCGTTTCGGTGACCCGGGTCACTCGTGCGTTCTGACCCGGTGAAACAAGTGAACGTAACTTGACCACCTGTCCACTGCTGGAGGAAGGCCTCCTCACGTGTTTCGCGAGCGCAAGCCGTGATGACGGCTAGCGCCACCACCTCTGATGGACGTCCACTTAGCCGTGTTTACTTCCTTTTGATGCCATTTATTAACTCCGTCCACCAACCATCACCCCTTCTAGCGGCAGTCAATGTCGTTTCTTCACATTACCAAAATGAAATGTTTTCCTGCGCTGTTTTGCAAAAAGATATATATATATATTTATATGATTTAATATAAGTATTGTAGTGTACAAGTTGGAGGATTGTGCTGCTAAATATGTCTTTAGTATGTTTATGCATCCGTTCCTCTTTGAGCGTAAATAATATCGACCACGTGCAACCGTTTGGTTTTGGCATTCGCACGGACACTTGGAGCATCTCCGTCTTGCTTTGCGGACACAGGCATAGCACCTACTGCACAGAGCAATGCGCGCGATGAGAGAAATTCCTTTGCCGGGTGTCCTTTTGTGTCCGACTTGTTAATTCTGCTCACCGCCGGGCAGCAGATTGCCACTTGGAACTAATAACGTAATTGAAGCAAATACCATGAAGTACAAATGGATGCTGCAGAGATTGCCTGCAGAAGCAGCTTCATTTACTCGAGGTATAACCGCAGCCCCACCGCCCCTCCGCCGACGCGGGTGAGCGCCGTTCGCAGACGTACGCACCACTCGCATTCTGCTCCCGAACGTGTGGTCCTAATGGCCCTGCCGCGTCTCTGCCGTTTGGCTCTTCCACTCGGCACTGACGGCTCCCCTTGCCGAGCCGTTCACGGTGCGTCTCGCCGCGTCTCCGTCCCTGCCCGAGATGCCCGTGTTAAGTTATTTTCGTCTAAAAATAATGGGCTTGCTGTGTTGCCGCCAGCAGCATCTGTTGTCTGGATTGTGTTTATTGGCTGGGCAGCAGCAACATCATCAGCAGCACCAACAGCAAAACTACGGCCTTCCCAAAGAAGCATGCTGCGATTTCACGCTTCATTATTCCGTGCAGATTTTATTGGCTCGTGTGCAATGCTTGGGGAGGACAAAGATGTTGGCTTAGGAGAGTTGGGGTCTGCGACTAGGCCTGAGCGAAATAAACCCCCCTCCCCTCTTTATTAACGTTATTACCATGAAACCGGCGGTTATGACATCTGCCGCAAATCTCCGAGAGAATGTCAGCCCCTCGGAACGTTGCGCACGTGGCCCGCGCTTGTACGAGCGTACAAGCCTGCCGGATGGGATCACAGGAGCATGTAGAAAGATTTAACCTGTGGATCCACATTTTATTACCCTTATGATTGAATTTCAGTCACACATAAAGCAAGTTGGCTCAGTATTGCTTGGTGGCATCGCTGGTTATTTATGGTCCATTTTCCCCCCCGTACTGCCTTTAATTTACTGAAGACCACGAAGCGCTTGCTGCAATAAATATTTACTGTGCGTGAGTGAGGCTGGCAGAAATTACAAGGCCGTGCCAAGTACCGCAAGTACGCTTCCTTGGCATTGACAACTTTTACGTTTTATTTGTTCCTTTCAACTAACTTTGTTTAGACCCGTCGTTTGATGCTCTTTGAAACTCAACTGTAATTTCGCTTGCATTTTTTGCCCCGGACACTTATTGTTGTTGGTAGGTATCCGCCTGGTGCATGTTTTAGTAGTCCATTTGCTCATGCATTGATTAGCTTACGTACTCATTCACATATATACATCGGATGGACTCAATAGGCCAGTGCTGCCTGGATTTGAGTTCATTACGGCAGGTTTGTTGGTAAATATGCCGCACGTACCGAATAGCGTTCAGGATTTTTTAATCCTTTAAGGCGTCAACAAGTAGGGTCAGCGAGTGTTGAGCCTGCACGACCGCATCCTTAAGTGCAGTGAGTTTATGGTCTCTGCCCAGTCGCCAACAACTGCACAATAGAGCCCAACATGTAATGTTTTATATCGTCCGGCTAAATTTTACCTGTGATGTGCTACCATTATTTTTATAACAGGGAACATGGGAAAGTGCAATGCCTAGGTCCTAAAAGAAAGAGGTCACGTGAATGGATCTCAGTATGTATGTATGTATGTTGAACTCCTTTCGCCACCATACGTAGCCAACCGTGCCAATTGGAGGTCTGGATAGGTGCATGGTGTCTCTTCCACGGACCATTCTATAACACACGACGTCCGTGTTGCCATCAAATTGAGAAAAGGGGGGGGGGGGATAATACATTTAAGGCAACTTTCTCACAAGTAACGTTATTTATAATGTTATTTTGAAATCGTAAGGACATTTTTAAAAATGGGATTTCTCCTGGATCAACTTGCGCACATCAGATTTCTGTATTTTGCTTTCCAAAAAGTGTAACCTCCACTTTAATAGTTCAGGGGGGAGTGGATTAGTCTAGGGGCATTTGAAAGCTAATTAAATGTGGTGTTGTGAAGGCTTCGGGCTGTTCTATCCCGTTGCTCACTCTGAATCGCTCGCACACCCGAATCTAAACGTGCGCGAGCATCGTGCGCTTGTGCAGTCATTTATGCTATCGCTTAGATTTCACCAACCATGGCAATCGTTAATTATTTAGTCATTTGACTGACGCAGTTTTTTTTTCGTCACCCGAGTGCTACGTATTTTTGATGGCGTCTTACACTTGGCTCGCATCGGCGACACGTGCTGCATGCAGAATCATTGCATAAATGAGACGTCGCCTCCGAGTTGCGCATCACGAAAAAAATGGGGTTTATATAATAATAATAAAAAAGATGAGTAGTAATCGGTGTCAAGCAGATGGCGAGGCTTTCTGCGCACGAGCAGAGGAGGCATCCCAAATGCGCAGTGTGCCGTGTGGCAAACGCGCAAGCAGCGCATCGTAATGTCTCCCATTCCTGTGACATTTAAATGTTTGAATAAACGGGTCGCTGTTAACAGACATTGCTGCGCGTGCCCTGGTAACGTTGCCTGCGTTTCCAACGCTATTCCATCCTTTTTGGGTTTACGCACGCCAAAGACCAGTGGCACCGACGTTGCGTCCCTCACTTCTTGAAACTGAAATACGTCGCGTCGAGATTATTCCTGGTGTGAAAATATGAAGTGAGCAAGGAATGGCGGAGTGTAGCAGACGGCGTCCCCCAAAGTGTTAGCGCAGCTTATTAGTAGCAATTCGTATAAATGTCAATCATTCTCGCGTGGTGTGCGCCGTGTTAACCCCTTCCAGTGTTTTACGCTGTATGGTTTACATTTTTCGCAAGGGTCTTCACCACCAAACCACGTCTTCTTGAACTCTCAGCGGTTTCAATTAAAAGGTTCTTTTAAACGAGTTGAAACGCACGTGCAAGTTCCCTCTATTAGCCGTGTATTTTAAGTGCTCACTATCGGTGCTTCCATCGAGCCGCCAATGGAACTACTTTCACGACGGGGGCGGGGGGGGGAGAGGTTCTCTCTGTTGATGAGATGATCGCTCTTCCACCGCGAAAGCGGTCCACGTTGCCTGGAGACGGCGCGCCGGTGACTCACGCCGGTCACAAACGACGACCAGTGCGCCGCAAGCTGGGTAGGGTGTCGAACCCGAGAGAGCAAGCCTCCGAGGCACATTTGCAGTCGCATTTGGCACCATTTCATCGCCTGCCGTTGTGGAGAGAAGGCTTTCACAAGGCACTCAGCCCGGTGAAGAGACGGCTTTGACTGCATGCCTGTAGCTTCTTGTACAATCGAACAAGGGCCACTTTACTGGTTTTAATGATGCACACAAGGAGAGGATTATGTACAACCTGGTCCCTACTTGAAAAAAAACACCCCCTGCCATTGTCTTTCCTGTAGCATGCTAAAACTTCACGCTATCATATGGAAATCCATCCCTTGTCTCTGATGCAGGTAGAGCATGCATTGTTAAGCCTGCCAAAAGCTTTGCAGCTTTGCAACAAGCAATGCAGAAGTTGTGGGCCATCGGGTAATGACAGGGTTATGGCTTTAGACCTTGGGTTCCAGCCGCTTGGTGATCTCCAGGTCATTTTTGAAAATGTGACATGTTTTGAGTAATCTCGCCCCTGGTTGTAAATGAGGATAAAAGAAATCTAAGTTTTAAAAATGTATGATAAAAATTTTAATAGGTGTTTTAGCACCCGCATTATTATTGCAATGTGACAACGAGTAGGACTCTGGCACTGGTTTATTGGTTTTTACCATGACGTCGCGTTGCCTGGCTATTGAAAACTATCCAGTGGGTTGCTTCCAAACTGACAGAATGCTTCTAATATGTAGATTGTTGATTTGTTTTGCATGTACATTATAAATCTATTTCACACAGGGCTGAAGCACTGCTGGTGAACAAGAAATTCAAGATAATTTATTCAGCTGCAAAGGGCCAACACCTGGCAACGAGTGAGACTCCTCCCTCATCATATTTAATCTCTGCTTTCATCTCTCTCGTATTGCCAGAGCCACCAAATGTTGATAACTATAAATAATCTCGATGTTAATATATTTTGTCACAAACCAAGAGATGTGCGGCACCTAACCGTGCATTGTTTCTGTCCTCACTTTGTCGTCGTGCCAATGTGGTTTGAAGCATGAAAATCGGTTGCCGAGCCAATCCAGTTGCAATCCTCCTGACCGTTCCGTGTAAATAAATAAAAATAAGAAATGCAAAAAAAATATTTGTTTATTTGTTATGAGTTTAGTGCCTGCAGGTGTCTTCAAAAGGTTTGGCAAAAGGTTTTCACCTTATCTCAGAAATTACCTGCAACAGATACCAGACCACGGTTCAAAAGGTTATCCACGGGGCGATTGTTCAATGACCTCAGAATGCCACGCGCGTTCCTCCCGTGTCCGGCATTACCTCCTAATTGGGTGTTCCTGTTTTGATGCTGTTAGATAGGGGGTGGGATGGCACGCAGGCCGAACACAAGTAAATATGGTGTGGTTACTTGCTCAGGATATAAGGCTTTTGTAGGCTGTGTTCCAGCAACATTTCCACATCGCGTCGTTTTGTTGATTCCCCTTTGCATGTTTGTTGTTGCTGCAAGTGTGCTGGTCGACGGTGGGGCGTTTAATTGGCAGGCGCTACAACTTTTTCTACTAACAACATTCCTTGTAAATTTGCAGACAGCTGTGGTGGCATATTTCATTGTTTCTTTGCAAATATACTCTGGAATTGTAAATAAAATGTGTTTTAACCAATTAGGTGAGTTCCTTTGTTTTCTAGGAAAGCAGCGGTAAGAGCAGATATGAAAAGAGAGAGTTTGATTAACTTGTCAGAATTTTTAATCTATCTGAGCCCGTGACGATTCAAATGTGTGCACGTGCTGCTCCAATGCCCATGAATGCTTTCATCCTTCCATCTGCCTGCTTGGAAAGGGATGCCAATTCACTGTGATGGTAGTGGCGGGCATTTTCACCCCAAAAAAATCACACAGCCTTCACAGCGCACAGCCATCATTCAGAATGTTTACACCGTGTCATTTTAAGACAGTTTATTTTCGCTTGCGCATAGCCGCCTTGTTAAGCAGCAGTCGGGCTGCACCTCTTTGCGAACGCTCCCTGTGGTATTCAGCTTTTAAGCTAATAGGAGCAGCAGAAGCAGCAATTAAGTAATTAAATAAATACTGCATGAAGCTATTTTGATGGTCACTTGACCGGAGAAGCTGATACTGGCCCTAACTTGGCACGGCCACTTTACGCTCATTAATTTAATCCTTGGGGACCGGGAAATGCGAAATGCACAGCTTGTTTCTCTGATCCACAGAACTCGGTGAAATTCATTAAGATGGTTTATGTAAAAATGTTGTGAGATTTGAATAATACGATTCACCACATTTGTAAGAACAGACGCATTTTTTTTCTTATCGTTGACATATACTGTCGCTTGGAAATGGCTGGCTGCACACAAAATTGATCAACATTCATGAGAAGGTTGCAGGGGTTTTTTTTCTCACAAGGGTTAAGAAGAGCTTTGGAAGGAAATTGTATCGGTGGGATGATATTAGCTGAACACAGATTGAGTGAATTTGGAAAGTACCGCGACATCATTTCCCATGCGCTCACTTTGCTTCGCATATTCACAGCCGGTTTGAGCACAGACCAGACGGCGCATTGAGCTCATCGATTGTCCTGAGGTGGCTAAGTCACTTAATGTCTTGTCGAGGCTGTGTGCGGGGAGGGAATAAAAATCATCGCAAAGGGTCGTGATTAAACCTTTCTTGCCAAGCTTCATTTGCCCGCCACAAGCTCTACGCTGAAGCCGTGAGATTTTGCCCACTGCAACGGAAATGGCTTCTCCCCCAAACTCTTGTGCAGCACTGCTCAGTGAAAGCGGCTTTGACCGAGCTAAAAGCTTATGCAGGTATCTTCAAAATAATGGATTTTCTATTCTCTCTACCCCAGCCGAGCTCAACTGAGGAGTTTAGTGCCGTGCTCTTGAAGGTTTTTGAATACAACTAGTTCAAAGTCAATAGTTTGGAAAGTAAACAAGCTTTTCTGTGAAGAGATGTCTTCGTCTGAATGTTTAAATTGCCCGCACGATACACAACGATCGGTGTGCAGCAACGTCGGTCTAATGTTGCACGTGCTTTTCCTTTTGCCGTGTTTGGCACTGGATCAGCCTTAAGTCGGTTGATTCGGTTAAAGGCTTGTCTTAACCACTGTGGGTCATTGTTTTTTCAGTGTACCCTAAACAATCGTGCTTCCAGGCGAGCGGTGGGGCCTGTGGCGTGTGATGCCTGTGGCTGGTTTGATGCTCCGTTGCCTTTTATGTCCCTCTGGGGAGAAGCGATGGTGTGATATTTCAACTTGTTACTGTGAGTAAGAACGGGAGCAGACGCTTGCCCGTTCCTCGCGAGCGAAATCACAGCAATGACTCGCTGATTGCGAAGTGAGCCACTTACGCCGTGTTCTGGCTAGTTCATGAAACGAGGAAGAAAAAGCATGCACGTGTATGGATCCTATTAATGCTTTTCAACATGCGGTTGTCCTCAGAGGGAGGTATTTAAATTGGAATAAAAGGGCTACTTTACGATCCGCACTGGTTGACGGCACACGCGTGGCATGTGAAGACGCGAGATGACATCGCGCAATAACGACACGGAGAGGCGATGCGCGCAAAATGGCATGTAACTTCATCGTCTTGGTCGAAAAGGCTTAACTACGTCTTGCCGGTTTTTAATCGGTGAGCTTTGGGCAACACTTTGATCTGTTTGACCGGTTTTCAATCACGTTTAGTCCTCAATAGCAACACAAATGTATACTAAAACCTAATTTATATTGGATCACCTTTACAAGAATGATCGTGTGCCCCTCCTGCTACAGACAGACTGACGGACCTCCTGCTTAAACGTATTCTACCCCAGTTGTAAATCGTAAAAAAATAACATCCATGGTTCATTTTTCTTAACTGCCTTACGGTACCGTGCGCAGTTGTTCATCCTTGCAGTGGTTCATGCTGTGCGCTGATACCTTTAATGTAAATTGTACAAGAAATCATCAATCGTTCAATTAACTGCATCGGACATGCCTGGCAGTGCACCGTCTGCGAGACCTGTGCTGCAATTCTGTATTTTTTTTATCAGATTTTTATTTCCAAGCTTCTCCACGTGTGCGTGTGTACACATACAGAGCAGTTCAAATGTACCTATAATACTGGTCTCATTCGCTACGTAGCTTTCTAAAGCATATGCGCACTTGTAGGAGAGCAGGCAACTGGAATTGCGATCTCTCCTTTCGCTCTACGACAGTAAACAAATCCCCTTGTTATTTCTAATTGGTCTGTTATTCTTTGTATACGTTCAGTTAAACAGCAGAATAATACGTCGTGCTATAATGTGAGGGGGGAAGCAGTTGTGCTGTAGTGGATAGCGTGCGTCACCGTGGTGAACCCAGCATACAGGAGGGCTGATGCTGGCCCGCTGCTTAAATCGGTGGCTGACATCGGAGTGATATCTGCACAGGTCCTGGCCACCCTCCCATCACCAACCCGCACTGCCCAGCATGCTGCAAACAACCCCTGGGGCTGACACGGTCTGCGGAGGCCTTCATTCAGGTGGAATTGACAAAAGGCTGTAAAATTATTGTTTTTGTTATCGTTCATATAAATTATTAAACTAAATAAAAAAAAATTACCAGGTAAGGCCCACTGAGCTATATAGCTCTTTTTCAGAAGTGACCTGGCTGCCACAAATGATAGCTGAACAAAGTGGTTTGTCACGTGGAAATTTATAGCAGCCAAATGCTCTAAACCCATGTCTCGAAATGTGGAGGGAAAAACCGGAGGACCTGGAGAAATATCCACACGACCAGAGAGAGAACATGCAAACTCCAAATATACAGGAGTCAGGGTTGTTATCGAACCCATGGCCTCCTGCATACCAGGAGTGGTAGTTAACATCTCAGCACCCCATGCCCATGAGGTGAACCGCATATGCCATTGTTCTACATTATATCTAATTTAGAGCTGTAGTTTCTGTAAATTATATGTTTCAAATTATCGTTAGCCATGTTCGGTCCACTGCTGAGTGATGGCCTACCGAAGGCACCACCGCCTCTTCGCAGTGCTTCGTGTAGATCGATGTATTAAAGTAACTCGGCGGTGATCTTCAGGGGTTGCGTGCATTTGTGTGGCCTCGTGAGAGCTTGTTTACTTTCAGTTGTTGCTTGAATGTTTGTTTGTGGTGCCTAATTCCGTTACTAACGAGTACTATTGGACGGTATCGAATTCGTTTTGTTTTTAGTCGATGCGGCGTTGGGAACTGCATTCTCGGTCGCAATCGATGCAATTATACAACCCTCCGGTAATAAACAGCTCTGGTGGGAATACTAAACTCTACAGTTCAATAGCTTAATTTGAAAATTAGCCGTTACCCACATGAAATGGTGAAGCAGAGCAATATTTGAAAAACGGTGATTGTTGCGTGGTGTTGAGTTATATTTGTGCTGTGTGCGCGTATGCGCGTCCCTTCTTTTGAACTCGGGCACGATGGCGAATGAACCACGCGGTGACCTGAGGCCACCACCATGCTGTTTGTTCGTTCGTTCGTGCGCACGCCAATCGGTGCGTTCCATTGAAAGCGAACATCCAGTCCCTGATTTCCAGAACCGGTCATCGAATCTGACAGCGGTGTCCGGGTTTCAGTTATCGTTTAACAACACTCGCGTATAAGTTTATGCAGCTTGTCCAAGACCACGTATTTAATCTTCATATTGGATGTTTATTTGTTAATTTGTCTGCGTTCAATATGTCATGGTTGTTAATAGTTTCAATACGAAACTACAGATGTTTAAAGAACCAATAAAGCAATTTCTGTTAATAAGCGGTTCGCTTAGTTTATGCATCCCTCATATCAATTCAATTACTGGAACGCGCAGCAAAATTTCATCATCTCGTTTGAGTCACAAGCCGGGTGTCTGCAAAGTCGTGTGTCATAGATTCAGGTTACATCTGGCGCGTGAAATGAATACAAAGAAATGCGTAACATTGATTCAACTTAATAGCCTAACATAGATTCAGGACATTGGTCATTATTTGACCTGTAGTCTTCTGGAGGAGCTGGCATTGATGGTGATTTTGTGAAACATCCGTGTGTGTCTGTGTGCATAGATGACCCGCAGACTAGCGGTCAGAGCGCTGTCCGCTGAACCAGCTTGAGAGGGGTCCAAGGTTCGATTTGCGCATTGGGCTTTCACTCGGTTAAATAAAGGACACTCAATCGCTGATGGAATAACTCGTGCTGACCCTACGGTGCCCTTCTTAAAATGTTGTTTCAGCAAAGGGCATTACGGGTAGTCAAATTAGATTTCCTTCCGCCATAAAGGGATCTTGACTGTGTTGTTGACTAACTCTGCAGTTTTCATTCTGCTGGTCACTCGGAAGAAATGTTGACACAGCACCTAACAAAACAAATTTGTTGGGCATTTGTGGCCACCCCCTCTGCTTTAATGAGAAGCCGTCATAAAAGAACCCTCGCAGGTAGATGGACAGCCTGCCAAAGCTTGTCACCGTATTTGTCACCGTTGATTTATCGATTCAGAAACTTTTATGCTCGGATCTCGGTGGCAAAGCAATGCTGTCACTTAATGTATCAGATTGCCGGGAGGCGCTCGCTTCCCAGGAAGAGTTTATTGGCACTCTTCTCGGCGTGCGATGTGGCGGTGCCGGCGCCGTGCCGGGGTGGGGTGTGCGCTCGCTCTCCCCAGCTTTGTCCTTGTGCCGGCCGCTCGGCAGCTCGGCAGCTCAAGGACCCCACGCCAGCCAGCGGCCTCTCTTCATCCTCGCGTGCCGCCGCTAAATTACCACGGCCCTGGGTCCAGCCGAAGCCGCTGCCCAAATTACCATGGTAATAGCTTTACCTCCCAACTATCGTTAAATTACCTTGCTGATTGTTTTACCCCCCTGACTAACGCTAATTTGCCATGGTAATTGTTTTTTTTATTTCCATCGACTGCCGCTGAATTGCTGTGGAATTGTTGGCGGTTGCTGGAGCGTGGGGTGGGGCAGGCTTTGTGGTGACCGGATTGCAGATATTATTCACATCGAGAAACTCAATTTGTTTTTTTTTTGCTTCTCTTTGAAAATTATCCCCAATGTGGGAATGGACTTGTGAAAGGGTGTGCATTGCTTGGACAAGAGCGATATTTTTTGTTAATCAAAAACAGAGCACTGATAAACAACGCTGTGCGAGGTTTGTTGTAGATTTTCTCTATTAATGGGTCTCCTTTTCAACTGGTACGCGGTAATTCTCTTTTGATTACAATGTCAAGATGGCAAGGTTCGCTCGACAGATAAATATCTCATGTAATTTTTGCGTGCCGTGCATGTATAAGGAATCGGAGTGAAACATTGCACAACAATGCAATTTGGATTTATAAAGCATCTAAATGCAAACATTTCTGAGGCCCTTGTACTTTAGGGTGGGAGGCGGGGGCGGAGATGCACGTGTCGGATTTATTGAAAGAGGTAATTTTTGTTGGATTGTGGAGTGTGGAGGGTGTCGTGCTGGATACAAGGTTAAGAGGTGGACATGAAATGACACCGCGATGCAATAGAGGCAAGAATGAATGCACCGGGTCGGGAGAGGCAGCCGTGAGTGGAAGAAAACAGAGAAGGATTTGACCCTGGACTTAAATAAGGCGAGAGAGTCAACAATGCAATCAGAGGGTGGTGGGGTGTGTGGGGGAGCAGTTCCAGACAGTGAGGACATCAGAGGAGAAGGGGAGCAACCTCTCATTGGGCAGAGGTTGACGATGAGGGGTGTCGAACCGGCAGCGTGGCCGTCGCCCAACGGCTGTCGTCGTGAAGGAGAGAATTCTTTGCCTTTGTGAGATGGTGCGCGTTTTAAGAGCCGCGTCTCGTCTTTGCAGACTTTGACTGATTGACAGGATAATAAGGTTTTTTGTAATTGCATTCCAGTTAAAGAACAAAGCCAGCAAATGAACCGTGAATAAAATGAGAGCTTTATTGGGCATGGCCTGAGCTGCTCGCAGTGAATGTTAACTTCTGGATTTTGGTGACGCGGGGGAAGGACATGTTAAATATTGCATTGACTTCTGCATCAAGGCATGTGAAGAATTAATACGATCTTTTTTTCTTATCTGACAGTGGTAGTTTCCATAGGATAATAATGGAAACGGTATTTAAACTGATTTGCCTATTATGTTTACCGGTCGGCTTTTGAACCGAGCGTATCGGGCGCCCCCGTAAATGCACACTGCCTCAGAACTGTCCTTTTGTGTTTACAATTTTATTCCCTTAAATTGATGGGTAATAAGCAGCAATCGACTAAAAGCATTGTGCGACTGATGGGGCTGAGAGCCACGATAACGAGAGAAAAGTAAACGTGGCGATCCCTCCCGAGAGCTGGGAGGCGACTCATTATTGGAGACTGGTCGTGCGATTGGAGAGCACATCGGCCCAGAGGCTCCCTCCCCTCCCTCCCTCCCTCCCTCCCTCCCTCCCTCCCCCCTCCACCGCTCGCTCCTCTACGCGGCCCTCTCCAACGCCCACCCACCTTTTCATTAGTCCACACTTGACGTGTGCCTGCGTGCCTGCACGTGGCTCCGGCGCGCTCGCCCACGTTTCCCCCGGCTTTTACGTTTGCTCTCCGTAATGAGAATTTACTCCGCCGGTATTAGCGGGCGGGCGGCCGACCCGCAGGTGCCCGATCGCCCCACTCCGTTAACGCCACCGTCCTCTTCCCCGGCCGCTGTCTCCGCCGGGGTCTGCGATGAATCGCGTCTATTTGAAATGCTGACGGGCGTCGGGGAAGCCTCGTTTCCGTAGGTTAGGTTTCTGTCTTGGGCGAGCGTCTGGCTGTGTGGGTGGAAGGAGCCCTCTGCGCAGATGTGCCCAGGAGCTTAGGTCGCCTTGGCTCTGGTGTGCGCTCCTCACCCTTCCAACTGCCTTGTGGCTGGCTGTCTTGCGACCAAGCCAAATCAATTCCACCTTCGTTGGATTTCCTGATGAGCGACGCGCTGTCAAAATTCTCCATGGACGCGCACGCCCGAGACGCTTTTGTCATTTGAAAGCTTTAAGCAGCAACAAATGCCTTCTTAATGGCAACGCGCGCTTTACCGATTCGGTCCTTTGAATAGCCTCGGGACAAGAGTGCCGCAAAAAGAAAGCCTGGCGAACCGAGGATCCGTGTCGCTCGTAGAGAGAGAGAGAGTCTGTCGTCGGGCGATGAGACATATGACTTTCCCTAGCAGCATTACGTCAAACTTGCGCCGGGCTGCGAGCACTCGGCACGCGGATTCCTGCGCAGCACAGCCGTTGCTGTGGGAGCCGTGCTGCAGTTTAACCGCGAGCGCCGAGCGCGGAGCGCCGGACGCGTGCCGAGGCTCAAACGGCCACGCGCTGCTGGCGGCAAGCGGCAGCTTTCTCCAGCGCAGCCGCTCCATTGGCTCTCTGGCAGCCTCGTCACCGAAGGGTTACCACATTTAACACCTCCACGCAAGACGGCTGCAGCCGAGCTACGGTCTGTGTGAAAGAAGGAAGGGACCAGCAGAAGAGGGAGGGAAGGAGAGAGACGGATTAGCCCAGACGTAGCTTAGAAGAATGCGTGCGCCGCATTTAGGCTTGGCCAGTGTAAGAGTGGCGACGTTGAATTCCTAGAGGATTGGATACTCACTTGGGTGTGATGCGCGATTCATTTTCCCTGCCGCTCTTTGGTCCCGCGAGTCGTTAAATACTGTCGGCACGGCAACCCTCTTTACTCCTGGTGCTTCGTACAAATCTGAGCCGTGTCTTCGTTCGGAAGACGTCCACTTCCTGTATGGCTTGCTACTACCTTGTGATCAGCTCTCCGCATCTCAGCAATGGACATGTTCGGAACATCAAAGGGGTTTTTCGTGGACCCCTCTGCAAAAATGGCAGCTCATCCTTGGTGAGTGTCTCATTTATTATGACTTTTGGATGAATTACCAGCATTTCAAAAACAAAATGCAAAATGCTTGTCGAGAGTGAAGGAAAAATCCTGCTGCAGTATATTAATCTAAGTAAAGATAAGAAAACCGAATTGAATTGCGATTGCGCTTAACATATGTTTTACTTGCGAAGAATGCTAAATACATTATAATGGTGCAACTGGTTTTGCTTTGGGCGGTGTTGGTGTGAAATGATGCGTCGCCGGTATTGTTGTTGACATAACAGACGACAGAGATTCCAGGTGATTGCATTTTAATTGGAAACCTCGTGACTCAGGGTTCAAAGGTGCATTATCATTGTCACTTTGTTCACATGCAGTCCAACAAACGCCTTCGTAAATGTACCGCGGGTGAGAAATGCATCGCCTTTATGCAGAAAGTGTTTAATAGGACACCTGAAAATTACATTGTTGCGCGGTCGCATGAAAGGGAGCCGGGTTGAATTATTAAGGGAGGCCTCGCAGTGGCATTTGTACCACGGCTGTAGTGCTGACTCCCGCGATCTCTGCGCTCGGTTGTGTAGCGACGGGATGCAATTATAGCGCCGCGGCCGAGTCGCGCGTGGCTACGTCACGCGCGGCACAGGGCGCCGGGCGAAGCGCGCCGCGCGTGATAGCGCCCGTGCCGCACGAGCCAGCGGCCTCTCTGCCGCTTACAGCGGAGAGACGACGTTGCGCACATCGAGCCGGCGTGAAGCGAACGCGGGCGCCCGCGCGAGCACCCATGTGACGCGAGCCCTGCAGCGGGGGGAGGCCCCGCGGTTTCCGCTCGCGACGTAATTAAAGCGGCGGAGGTGATGGCCCCCACCGCTCGTGACGGGAAGCAGGAGGCGCTCGTTTATAGTCACGTTTTGCACTGGCGTGCACCGACAGGCACGACTGCTGCGGCGCACGGCCGTGCGGTTACCGGTGTCGTAGGCGTTCGGAATCGCGACTTCCCAAGATAATCCCAATCTTTTATTACTGGCTATTAGCGCTCGGCCAAATTCATAGCATTGCGTTAATTACAGAAGGGCATTCCTTTTAAAGGGTCTTTGTGCTTTTGCTGTTGTTTCGAAATGTAAAAAAAAAAATCCGCATGAGAAAATTGCAATGACCGCTGTTCATTTGTTCCAAATGACGGCTTTTAAAAGTGAATATTACTCGAAATAGATTTGAACATCACATCTCCAATAACAACTGTTTCCACGTTGAGTGTTAGAAACAATGAGATGAAATGCTGTGGTAGATTTTGGAGATGGGTAATTATATACATCATTCATTACAATTGGTGGCAGGGCGCTTGAAAATAAGTGTCAATTTGCAGACGCTTAAAACAAACGTTATCCTATTTAATGAAACTTGCAACTGTTCAAGCATTCCCATCTGTTTACATCCTTGCCTAAAGTGGACAAGGACATCCATTGGAATAGATGCAGCGATTGACTAAATTTCACTGCAAATATGGTCTCTTAAATTATAAAAAAACATCAGCCAAATATCCTCCGCTCAGACGCTTTGTTTATTAAATTCTGATTTTGCAACAACAAAATACTGTGCCAGCTGAAAAAAAGTTATTGATGAAAAAAACCCATTGGATATATCTTCCTTCCGAAAATGAAAATGTTTGTGTGCTGACTCGGGTGGGCGAGCTGCTCAATGCGTCGCGAGGCTGTGAGGAGAAGGAGGGTTTGGTGAGGAGGGGAGGTGGGGGGCGGCTCACGGAAGTGTGCTTAAGCTGCTGCTGCTGCTTCCCCCGTTCGGGAGCTCTTAAATCAGACACGTCGCCAAATGGTGCATCGCAATCTTCACACTTCATAACCCGACAAGTTAATGCCTCATGCTGGTGGACAACTCGCTGGGATTTGTCGCCCGCGATGATTGGATTCTTTAAAATGCTAAATAATTCATTTTACAGTTGATCAAACATAACTGTAATTAGGGTCTGAGAGAAATCCAGTCATCTTTTTGTGGCGCGTGTTTGACTTGATTGGTGGTTGAGCAGATTAAGGTGATTGAAGGCTGTATTATCCCAGGACATCCGTGGGTAATAGAGCTAATAGAATGGGCACGGATAGCATATACCCTCGATTGTGTTCTGCCATGCCTTACATAGTACGTGGAAACAGTTTTACCCGAAAGTATTTCATACAGAGAGGAGGAAGGGATCGGTGATGTGGAGAATCGCAAACCTGCTACCAACCCCGCTTACCTGAGTTCAGTTCCCGGTCCTGGCTGACATCAGTGGCGAGTGGTACCTGAACCGGTCCTGGAACCGTTGCGCCCCTTCACCATCCGGCACTGACCAGCGTGGTGAAGTATGATCAAACAAGCCCCATTATCGACACGGTGTCGCGAGTCCTTCATCCAGCGGTGGATTTTCAAAGGACCGCAGATTGTTATTGGTACATATTTCCAAACATTTAACCCTGCGACTAGTATTTATTTCGGTGGCACCTGGATTCACTTCGCCACTTCTTACACAACCCGCCCCACCCCCCTTGTCATCGATGTAGAGAGCCATAATGTTTCATGAAAGGCATAAATATAAGCTCTAATACTAATGATAAAAAAAATATATATTGATCTATGAGCATATGAACATATATTGCACGCGCATGCCATTGCCGTATAGGTGTACTGTGTCTGTGTAACCTTTCATCATCGTGTTGTAATCGTTGCAACGGTCTACTTGGAAATAATAAGTTAATATTTCAGGCAAACCCGCGACGTGGTGAAGCCGGTGAGAATCGCCGTGGCCCTGCTGCTCTCGTTGTGGGAAGCACCACAGTGTGCCGTGGTGCCGCGAAACGACAATTACACGTCCCTTGAAAAGTGTGCGCGGCAGCTTCTGTTGATGTTAATTGCGCAGTGGGCTATTGTGCAGTATGAAGGTTAGGATAATTTATTTTGTATTATTGCAGCTGCTCGGACTTGTTGAATACAAAAGCCAATTATGTATACAAAAAAAACACGTCCAAGTCTCTCCGTTCCGCTTGTGTGTCTTTGCCAAGCACTTCATAGAAATTTACAAGTTGGGAAACTCGAGACAAATATGTGTAAGACTTATCGCCACAATTTTTTTACATTTAAAAACAATTCACCTGTTTTAAGTGTTCTTGTAAGATCATTCTTCATGATGCTATTCCATTGCTGCAGCAGCATAATTATAATACACAAATTAAACACGTTTTGTTTTAATGAATGGTTCCAATATTATGGTTTCGGAGTTTTCCTTGTGATGTGCTGTGCTGACAAGTCTCGATCATGATCCAATTATTACACACGCATTATTTTTTCCACTAAGATTAATTAATGTCATATTTAGCTTTCCACACTGCCGGAAAATCCGCCAAGTATGACAGCAGGTAAAATGCTGTTGTTAATAATTTATTCAGAATACGATTTCGGCTTCCGCGGCACCAGCTCATTCGCAGCACCCAGCATGTTTCCCCCGATTGATTAATTGCCTCGGGTTTGCAAGCTTTTACTTTAAGCCTCGCTCAGGAGCGTGGCTGAGCCACGGGGGTGCCTTGAGTCACTAGAGATGGGGGACTAATTGTTGTAATCTTCACAAGTCAGCTGGCAATTGGCTGTCTTGCCCATCTCCCGAAACAGGATGCACCTAATTTATTGGCCGCTTTCCCCACCGCACCAGGTTAATTTATTTTTGTTGTCATTCATTCCGTCGGCCCATTCATCTCTCCCCCCATTCACCTCCCATGCATGTGCAATATTTCTGGGTTCCACAACATCAAGAATACGGAGTGCACCTTGACGCTTTTCTCGCGTTTTTTTGCTCTCCCATCGAAACCAATTAAATGTTGGTTAAAGGCGCGCGGGCACACACATTGCAGTCTGGTCTCTTTTGATAATTGAATAAATGAATCTTCGGGAATATGTTTTGCACTTGCCGCGCTCTCTTGTCAGCTTGCCATAGGTTCACATTAAGGTTTAACCATACTTTTAGTTGGCATATTTGTACATACACAGCCGCAGAGTTAAGCTATAGTGTCCTGATAATTGTCAAATGGAAGCTGTTGAAGCAGTGTTTTGTACAGCTCTTGTGGAGTAAACTGCTCTGTAAAGCGGCACTTGACCTGCAGTGTTCAGTGCTCGCATTTATCCAGCAAACCCTTGCTGGACGACTCCACTTATCGGCTTTCTCCCACAAAACGTCTACAACTTGGGCGATACAGATCACATCTTGTGCAGCAGGACAAGGTGAGAAGCAATTCCCTTTGTGGCTGTGATCGGGGCAAGCTGTTGGCGGACGCTCAGGAGCGTGTTGAGAGGAAATGGCGAAGACTCGCGACGTTTTCATATCGGCCACCCGTACAGGAATCGTTTGTTGCTCAGCGAGTTTTTTTTTTGTAAGTTTAGTTCCTCCAACGAATATTGTTTGTTTTGTTGAGTTAACAAACTATCACCATGCATGCACCACATCTAATTCCCAATCACTGGAGGGATAATGGTGTAATTTTTTTGTGTCATAAACCATGCTCTCCCACCTGCATGCCAGTACCACCTTGTATTTTTTTAACTGCATTAGTGGAGGGAGGGTCACATCATTCTCACAAGAATTCAAAGAGAAATACAAACCAATTTCCATTCGATAAGCTAGCTCATTCGATCTTTAAAAAAATGTGTTTTCATGCAACCCTCCTAGAACAATCTCTAACACTTCTCCTTAACCATACATCATCGTGCTGCGGACCTCAGAATTGCTTTTGAGCAGCACTTGACGTGTCCGCGCCGGGGCATTTTCGCTCGATCGTAGCCGAACGTCCCCGTTGGTTTGTGCCCCTTCGACTTTGCGAGAGGCAAACGGCAGCCTGGAGAATCTCTCGGTGCACGGCCTCCGGAGCGGCCGTCGTGGGCCCTGTCCGCGTGCTGTCACGTCGGAGCATTGCCACTCCGCCGATGTAGGGCAAGCCAGACTTTTGTTTTGGGGATAACGAGCCGTGCGTACGTTCTAAGTGCAGGGCAGCCGCTGTTGTCTGCGGCGGCGGCGGCAGAGGGCTAACGAGGGCTGTGGCCGGGTAGTCTCAAAACACGGGCGCTATTTATTTCCCCGTGGGTCGTGCCTCCGAATGTTTTTTTTTGATTGAGCGGTGATGGCTCCCTGCTGGTGTGCTTTGATGCTGGTGGGTAATAATGAACCCTGGCATTTAGTCACGGGTATCGTTGCAAGGCGGACACTTGTTCTGTTTATCGTGCCCGTTGCACTTGCGTGTACCGCCCGTGGGCTGTTTTGTGTTTTTTTTATTTTCCTCCTGGCCTGTCTGGCACGAATTTCTAAAGGTAATCGGAAGTGCTCTTGAGCATCCGGCCACTCGAGTTTGCCAACGTTTTCCTTGGCAACATCGCCCCCTGCCGTGGAGCCACTGCAGACTATACTCACCTGTGAAACGTAGCACCTTTCGTGACATCCTTGCGCCGTAGGAACGGCGCCAACACCAAATGCACACGCATGCTTTTATTTTATTCCCATTATTCTGATTCACCCACAAAGCCACCTCACGGTTGTCCGGGAAATTACTTGTGCTCTTCGCTGACTGTTCTGTGTCTTGTGCTTTGTTGCCGGTGGCCGGGGATTTGCGCTGCCCGCGTACACCTTGCAAGCCTTAGCAAATAACATCCCGAGTTTTCAGAGACGCTCGTAAATGTAACAAAGAGCACCGGCGAACGGTCGTGTGGGGCCGAAAATGAATGTCACAGCTGTCGAAACGTCATTTTCCCCAACGACTCTTTTTGCTTGTCGTGCGTAAGTATGTCCGTCCACCCTCTGGATTCCGTTCGGGGTTCCAAGCTATAAAGCTACGCACTCTTTTTCACGAGGAAGTTGAGGAAGAGATCTGTACTCCCTGTAGAGCTTAAGTTCCAAACATCTTTCAAATGCAGCGATCGTTTATGTATGTTGCTAAAACTCATGAGAGAAAAGGAGGTCTCATTCTTTTTCGGGGTAAAATAAAATAATGAAAATATGACTCTACCGCCCGCGTGCAAGTGTTTTTTTCCCCCTCTTATTCCAATAAAGATTTATTTTAACACCCCGCGGTCGCCTTTGCGCCCGAGGTGCCGTACAGCGTGCCCCACAAGCGCTGCACGCCAAGTCCGCTGACACGGGGGAGGCTCGTTAGATCCCGGGAGGTTTTTTTCCTTCAAATTTTTTTTGTTTCGAAGTATCGGCCGACAAGGTTGTGTGTGCGGTAATTACACTTGGGCGTTAGCACTCACACTGCGTTTTCCCTCTCCGTGCGTAACCGCGCTGGGTTTGGCATAATTTCACAAGTGTTCGGCCTCCTGTGTTTGGTTGGTTTTTTTTGTTCCCCCACCCCGGACGTCACAACCGATGGTTGAGACGGGGGGGGGCGGTCTCGTTCGTCCACCGAATTGTGACATCAGTTCTGACTCGTGTTTTATCTGTTCTTTTTTTTTTTCTGTGGGACGTTATGTATGCTTTCACTAATGAACGCCGAAGGCAGAGCGACCATTTTCGCTCAGCGGGTGAATGTTGACCTGACACGGCGAGGGAAGCAAGGGGGCGCGTGAGTGCCGTTACTTCACAAAGGTGCGTTTGGGCTTCTGCGCGCCGGTTCGCCGATGAAGCTAAACAAGAAAGCGATTGTCACGTCGGCACGTGCATCGTCGTAATTGCACAGCAATAGCCCTCTTGTCTTTCTGCCTAGGTGCCCTTTTTCGCTCCCGTATGTTCGTTTTGCAGAAAATACAAATGTGCGCATGGGTTTACTAAAAAAAAAGCCGAAAAGTGTCTGTTGTGGAATTTATCCCTCCTTCGTGATAAAGTGTTCCTCGAACATTGGGTCTGCAATAAAGAGTGGTGGAGAGAGGCTCCTAAATGCTCCCGCTTTGGAAAGTGTGGGTCTCCACTGTTCACCTGCAGTCAACATACACACTGAGGCTCCCTGTGGAAATAAAAGCGCCCTTTCCCACTTTAATTAATGGCTCAGTATCTGTGTGCTTTTTTTACATTGGGTGGAAATATTCCGTTTGTCGTTATTTATTGTTCATTGCCCAACGCTCAGTGGAGTGATTTTAAAGTGTTACGTTTTTTACTTGCTTTGCTTTATTTTCAAATGGGCATTTTTTAAATGTATTTCTCCAAAAACGTTCTTTCGTTAAAAAAAATCTTGCACTCATCATCTCCGCCGTTATTAATTGACGCAGGCAGCACTTGAAGCCAACGTAGCTTATTGGTAATTTCCCACCTTGCTCGAGCCCGAGGTGGTGGTGAGACACCTTCGGCCCTTCTTTCTCTGTCACAGCAGATTTAATGGGGATCAACCACAATTACCTTTTTTTGGAGGGTTGAGTTGTTATTGTGACAGACATTACTTGCCTCTCACCCAAAACCTCAAACCGTTATAGGCGGTTCTTTATTAAACATGATAGCTGATCCATTAAAACCATTTCCCAGCGACGTTTTTTCCCGCGGAATGCCCATTAAAGCCCTATTATGTTTAGACCGACTTGACTTTCCCAAATTACCTGGGGCAGCCACATAGATTTCGAACCTCGTCTGTACCACTCAATATCCAAATACGGTAATTTTATTTAATCATCGTCATCGCTGGCTCCGTTTAGTAGTGTCATCTCGTTTCATTGACTCGAGGCTGAAATTGCAATAATCCTCGCTTCCCCCCCTCACCTCCCGTGCGTAACTGGCACGCAATCGTCGGCGTTCATTTGTAATCCCGCACCGAGGGAAATCGGCCCCTCAAGGATGCGAAGATAGCGCAGCGATTAGTGGAGTTCATCATATTTACCCCATTATCCGCATTTTTCTTTTGGAGGGAAATTGACACGCCCTTCCCATCACGCCGGTCGCCCCTGTATCCCCGTTCACGCTGTGGCCGCGATAGAAAATGTCAACGTGGAAAACTTTGTTCAATTTGCATTTGGAAAAAGCCCCTGTGCCCATGCTCCACGATAGACATAATGGTACATCACCCGAATGAAAACGCTTGTCACAAACAATTAATCACCTGCACATGATTGATTCGGAGCCAGAAAAGAGCGTTTGTTAGCCGATGTTGCTTGCAGTTGTTGCTTATTGTAAGTCCAGCACAGGCACCGTCATTCATGCCTGTATCATGGCTACGCACAGGCTCTTTATACCGCTTTCGTACCACCTTGCAGGATCCTGTAACCAACACAAACCACGTGTTAAACAGATATCCTTAACTTGTAAAATCTTCACAGTGCCTGGATTTACATCGGCACTGGCTGCGGTTTTGATGCTCTGCGTTAGCTCTGTCAGCCACGAGTGGCCCATTTTTGACCAGGTCTCTATTTGTTTGGGCATACGAGCAGAATATTTCATGCACTTCTACCAATGCCGGTGTAGACGCATGTAATGTTAAGCTCTTATCACCTCTCCCAGGTGTCTTTGCGGGCAACCTCTGGAGCCTGTTCGCATAATCAAGCATAATTCCTGAGCAGATGGAATGTCTTGTGTTCGTATTACATCTGACAGGTCAAGTTTCATCATGGGCATTGATTTTTCTTTTCATGTGGCTTCAGTTTGGGAGGAAGGCATCTTGGCATTACCTTGAATGGGATTTTGTTTTGTCTTTTACCGATTATTGAATGGAATATCTGTGGGTTAAGCCTGCCATATCTGGCGTTCTTGAACTCTTAGAGTGCATTGAGCGTGGCCGAAACATACGGCGATTATTAAATGCGCAGTAAAATAAATCCACAGTAGAAAATAGAATACAATGGCTCGGTGAGATGGTGCCAAGCCATCACCTCCCAGTGCTGATTGAAAATCCAGAAAATAAAATACCAGCAGAGGGATGGTGTGATGGACGTTGATGTGGTGAGTTGGCCATCAGCCCAAGTGCTTATTAATCCACTTTATAGATCCATGAATAGATACAGTAGCCCATCCAATATCCCATCATTGATGCATCGTCTCTCGGATTTCTTACATAACCAGGGACTCACTTCATCACTTGTAATCTTCTGCAGGCCACAGTAGTTGAATTACCGCAGGTTAATGAGACTCCTGTGCCAACTGCACTGCGAGCTGGCTGAGGAGAAGTCGGTGTACAGCAAGTGGGTTCACACGACTGAGTGTTATCCCCTCGTACCCATGAGCTTTCTCTGGGTACTCCACTTTCATAAAATTTGTCTGTGTACAATATTTTCGCCTCCTTTAAAGACATTTGTCCAGCATGGAAGAGTAGGCCAAATACCCTCTATACGGGCTCTTTAAAGCTGCTTGTAGTTGAGGCACCTTTCCACAAGCAGTGGCAGTGGGCAAGTAATTGCAGGCCTGCGCCTTTAGCTCCCCCCTGCCCATAGTTTCTCTTGCAGGATCTAATTTTTCATTTAAATGTTTCGTGAAAATAATGTAATTCCTGCTTAACATTATTCTTTAAAAATATATATTATTATTTATCAGCAATGCGGGTTTTTTTTCTAATTACCAAATTCAATTACAAAATGCGTCAACAACAAATCCGGGAAATCCATGTCAGAAGCAGCGCTCGCTCATCCTTGAGCAACCCTTTGTGCGTGCAAGTCGAGCAGTGCTCCAGCATAATTGAAGCAGGCCTCGGTTGGAGTGACTCACGAGCCTAACCGCTTTCGTTCATAAATGTATGAGAATTATTCTGCTCTTAAAGAGCCTTGGCAACCAAGCGAGCCTTGTGTGAAATGTCCCATTAGCAATCAAGCCATCAATTAGCAATCCCAATGCAATGGTCCTCTATCTCCAGGGGAATTAGTCCGTGGACATATTTGTTGTCGTGAGTGTCGCTGGGCGTCGGTGGATCAAGCAGATTTGTTCGATCCTCAAACCCACCGGGGCTGCATGGTGGCCACGAGACGGTAGTGCAGCAAGTAGGTTTGTGGAACCCGTCTTTGCTGGAGCATTGAGCGCTATCCTTCTCGAAGGCACAGATTATTTTCAAATGCACGCCCCCTCCTGCAGCAAAATGTTGACTTCGCAAAGCCTTCCGGGACAAATAAAGGGCCTTACGTTTGGTTTGCTCCTCCGCATCCGTGCTTTGGAATTTCAATATTGAATTACACAATTAAAAGTAATTTGCCAATGTGGCTGAAGAGGAAATAAAAGTCGGTGCATTATTCATGGATGAGAAACGTGGACACAGACATGGAAAGGTCCATGCCGTGAATTATACCAGGGGACTGAAAGTGGAACAGAGGTATTAGAGAACATTGCACAAATGAGATGCATGTTTGTCGGTTAAGGAAAGTAAGTGTGCTCGGGAAAGACACATTTCGAGGAGGGACAATGGCCAATAGAAGAGACTGGTAACGGAAGAATAGCCTAAGAAGAGAATGTGCTTGAAAGCAGGACCACCACGGCAATATCATCTCGTGCAAGAGATGGACCATGACATCACAGATGCGTTGCTGAAATGTGCCACCTTAAGCGAAAACAAATAACTGGCGGTACGCTGCCACGTTACTGTATCATTCCGCGTACTGTATAACTCCGCTCGACCGCACAACTCAACGGGACGCGTGCCGCGTCGTAACGGGCGCTTATGCGAACAGTGTTCCAAAATGGTAGAACCGCGTCATAGCGAAAACGCGTTAAGCGAGGACTTACCCGACCTGCTTGCTGTACTGCCATTTCGGCTTGGGGTTTAACACGTATATGTTATACACCAACCCTTTGCCTTGAAAGCACTGGAGTAGAGGCATATGTCCCCTTCCTTGGCGTAGTTATCAAGTTTATTAATGTTGTTTTCATTTGCCTACGAATGCATAGATTGCCCCCCCACCACTCTGCCAACCACTGGGGCTCTCTGACCACGAGGCTGGTCCATATACATATTCTTAGGTTTTATCGGTAAAGTCACGTAGGTAAAAAAATAAAATTAATAAAAGTAAAATAAAAAATAAAATACAAATCACGACGTTTCGGAGGCAACACAAGCTTCCGTCTTCAGGTGGAACCGTCACAACACAATAGCTGTATTACTTGATACAGCTATCGTGCTGTGTACTTGATACAGCTATCGTGCTGTGACGGTTCCACCTGAAGACGGAAGCTTGTGTTGCCTCCGAAACGTCGTGATTTTTATTTTATTTTTATTTTACTTTTATTTATTTTTATTTTTTACCTACGTGACTTTACCGAAAAAACCTAAGAATATGAATCCTTGCAGTCAGGAAAGCTTCAAATCTAGAATGGTCCATATACGTCTGGATTACCCTGTTGTGCAAAGTTGAGCGCAGTGTCATGCGTAGCTTTTGTCCGTTCTTCTACAATACCACGTTATCATTATTATTCCCTGCTCAAGCACAGTAGTGAGTCGAGAGTAAAGAGTTTACTTTAATTCCAATGAGACTCGTTAAAAAAGGATTCTAAATTAACACAATTTAAAGTTCACAGCGAAAGTTCATGTTTATTTTTACGTCCTTATGGTAAACCAGGGTCTAATGAATGCGCCAAACTGAGAGCATGTCTAGAATTAAATTCGAATTCGATTTCACTCCGTGTTTATCACAAATGTATATTTCACACAAAGGCACTCACGAAGCACTGAACAACACGATTACATTTTATGTAAATCGCCTCCAACGAGATGTTTTCGTATTCAGCATTGATTTGCTTTCTGATGTGCCTTCAAAGTGTTGGCTTGTGAAATGCAGCAGATCAAATGCTAAGCATTCCACTGACCAGTTTGTAAAATATATATTATTTAATTTTCGGCATGTACACAGACACTGAAAAATGCTCTCGTGGGTAAAGATTCTCATCATGATTTCAGGCTAAAGATGTATTGTAAATTGCAAACGTAGTTCCAAAACCTGGCATCCTAGAGTGTTTTTAGCAATGTGAAGCAAGCCGTCTGAGAAAGGCCAGCTTCGCTACTCATTTGCATGGTTTCACAAGTGCTGTTCATCTGCTCCAATATCACAATATCACTTTTGTAGATCGTGCTTCCCTATTTGTGTGTCTGTGTTGTGTGTTTTTTTATTCCCCTTTCCGGACGTCATGAAGCTATTGACGCCTTTTACCAAAGCGCTGCTGCACGGGTTCCTGGCAGCGTTGACAGGAGTAATGCGCGCAGAGTTATTTGTCACGGCGGAGGCTGACATTCTGTAGGTGTTTTCTGCCCGCAAGTGGATCTGATTGCACACACCCACCCCCCACCCCGTCTGCTGTGCTTAGTGCGCCTCGATCGATTGCAACGCTCCTGCACATGGAGCTCAATTGATCTTCCGTTGCACGCTCTTCTCGTCAGGAATACGTTCCGCAGAAATTGGAAGGTGTGCTTCCTCGCCTTCGCCGAGCCTGCAAACTTTGTCGCGGCTACAATAGCTGGCAGTCGCCTTCCGGGTCGCGACGCGCAAGGGCGTCGCGACAGCCTCACGCAGCACGTCGCGCGATCTGGAAGACGGGATGCCGATTCCCTCTCTGCGACGATCGCGCTACCAATTGGGCTAATGGGCCGGTCGATGAATTCCAACTTTTAATATGTGCGGGCGGACATGTCATTTGCGTTACTTTTAAGCCAGTGAAATTGAGTGTCTCACGGAGGTAAACGCTAGGTTCGATATGGCTGGAATTATTTTTTGTACCGAAGCAGTAGGACTTGTTTGAATGTATGCCGATATCTCATCGGAGGCAAAGCGTGGAGGGGGTGGGTGGGGGGTGGGTTGATATTGAAAAAGGATTCAAGTGCATAATTTATTAGCCCTCCTTTGTGGTGCGTCTTTCCTCCTTCGCTCCTTTGCTTTTGCCATCAAGAGTTTGGTATCTTTCTGTGACAGTGCATCTCCTGTCGCCGCCGTGTCCTTTTCCTGGGTGCCTGTTTTGTTGTTGCCGCACAGAATATTGCATTTATAGTTCACTTTGTACAGTTTGTGTTCATTTAAAGCACGAATCTCCCCCCCCCCCCCAGTGTGATTAATGGATTTGTGCCAACATGAAACAAACGTTGCAACCCTTTGCCTTGCACAAACATTCGTGGTCGATTGATGGCTATTGTGAAAAATTCAAAGATTTTTATTTTATGTACGTAGCTATGTAATTGGCATTCCTTCCACTAGGATTTGTTTTATGTGTGCCTTGAAAAGTTGGCTGTCATGTGGAACTCTGTCGATAATTGTGAGGACTCGGAGAGATTTGAAATGAGTCCAACCAGGCGTGCGGTTGTCACGAACGAGTGAATGCATTGTGCTGCAGGGACTGCTGAACATTTGTAAATGTCTGGTCTGCATACTTTACAACAATGAGCCAAGTGCCACACGGCTGATAGATATATTTGAAGAATAGAATTGCTTCCGCGTCGGTGTTTTCTTTGTTTAAATTGAATAAATAATGGCAATTTTACATGAAAAATATTGTGTTGACCAATTGCGATTTGAAACCAGACGCGTGGCCCAAGAAAACGACGCAATAAAATTCAATTGTAATTTATGTAATCCTCATGACCCGAGGCAAATAATGCATTACATCGATTGTAGACTTAAACCAAGCGGCTTTCAACATTATTGCTAAATGAATTGTTTATACGTGTGCTGTATGTGCCTATGAATAAAGCGCTCGGAATGCGCCCAATCTCATCAGACCTTGGAAGCTGAACACAATTGATCCTGCAGAGTGCTTGGATGGATGACCACCCTGCACAACAGGCTGGCCGGTTTCAGCTGCAGGGCTACGCATTTGCCAGCAATGGGCAGTGCAGGAAATCCCTTTGATGTCCTATTACACACCCACCGTTACTCTCTCCTCGAATGGTGAAGTATGGCCAAATAAGCCCCCACGATCCGCACGACACGGGGAGGCCCCCAGCCGGCGGTGGATTGACAAAGCAGCCGTGCAGGTCCACGGTGGTGCCAGCACCGAGCGTGTAGCATCCTCCCCTTGCAATCTCGGTCTTCGTCAGGACCGTACCGCTATGTAGCAGCGGCGCCGCCTTGGGCCTGTATCCTCCTTACCCCCCCCCCCACCTCGTTATTGCGCTGCTTTATGCAGCTTGACAGGAGGTGAAAGGGAAAGGTGGCTGTGGCTTTATGAAAGGGGGATGTATTATTTATTGCCGTATGATGAAGAACAAAAGAAGGGCTGGCATCAGCTGACCTCTACAGCCCCGGTGCGGTGAACGGCGCGCGCGAGGCAGGAGCCTCTCTGTGCACGGAGAAGTTGGGCTTAACGCAAACTCTGGCAGACGCTACAAAGCGGACACTCGCACTGAGCATCCTTTGAAGCCGTCGCTCAGCAAAAGGTTGCAGCTTTGTGCTACGTTATTGCATTGTAAGGCAGGCGCGCAGTGCTCCTGCATGTTTCACATTCGCTGACCGTTTGTTCGATTCGGCAGGGCGTCAGATGGGCTGATTGCGATTTCAGAATTAAAGAAATGATTTGGCAATGCCGCTGCTACTGCTCGGTTAGCGGTGGTGCAAAAGCACAAAGGACATAAATGTCTCACAAACACGTCCGTCAACAATACCGCCTGGTAAATGCCCTTCTGCACAGCACATCAATGTGCTATGTGTGCTATGAAGTAGCAAGTGCTATGAAAGGGGTCCATTGCCCCAAATGTCACCGATTATATAATTTTACTTTTAAGGCCACAGTGTTATTGATGAACGTGTTGAGTTTTTTTTTGTTGATTGTGATTTGTATGTACAGCCCGGGCGCTTTGGGTATCGAGCGCATCACAGTCTGCCGTCTGGCATTGGCTGCGCGGAATAGGCCTTGGACATCATACGCTGAATGATGTATTGAAGCTGACGATGAAGCCAGATACTTTAACACACCGCCAGGCTCGTTCTCGGCTCGATACCCACATTCGGCAATATCTGCCAGTGCCAATGTGAGTTGTTCACAACACTGCAGTCAATAGTGTCACCTTGGTCTTATCGCTTTGACTGGGACCGCTCGCAGGACATCACACTGCAGGAAATCTGTGGCCCTGCCTTCGCAGTTGTGGATGTACCCCCGGTTGGCACGGTTGGCTACATACGGTGTGAAAGAAGTTCAACATACAAAGTTGTGTTTTTCACCTTACTGGTATTTCAAGAGGTTATTTTTGTTCACTCATTGGACACCGAGAACTAAAGCCATGTAGTTAACCAGATGGTATGAACGCACTGGCCTCACGTAGAACGGTGACCACTTTCATCTGCTGTCTTCAAAATACCGAAATAGCAACTCTGCAAAAACAGCACAAATGCCACACTACCAAAAGAGAGCGGAGCTGCAACGCAGGACAGACGTCCTGCTTGTGATGATACAACCGGGTGGCTCAGCGGTAGAGAGGGCAGCTTGGAGTCATCCTATTGCAAGTTCACATCCTGGTTGCAGGGGTTGACTCAGCCCATCATTCCTCTATGGTCGATATAGTAAGTATCACTGTGGGAAAGTCAGCCGTGGTTATCTTGTGGTTAGACTCACCACCACTGGCTCAGGGCTGTAAACGGGGAATGAGCACTGAATCGATGCTCATTTGAGCAGGAAATCTCAGTTCTGTTTGTAATTAACTTTCTTTTTCATTTTTAGTTCAAGTTACCCCCTCGGGATTGACAAATGCGCAGTGTGATTGGGTACTTCCTGCGTCCTCTCATGCCGTGAACATCGCTGCCACGTTCTCACACCGGCCGCCCGGCTCTTGAGATCCACACAGGGTTGTATGATGTGCACATATGGCTCCCTGCATGCGTGGTTCTATACAACTATCCAACAGACTTTGGCAGAGCTTTTTAAGTCATAGGTGGGTTGATATTGGCACCACTAACATCATGGTAATTTCAGCCTCTGTTGACAGCAGATTTCCTAGGAAAACGGGAAGATAGCTATGACCGTGTTGTTTGGTCAAGTCAAATAGCCCAACGCATTTAACTATTCACATCACAATCACCAGCAGCACCATCATCAGCCACGAGCAATCCACTGCTGGATGAAGGACTCCCCAAGCTTTCGCCATCTTTCACATGAATCTGCGATAAAATGATCCACGTAGCACGCGCGCACGAGCTGTTTCAATTGCTCCATCTCCACGGTGAACGTACTATCGGGGCGCCGTTCCTGCCAGGTACTTAGTCTTAAATGTGTTAATAATATCGGTACAAATGGTTGGAGGGTCACTGATCATTTTTGCGGCATGCTTGTGTGCTGTCATTAAGTACATTGACAGCGCTGGTTAAAAGCTATATGGGAAGACAATTGGTTAGAAATAAGATACAGTACATTGTACATTACTTCGAAATTCTGTAGGAAATAAAATGCACGAGGGTAATTCATTCGGACAATAGCCTTGTTCATACCAAGTGCTGCTGTTTTATCTAGCCCCCTTAATATAACATTTAAACTTGGTGTGAATTTGATACAATCTGTGTCTTGGCAATATTTGTGCATACTTTGCACTACGGGAGCTTCAATGTGACATTTGCAAAACGTGGCATTAAAGCTGCATTCATATAACTTATTATTTTACATCCAGTACATTAATTAACTAACATTTTTAAGGTATAAGGTCTCTCAGTAGCCTCTGCTGCTGCTGCTGCTCATAAAGCGCCGTCTTGTGCAAAAATACCAGGGGCAGGGACAAATAAGAGTATATCCACACATTTATGCAGCTCTGGTCCTTATCTAAACCGCAAAATGGATTGGGCTGAATATTTTTACACGTTTAGTGAGCGTGCCCAGTTGGCAAATTGTGTAAAATTTAGTGTTTTTATCTCCAATCACTTTTGATTCATTGGCTGTCGGGGGTCCCTTGACTGTTTCTGGAGCTGCTTATCCCAAACATTCACTAAGCCCCCGCTGCCGGCAATAAATATTATATTACGGGTAAGTACATTTTCTGCCAATAGTGGATATATTTTAATATGAAAGCAAAAAATTATTTTATTTAAACGCTCGGCAATCACATTTCTGACAGATTTGTGAAAAAACATATGGCTGTGCAGACAATTGTTAACTTGCCTTATAATTACAACCCATTCATGGGATAAATTATTTCAATTTGGTAGGTCACCACTGCGCCGATCAAGAACTTGACGTGATTTATGGTGAAAAAATAATGAAATACAAATTTTTTTCTTAAATTCACCGACGTGACTTTACCGAAAGAACCAAAGAGTATGGATCCTTGCAGTCACGAAAACTTCAAATCGAGAGTGATTCATTCTGTCGCGTTCGAGTCGTTGTCCCCCCTCGCGACGATCGCCAGCCAGGCGGCTTGGCCCGGAGCTGCCGACGCATCATGACGGCCATCTTGTTGGCGGCCTCAGCACGACGACGCGACCCGAGAAAATGCGCCTCGTCGCTCGGCGATTTTTATTTTACATATATACTTTTTTTGCCCGGCGCTTCCACAAAATCAACCCCTCGGGCAATTTGCTCGCCGTTGGGGGGGGGGGGGTGGGTGACACTCGCCCCGCGTGCGCTGCGACCCCGCACGGCGCACGGCGGCGCTGCCCGCGGCCATCGGGGCCACGATCCCGGGCCAGGCCCCCCCCCTCCCAGCCCGTAATTGAATTCCCATTTCCCGGACCCTTTGGAGTTGTAGGTAAATGGGTTAATAGCTCCTCGGCGCGCGACCTGAACCCATCCGTCCGTTAAAAGCTGACATCCAAGTTTAATTCCCAAATGGACCGTTTAATGCTATTCAAGACTGTCTATCTCCCGAGTAATTTTTCTCTGTCACTCTCCCCCAGCGGTACCGCCTGAGTGATTAGACAGGTCCTTGAGGAAAACGATCTGATCCCGCTGTGACAATGCTGTTGTGTTACGTATATGAGGTGTACCTGCCGGTTTGCATGTGTCGCGCGACATGTACACTCTGTGTCACAGCCCGCCGTGTTTACTCGCCGTTGCCGCCTCGGCAGCGCTGCCGCGCAGACGGCAGCGGCGGCAGGGCTGGCTGCAGAGTGCCTTGATTGCCGACTAATAACAGTTATTAAGAATGCGTGAATGGCGGCTGGGCCACCGCTGTGTGTTTCTCGCCGCTGCGCTGTTTTGCATGCAGCGCGCGCGTGTTCCCCGTGCCGGGTGGGAAGGCGCTGACGGACTGCCGGCTGCTATCGCTTCGGCAAAGATATCCATTTATAAAAGCGATCTGCCCATTAATCTATGGGCGCGTGTTGGAGTAGCTCGCCGCGTGGATGCATTTTTGACGGCTCACCTGTGGGTAAACCACGCAACGCGAAAGATTCGCCGGCCCTGCGTGTTAGTCGACACGGACTCGCGTGATGAGAGCCTGCCCTGTTTCATTAAGGTGGCCGTACGCACGTTTGCGTGCAGCCCACTCGTTATAAAGTGAGCGTAGGCGGGGTTTTCCGCTTTCAGTGTTTGTGTGCTGTGGGGAGATGGGCTGAAAGCTAAGCGCGTATTGACTTCCGCTCAAGCAGTTTCTGTGTTCTTGTGTAACCAAGCTTGAGGATTGTAGAATATGAAAGTGTGATATGTCACACGTCTGCAGTAACAATCGGGCAGGGCAACAGGTTCAGCCGCCAGTTGTACGTTAATGGAACCTCCGTTATCGATGACAAATCATTGCAAGCGAAGACTCCATTAGATTTAATAACACGCCAAAGGTTTGCTGTTGGCAAACAGCAGGACGGCACAGGTCCTATCATGCCTTGCTTGCATGTCACGTGACCACCGCATTGCATGTACAACGCTCTGTCGGCCCGACTCAGTCTTCCAGCTGCAGAGCGCTGAATGTGTGGCCGTATTTTAGGCTTTCTGATTTTCACCATTCAGGTCACAGGATGCACTTTCTGCTGCAGCTCATTGGAATGTAGACAGTGGCAGTGTACACAGCTAATGGAAAGTGAATCAACAAAGCCAATGCATGATGCAATTTTCTTTGAAGGTTTGGAGTGGGGGGGGGGGTTTGCTCGTTTTTTATCTAATTTCTTGTTCTCTATTTAATCTTAACAGCCGCGCTCGCCAAGGCAAAACTGTTATTGATCTGAATCAGTGATTTTTTTTTCGGTACGTTTTAAGTTTCGGTAGCAGTACTTGCGGATGGTGCCCGTTATTTCGCAAATTGGCCTGTGGGCCCTGTGGCAATGGCGCAGCCTGAACCACGTAGCTGCTCCCACGGAACGGCTGATTCTCTTCGGCATTTGTTGCCTTTTTCTTCACCGCCTTGTAATGGTCAGTGCCCACTGCGCTTGCTGGTTCGACCCCACCTGCCACTCCGACAGTGGAAACATTTTGCAGGTTTCTTAAATTCTCCCAAACCTCTGTCCACCTGGCAGTACAAATGGGTCCACCGCAGTTAGTCGATGGGCAGGGGTCACCTGTGGTGGGGGGGCGAGTGAGCCAGTTGCTCTGTCGGGCACTCGCTCGAGCTCCTTCTAGCGGATTCCCGCACTCCGGCAGTAGCATGAGCAAGCAGTTTCAGGGCTGCACCTTTGCTTTCTCTTCACCACATAGATTGATTATGCCATGACAGCACTGTTACTTATATATAACTATACAGAGCACGGCGTATATATATTTTTTACACGATGGGTTTTTTTTTTCTTTTTTGAATATTTCATTCTGCTCGCCTCGCCAGGTTTGCTTGCCACTTATCGATTCCAGAGAGAAGATTCAGAAGTGTAATCTTTTAACATAGTTCTCGGAGTTATTTCTTCAAGTGAAAAAAAATGCTGTTGCTGCCGTGTTGACTCATGCCTCTGAAGTTGCCCTTGCGGCATACGATGGGTCGATGATTTGTCTCGGGATGCAGAAAGGTTGTATTACAAGAGCTGCTACACAATGCAACTGATGCGACAGCCACTCATGGCTCTGCAAGATTTGTCAATACTATGTGCATGTGTTTCTTTTGGGAAGAAAAAAAATCCATAGTGAAGTAGTGGGTCTTACAAGACAAAGTGTTTGTTTCGGGGGGAAAAAATCGTACAGTACTTCGAGCTGATGAGCATTTGGCGAAGCCTATTAAGTTTGTTGGACGCATGCAGGATGGACGACAACAGGAACATTAAAAGTGTGTTGTTTAAAAAAAAATGAAAGAAAGCTGAGCGGAAGACCTAACAGAGAATGGCTTGACAGCGACATAAGAGTTTGGTGCCAGAATTATGTCGCACTACTTGAGCGTATTGGCACAAGACACAGGAAAGTGAAAACAAATGACGAAATCTGCAGTGGACACCTTCGGGCAGTCTGCCCGTGGACCGTGATGACTATGATAGTAATTTGAACATCCTTTTTTACACGTGAAAGCCCCACGTCCATTTTTTCAGCAGGGTCCTGCTTTCAAACGTTTGGCAAACGCCATTAAAAAAGTGTTTAGCTCGGTCTGGGAGGAGACCAGAGTACCTTGAGAAAATCAACTCACTCGAGTGGATAAGACTCAACTCCACACAGATGGATTAATTCAACGTGGGTACACAATTTAGCAGATCAGCAGGCCACGTGAGGTGGGGTAAAGTGTGGGTACTACCACCACCTCTTGCAAGATGTCTGGCCAGCTTGGAAGAGAATGCCAGATACTCTCCTAGTGGAGGCTCTTCCTCCATCAGTGGCTTAAGCAAAGCCATTGCAGGGCCTTCACCATTACCACCCCACTCCAGTGATGCAATTCAGCGGTGTATTTCATGTTTAATAAGCAGTGTGCCATTGGGGTATTTAATTTCTGCTTATTGTTTTGCAGTCTTGGTGGGGGGGGGGGGCGTGTGAATGGGCTCTAAAAAAAACACAGCGTCGGTGAATAATTAAGTTTCTGGAAAAGGTGCAACAGAAAAGAAAAGCGCAGCTTTATTACTTCCTGGATCAGCGAGCAGAATGGGGGGGAGAGTCTTTGCGAGTGGCAGACGAGTCAATTTGCAGAGACACTGAGGCATAGCGCGTACAACAGCACTCCGTACAGCACCCCATTTATTTGCCATATGGCTTTGTGTTACGAAAACTCATTTAGGGGTATTCAGGACAAAACGCGTGGAGCGTATCATGTTGGGAGTGTTCGTGAGAGTAAAGAGTGATGAAAGGAACAGGAGTTGTTGGCTTGCAGATAATAAGCAAACTGCGCAAAGATATAATATTTTTTCTAGAGGGTTCGCAGAAACCACCCGGAATAATCTCAGAAGGTAATCATTGTTGGGAAAATGCGCAATACTGCAGAGGCATTTCATCAGAGCGAAAATGTAAAGTAGATTTATCCTTGAGCTTCACGCAGGGATGCGATGATGAACACATGAAAACTATGTCTTGGGATATGACGTTATCATTTTTGCGCAATGGAATTACTTCACTTGGGCGGGAGTCACTGACGATTGATCGTGGCAGCAGCTTCCCAAATGAAACTGTGTTCTCCTCTCGGAGTAATTGTGCAAAATGAATCCATTAAAATGAAAACGCACAACATGCTTTTCCCAGGAACCAAATGTTCGTTAATGCACTTTAATCTTTGAGCAATTGCAACACTTGTGGCCCCCTTTTTTGCAGTTGGGATGACGCATCGATATACTCGCCCTCCCACTGTGGGCGTTGGATGTGAATATACATATTTATCATAACACAACCCACCATCCAGTGACACGCAACGCATCAATTCATTCGCACCGAGTCAAATAATTTTATTTTTTTACAATCTGCGGAGGCTGCACATATTCCAGACCTCATCTTTACTCTTAGGGAAAGTAAGTGGGGTGGGACGGGTGAGGTCGCTCGAAGGATAGATGGCCATAGGGGTGAGACTCACGGCGGAGTGGCAGCGGTGAACATGTCCGAGAGAGAGGTCTCGCGTGGAGATGTGGCCAAGGGGAGATCGGCTCGTGTGCAGCAGCTGCGGGATGGCTCGTCGCAATGCGAAGGCCAGCAGTGGAAAGGTCATAGTTGATTAATGATGATATAAAGCACAGAAGAAAAGTGGAATACCGGGTGTGCACTTGTTTTGAGCAGATGTTTAGAACGAGCGGGCTTCATTTCAGGTAAATGTTCCCGGGGCGTTTTTTATTTTTATCGTTTTAAAATGCCTACGCGCGCACGCACGTTTATTTTATTATCATTAGCGCGGGAGAGGCAGAATGTAAGCGGAGAGAGCGAGCGCAGCGGCGGCCTCACACCGAGGGCTCCCCACTGTTTCTGGAAAACCGCATGGGGTATCTCTAATTGTCGTTATGGAGAAAGCTATAGAAGCGATTAACTCATATCGAAACTAAACAATCAAGACAAAGTGTTGTCATGGAATCACGTTTAACTTTGGAGAGGGAAAAGGAGTTAAAATTACTCCCCTTTGTACTGGAAACATCGCACTTATACATTTTCTCAATGTGCTTATTTTTCCAAAACTTTCATAATTATCACTTGAAGTATATCACGTTTGTGTGTCTTGTGCAATATAATGAATAATAAACAGGTTTAATTGCATCAGTGCCTAAGCGGAATTCGGGAGAACAGCCTGGTCTATGTTTTCCCCCACCCCCACTCCCCACACCAACCCTTTAAAATATTACGAGGCCCAAACAACGCCGACTGCGGCCGTGTTTGTGGAAGCTGTCCGTTAATCACGTGGATTAATATCTCGCTCCTTGTGCTGGGTGGGGGTGGGTGGGGAGGAGGAGTTGGGGGGGGGTTGGTGAAGCGGTGATGTCGTCTTGCTGGATATGTGGGGCTAGGAGGGATGGCTGCCGCGTGGCGGTGGCGAGGCCATATCTAGAGAGATGGATCTCGAGCCATTTGTAGCCGCCTTCGTGGCAGAATTGGGACAGGACTGATTTGGGGCCCTGCCACGTTATTAATGCTGGCGCCCAAACAGTCCGCTTTAATGACTTTCTGTGGGTGTTGCCGTGTAATTTGAAACCCGACAAGATAAACCCCTCTTTGGGCGCAAGCTGTCTTGTGCCGACTTGCGCGGTAATAAAGGAATGAGGAACCGCCTTGCCTGCGCTGAGTGAGATTTTTATTATTAAAGAATAATTTAAGAAAACGCTTAGTTTTTCTTGCTGAAATATTTCTCGCTATGCAAATCGCGCCCGTGATGTCGTTGTGCTGCAGCGTCAATTATAAAAGCGGTGTCGTTTACACGGCCGATGGATTGGGTTTTTGCACAGTCTCTTGTTATTTGCTGTCGCCTTTTACAAAGGGAGTAAGAGTCATGATTATTGTGTTTTTTTTCCTACGTGACCTTTCTAATAAGGGCATGTGTTATTACATTGCAGTGCAAATAAATGCTGTCGGTGACTGCTCTCGTACTATTTTAAAGCAATTACAGAATGCCGTACATATTTAACATTCTTACATTTCAAATCCTCTTCGCAGCCTCGTGTACATTTTTTTAGATTTCACTGCGCCGCATATCAAATTTTTCACGTTACCTTTTTTCACAGCTGAGGCAGTTGGCCTTGCCAACGATCAGTGACCTGATTCAACAAACACGGCTGAATCAAAAGCCTTGGATCGCCAAACCCGATTGCAGTTTTTCAGCGCTTCCTTACTTCGTGGATTAAACGCCAGTGTTACAGTTAATTTCACACCGCCCACAGTCATTTATTTAAAAGAATCTCTTAGAGGTTATTTAAACGCGCGCATTGTGCGTGAGGAAAACCAAATAAATGAGCGTAGGCGCGCGAAAATTCACAGCAGCGGATGAAGTATAAATTGTATTTATTGCCGTCGCACTTGTAGTCGAAATAGTCGGATAATTTTAGTCATGCGATGCCTAATTAAATCGTGTCTCTGCAAATCCAATTAAGTAGCAGGAATGCAGCCCAAACTCTACCGCCGTGCCTTCTTCATCCGGGCTGGAGCCACTAGCACGAAGAGTTGTTGCTGCCTCCGTGTTTCATGGATCATTTATTGAGCGTTGAATTTTAATTGGGTCCCGTGTCTGCACGCTGCCGTCCGGGCAGTGCTGCGGTGCCACCCCCACCCCTCGTCCCCCGGCCCCCCTCCTCGTCCGCCCCCCCCCCAGTCTCCCGAAAGGGAGAGGACCCTCGCATATGAGACATTAGCTGACCTTGTTAAGAGTCGAGAGGACGTACACATTAATTATTGAATTGCCTGCGATATTTTTCTTTCCCACAGCAGTTGGCAGAGTATCCTATATGAAGCAGTAACGGTCGGCAGACATGTGCACGCTGATGAGTATTAAAATGCAATACATCACTGTTGGTTCCATTCCACTGATTTACAGCGTGGTGGGGAGAAGCACACAGTGCGTTATTTATGACCAGCGAGCAGGGGTGGACTCGGAGGCTGTGTGCACACTGCCATATTATATTCGCTAATCAATCTAACCAGCTCAAAGATAACCGCCGATTACTGACACTCCCTAACTTGGCTGGAACATCTCAACTCATTAAACTGGATGTAATTTGTAATGTATGCGTCTGTGATTACAAACTTTTTTGTCGTCGTATGTGAACCGGCTGCGACACACACCGATCGGGTGCGTGAATGTTCACGAAGAGCGTGAAGCGAAATCTGAAAGGTGCGCAGAGACGCGTTCTCTGAAGTTCACCGCAAGCCAGAAAGAGGATCGCATGGATTAGAGAAATGTACGTGGGGTAGGTGGGGAGGGGGATGGTTCATTTATGACTGTATTCCTATTTACTGAGATTTCACTACTTGATGCGTCAGGCTTTTAAAGGAAAGCTCTGTATGCAAAACCCTGTCCATGCACCGTAGCCTCGAATACCAATTCCATCATTCTTCCAAATTTCACGCTTAAGCTGTGAGCTTTTCCTGAGAGATGTCTTAATATTTTATGGAATAAATAAATAAATAAATGCAATGAAAAATGTAATAATTTCTTAATGGTTTTCTTCCCACTCGGGGGAGCGGGCTCTTAAAGCAAATACCGATTACCCAGATTACAGGAAGCATTTGTCTCCCTATATTTTAAAGCAAACGGTCGGTGGTGGGGGGGGGCGTCTTATAATCAGGATAATGCATTGTCCTCCAGAAGCCGTGTTGAGATCTAGTTGCTCAGAATCGTCCTTTGGAAGAGGGTTGGAGCAAGGCGTGGGGGGGGGGGGCAACCCTCGCCGTACGACCTCAAGCAAGAAGACGGAGGCCGACATCCGCTGCTGGCAGCTTCTAGCGAGCCAGAGCAAGGCCGTCGGCCTTCCACCTCGACGGTGGTCTGGCGCGCACGACACTGGGCGGGAATTTCTGCTCGTTCCAGCGGAGCACAGCCACAGCACAATCGCGCCACTCTCTCTCTGCCTCTCTGGCGCCGTCTCCTTCTCGACAACATCTGCAGGAGGGAGCACTTTGGCCGCAAGCTAAAAAGTCGTGCCGTCCGATTCGGTAACTCGCAGGGACATTTCGGGGCGGCCGACGCTCCGTGCCGCCGGTAGTTTGCTCCGCGGCCGGGGACCCGCTCTCCTACTTGGCTCTCCAGCTCACGGCACACAGGGAACCGTCCATGTCCAGTCTGAATGGGACGATGAGAATCGTAGCAGGCGCCGCCGCCGCCGCCAAGCTAAAATCAATACCCCCCCACAGTCTGGCTTGCCCGTACGCTCCCACAACGCCCCAGCAATACCTCCAGCACACTCCGAGAATGCACTCGGCTACCAAGATAAAGAAGAGCTGCCTCGTCCACACGGACTTCAAAGAACCTCCCTGGTAATGTACCCGAATTCAAGGAAGCCATTCTCGACTCAGCGGCACGCTTTGTAAACCCGTGTCTACTGCGAGCGGTCTCCGAGGCCATGAGCGAGATTCGCGTGTTGTGCCAGGAAAGCAGAATCTGGATTTACAACCTCGGCATCGATTTATAGATGCTACTCAATTCACACCCATATAAAAAGAAGAGGAATAGCAATAAATTTCCACCCAGAAGACACCACCAGCTGTTCAGAACCATCTTCCAGAAGACATCTCTTCCCATTTCAAAGGAGTACAGTTAATCATCTTCCGGAAGACGGCTCTCCATAGTAATGCATAATGTTCGAAATACGTGTTTTAATCAGATTTTTCTGAATTATCTTCTAGAAGAAAATCTCTCCCCATTTTAAATCGGCGCATTCATAATCATCTTGCTGAAGACGGCTCTCAATAGTACCAAATTCTCTCGATTGTAGGACACATTTCCATTCAAAATGATCCCAATGTTTGGGCTGTCTTAACTCTCCGGCTCGTCTTGTAATGTGGAGGGGACGGTTTATTAGAGCTCAATTTAGTTGGTGCCCATGTGTTTGATATGAAGTGTGTTCATCTGTCACTTGAGCTGGTTTTCCCGTAGAATTCCTCATCTCTGCTCAGTGACCTTTTGAAAGCAAATGACAAATGAAAAAAAAACAAGATGAAAAATAGCACTGACATTTACCTATTTATAACAAACCTTTTGGACATATTATTTTGTGCTTTGTGTGTTCCCGTCGTCAGTTTTATTGCTCTATTCTGATTTTTGACGCTGCCAGTGATTTGTCGGCGAGACCTCGTGTCAATATAATGATTACTCACTACATATTATTTTTTATATTTCTCCTGATTTATTTTCATATTGTAAGAGTCCACAGGTGCTGTTGCATTTCAATTCATTTCCCTCTCCTTCCCTCCCCCTCAGTACATATTTTCATCGGGTTGACCTGTTTGTCATACAGAAGCGATAGCCAGATCGGAAGTTGATAAATATACTTGGCTTGATCATGAATCTGGAATGCTGACAAATGACCTTTGCTACAATTTCAAACATAAATTGCTTCGAAGTTAGCTGCTGAACGTTAAATATCATGTCGGAGCCGCATCGCCGAAGGGAAGCACCGTACGCTCAGCCCGTTTGTCACTACACTGCTCGATTGACCAGAGTTGGCCAGCGTGGGTTTGTGAATCTGGAGCCGGGGAGGGGGGAGCAGGATCGATTCGGCTATCACTCGTCACTGAGGTTGGTCGTGGCTGGGAATCGAAACTCGAGCCCGCTGGTTTTATACCGCGGTGGACTAACCGTTGCACCACTGCTCCACCACTGCTCCACCGCCCCTTACGGAAAGTAAATGCACTTAATTTGGGTCACGTGAAGAGACGTTGTGAAGGTCAAATTTATAAATACTACATTAAACCTCGGTGCGTTTTGATAACAGCCCTGCGATCTATGCCTCCAGGCAGTATGCACACAGCAGTGTATAGGAATGGTCTTGTACACTATAGGTCATCACCAGAATAAAAACAAGACATGGGAGTTAGTGTATTCGTACTTTCCATATGTTCATTTCTAAAGCTTGTGATGCAGTCACCTGAAATTTGATGGACAGCAGGGAGCAGTGCGGCGAAACCATTGCTGTAATGCACTTCAGAGCTCCGATGCCTGTGATACCGTCGCCTTGACCAACCCACACTGACCAACGCGGTGAATATAACCCCCACGACCCGCAGGGCATGGCTGGGGTACACCTCATCCAGCAGATGGATTGAAAAAAATGTCTAGACTTGTACATGCATCTTTAAAATATTAGCTTGCCGGAGAGAATTGTGTGTTGCGTGAAGCCTTATTTGAATACATCCGTGAACTCGTACGTGAACTCTTGAGAAAAGATCTTGGGTTGAAAAGACTTTGCGACTTTGAAATTGGAGATGTGTTATGTTTGGTCATGTGATACACACAGACACGCACACTGATTTGACGAGACGACGGACGTTCAGCTGCACGTGTTGGCCGGGTACTGTTAGCTTGTTTGAAAGTACATTTTTATGCAATGGATGTCTAGGTGTTTTGGCAAAACATTTTTGGAAGCAGTGATCCAAATCAACTGTAAGTTCGCATCACTGGGCTCGTGTTTTTGCATTCAACTGTGAAACATTCTATGCATAAAATCGAGGCCTAGTTTTTTTTTTTCTCCGATGCTGCAATTTTTGTTCGTCTGCGTGTTTATCCTCGTCGGGTGGTCTCCGTCACAGCCATTGTCTCTCGCGTCTGAATTATGACAGGGAAAAGAACGTCTTTGCTTATTCGAGGCTTTTTTGTGCTCATCGTACAATTTTTACGTAACGGCTCCAATATTCATTTTTTTATTTCGCGTCTACGTTCCAGAGCCCTTTATCAATCCACTGCTGGATGAAGGCCTCGCCCTATGCTGTTAACGGTCATGGGGTTTGTGTGACCATTCTTGACCACGCTGGTCACTGCGGGTTGGTTAAGGAGGAGGAGGTGGGGGGGGGGTGGTTAGAAGTGAGGTCACCGGGTTCGTCGCTCATCACCGTGCCACTGCTCCGCTTGGAGTGTGTATGCACACATGCACACAACAGACACGCATGCTCTAGATGAACACTCATGTTGCATGTTAATGTGCTACTTATATACGTAACCATAATATGCTTGACTATCACCAGTAGATTTCCGCAAACACCGAAAAAATGTCAGTTTAATTTCTTTACTTTTTCCAGTCTAAATTGTATTAGCGTTAACAGCCGAATTTTTTTTCACACTTTAATACCGCATTAACATTTTATATTCCACTTCACTGTTATTTATTTATTAAAGTAATTTAATCATTAAGGACCTGAAGTATAATGCATGTAGTTTTTAAGCATGCTGTTCAAGTCTGCCTGTTAATGGTTTCATACATTTAAAATAGCTTGGTAAATGATCTGCCAGAAGCACTATGCTGTGTGCTTCCATTACGCCGTCTAAACGGTGTGGCATTGCACGGCCGCTTTCAACCCACAGTCCACAGGGACTCGGTTTGATTCCCTGCCGAGGACAGTTGGGAATATGTTTTCATCTGGCATTGCCTGTCTGAATGGGGTGTAACGATTTGCCCCCTTAGCAAATGCTATGAATTGTTACAATTCACTTTTGCAGTTTGATTCATCCATCAATTATTGAACAATGTGGTGAATGCAGTGGCTTCTAGTGGCTGGAGGGGGTTGTGTGAACCCAGTTAACATACGACATATACATGAGTCGGGAAAACATTGATTCTTACGCAAATTGATGCATGTAATCACGAGCTTATGAATTGATGCATCACTGCACTTGTTTCACCCATAGTGAATAGGTTGCACGAAAGTAAGTCGTTTCACAGACAGCCGGAGTAAAATGTGGGTTTATGACCTTCTCGAAATTCTACATATCTGGCCCATGTGGAAGGAGAACATAATGGGCCTTTGAGATGGAGGGAAATATGCCTCGGTGTTTGAGAAAGGAACGGATTTAGTTTTAAAAGTCGCCACCATTTGGGGAATGAAAGCCCGCTGTAATTCTTAGCGGAAGAGTTTGCCGTAATATTGATGTTGCCGTGCATAAGTGCTTTGAAATAATTTACTGGGGAAAAAAAGAAAACTTGAGCCACTTTCAGATAATTTTGACTCGCCTCGATTCTCGTTAAGGGTTAAATTTTATTTGACAGAAGATGAGCTCACCGCGGTGATGCAGCGTGTGCCATTCCTTTATTCTGGGATTGCCGGCGCCGCCGTCCGCAATTCATCGCGCGTTTGTTAATTAGCGCGGCTCGCATCCTGACAGGAGAAGTATAGAGATGGGGGGGGGAAGCGTTTTGATGGCGCGTTCATTGAAGGGGAGCATGGAGGGGAGGCCCTTTTCTTGAGGCCAGGAATCTGTAGATCCGCGACCCTCCTCCCCCTCCCGGGAGATGTTCCACTCGCTATGTAAAGCCGGTCCAGCTCATGAGCAGTGGCAAGCTGTCGGGTGGAAGGGTGGCCGTCAAGATTTATTATCCCTCTGTGCCGGACAGGGCCACTCGGTTGGCTCGCTCCTCTAGGGCTTTGAAATGCATCTCTCCCATCTCCGGAGGACAAACTCTTGACATTCCATGATATAACTGAACTTCTTTGTCTGACGCTTTGCAGAATGTTAACCACGGTCGTACGTGAATATCAACGAGTCAATAATTTTGGATCTCTAAATGGTGGATGCTCTCATTCCCATCGGATTGTACACAATTTGATGTGCATAAGAAACAAAAATCCTGCAGTTGCCTTGGGAGCAATAAAAAAAAAAGTTGATTCTACAAAATTTGCACGATGAATAATTCTTTGCACACTATTTCGTGGCTATTAACATTTCCTGGCTTGCATAAAAGTGGAGGCGGAATATTATGTAAATGTAACTGCATTTTTATTTCGTAAGCAAACTCTGCCACTTAGGTCATTTAATTTTCATCAAAGATCCAGCACACCGAGCCCTGCCTCGCTGCAGAGCTAAGCTCCTCACTCTCCATCATCATCGTCAATTGCAGCAGCAACAGTCGTGCTTTATCCACTGCTAGATGAACTTGTCCTGATATAGCTGTAGCCTTAACACTGCGGGGTGAATTCACCGTAAAGTTTGCGCCGTCTGCGTCACAGTGGACGTTAAAAATCACGTTATGTCATTCGAACAAAGAGTGGGCGTTATGGTCCAATTTTTGGCCAAATTAAAAACTTGCTTGCAAATTACTTTATTTGGGAAGGTGGTAATCGTCGGGCCCTGACTTCAAAAACAGCAGGATCCTCCTGAGAGAGAATGATGAAACTCGGGAAAGGATTTGCTGGGATAGTAAGCGTCGTAGCAAATAAGCGGGACTAGTTGTATTCTATATATGATGGAAAATATAGAGCCAGTTGTGCTAATTGTAACAAAATTATCAGATCGCTTTCCGAAAAAATTATATACGTGCAGAAATGAAAGCCTCGGCGACGGTGTGATGTCTGCTGGCTTCTCCACCTCGCATGGCCACCGTGTGACGGTCATCGTCAAGCGTTGGTGACTAACCTCTCTCCTCCACCCACTGGGATTCATGCCTGGACGAGAGCCCACTGATACTAATTCCGTAACGGCCGCAGAACTCGGTGGAGAGAGACGCTGGGGACTCGGCTTCATCCTCTGCCTTGGAGCAGACGGCTTTCTCTCAGGGAATTGGCTCTCACTACCGCATTCTTCCCATCCGCTTAATATAATTGTGCGTCGGAACATTGCATTTAAATCTTATCAAACCAGTTTTCATTACCTTTTTGTTTAATTCTGCAAAAGTAAGTGTTTTGCGAAATTGAAAAGAAAAAGCGAGAAAAACAGAGCACATAAAAGCTTTGTTTTGAGATGTCCTGAATCTCGGAGCTTCATCATCATCATCCATGATCAATCCACTGCTGGATGAAGTTCTCTACAAATCGCCGCCATCCCTCGCTGTCCTGTGACGCAACAACGCTCCCGCTCACAAGCCGATCTCATCGCTCCATCTCCACGATGGACGTCCTCTGGCTCCTTCCCTTCTTTGGCTGCCGCTCGGTAGTCTAGTCTCAGCCCCCGTCCCCTCGCCCATTCTAGCTACATGTCCTGCCTGAGCCTACTTAGGCGGAGCGTTGCGCGGCTTAACTTTAATTGGAGCACCGTATCCCCCGTGTAGTTGACATTCGCCTCCCGGGCCACGCGGTGCACACCTAACTGTGGCGGCGCCAACAGTGCGTCGTCGTGTCCGTGAGAATTACCGATGCCACGCTAATTGATGGACTTGCATTTGAGGGGGCGAGTGGCAGGGCTCGAGAGCTTGTGCCGTGGATGGGTGGGTGGGAGGGGGTAGGCGAGGGCATCGTTCGCGAGGTTGGCTTCACAGGCCCTCTGGTCCGGTTGAGTGGCGCTCCTCACCCTAATTATAAAATAACAAGTTAGGATAAATCTGCACACGCGGCGTGGATTATGTAACGCTTTGCAGCGCGGAAGGATTTAATGAACCGGTGCGAAAGCCGACGGGGTAGCTGTCGGGGTAAAATACTTTTGCATGTTTGCAAATTGTCTTATTTGATTTGGTTTGAGTCTTCAAATTTGGGGCAGCCCTTTTATCATTTTGTCCAGTTTTAGATAGGGTCAATTTAGTAATTGACCCCTCTTTTTCCCAGGAAAGCCTGCATTAAAGAAACCAGAGCACCAGGAGAAATCCCGTGTGAGTGATGGAATGACACCAAAATAATTCTGCACAGATAAATTCAGGAATTTGTTGCTGTATGTAACGGCTACCTGTCTGCGCAAATCTACAACATCGAGCATTCCCATCCAATTATTAACCAGGATGAACCCCACTAATTAGGGTGCGTTTTGGGTGATTTCATCATGTGTGCTACCCCTTACCGTGCACCGCTCGGCGTGTCAGCGGAGAACGCGGTACTGCGTTAGCTAATAAAATTTACGTCACACATCTAAAACCAGTGGGACCATGCCCAAGACACCATCCACGCAGATATAATTTTGTTTTTTAGATATCATTTTTTGCTTTTTCCAATCGCTGTTAGTTACGTTTTATTTAAAAACGCAAAGTCATAATCTGCTTGCATCTGGTTTTTATGAAGCCGTCCCAGGCGTGGACTTTTATATTTAAAGAAAAAAGTTTTATCTGCACATCACAGTCGGCCGTCAGATGAGTGTCGAAGCTGTTGATGGTAATTGTTGTTCAGAGTTCTCTGGGACGTCATACATCATACATCCCGGAGAATCGGAGGACCACATTGATTTGTGAATGTTCATTTTGATGTCCTCCCCAAAGGCTCAGCTGAATATTTTTTAAAGCGTGTGCAGTTGAAGTTTAGGTTTATTTTGGTACAGGTAAAACCCACTGGGCAATTCATGCTAATTTTCAATGGGGGATTTGGTTACACCATAGGAACCTGGTTACTACAGCAAAACAAACCACATAACCCAACAAACAACTGTGTGTTCCCAAAGGCACGGTCTTGCATCAACATCTTGGTGCAACCAGAACAAAGAATACAAGGTCAATAGAACGCATCACATACACACGTGGCCGTGACAGCCATGATGGTGGTGGTCAAGACGGCGGAGGAACCATCGTTTAACTCTTGTGCCGGCTCCGGCAGTTTTCCCTTGCAGTCTGGCCACAGAGTTTGCTGCCCTACGATACCACGGTGAAGACGTTAACCGGTCTTGAGCACCGGGCTAACAGTTTCAGACTGCTCCATTGTAACTTCTCTTCTCGCTGTCCGACGTGTTTTCGTCTCGTGCCGCGTGCCGAGTGTCCCCAGCGTTTCGCTCTCTCGCATGCTGGAAGCTTCTTTAGGGACCGGAACGTCGAGACGTCACGCGGAGCGGCACGCGGCGCGACCCCTGATCGCGCCGCGCCGGAGAGCCGTGCTGCGCGGCCGCGAAAAACCTATGCGGCGGCATTTCTCTTGTTCCTAGCAATAATGCTGAGGCAGTATTTGCCGCTGGCAGGTAGGAAACTTAGCGGCGGTGAAGGCCGCATCCCCTGTGCCACGGTGCAGCGCGGCACCCGCCGGTGTTAGTGTGCTCTTTGAAGTGCCGTCCCGGGTGGCTGTGTGCCGCTCGGAATCTCACCGGATCCCACCGTGGATTACCCGCGGGCCACGGAAACCCATTGCCCCATTCCTTTAATTGCTGTGAAGTTTGAACGCGTAAAGCGGGCGGTGAAAGGCTTTAGTCTGCATTAAATTAGCATTTGAATGTAATCCATGGGCTCAATAAACACAGGCTAGCGAACGCGGTCCCCGTTCGTATGACTTACGCTGCGTACGTTATTTCCCTGTGCGTGCACACTCACGTGCATTGAAGTCAGATGTTGCTCAAAGCGTTTCGACAAAGTAACGTATTAAAAGCTTTAATCGCTGGGCGCTTAGTTTGGAGACGTCCAGAACTCTCTCCGTCGGGGGCCGATGGTGATGGCGGACCGTCGAGAGCGTCTGGGGCTGCCAGAGCGCACAGCTCGCGTATTGCAACACCTCTGACGTACGCGCTTGTTTTTATGTCGTCTTTAATCAGCGCTTTAGAGCCTGCCAGTTGTATTAATGTCGGCCGTCCCCTGTAACTTCTATGCCTGGAAAGATTTTCATTACAGAACCGTGGTAGAGTGTCTGGGTGCCGTGTGGAGCTGGCAAGACGGTCACTCCTGCTAACTAGGGAGCCACGGATAGTGAAGAATGGTGAAAGAATTGTGTCGAGATGGGCACATATGCCCAAGGATGTGTCTTCAGAGACGGACTAACAGAATTAATGTTTTTGCGTCTTTACTGTCTGAGCCCCCAAGGCCCTGCGAGCCTCAGGAATCTATAGTAATTTGTGTGCCTTAAGTGCCGCAAGGAGCTTGCAGTCACCCGGGCAATTAATTAGCACGACTGTGTCGCCGTTCGTGCCAAGCAACTCCACTTGACAAATGAGCAAAACGCTGATCTGTTGTGGAGCTTTCAAACAGAGCCGTCGTCTGTCACTGGCAGATTGTAGTTGCCTTGGCTTTTCGTCGGATAAACAGTATATGTAATAAGCGCGTTTAAAAAACTTGAGCCGTTCATGTCAAGAAACGTGCGGCCGTTGGGATTAAACCGCCGGGCGAGTTGTGTGTTCTCTTTGCGTGCAGTTGTTTCCCTTTCGCGGAAGCTCTTTTTAAACCCCGGCACGTTTGGGGTCGAGGGGGCATCGCCGCGATCGGAATTGTCAGCGTTTAATTGTAATCTCCAGATTAATCTGGAAATAAATTTGAGAAGGGGGTGGGGAGGTTGAGATTGTGGCGAGGCTTGAAGCCGAGTGGGCATTGGATTGGGGCAGTCGCGCGACACAGACCTGACAAGGCCCCCGCAGGGCTGTGGGATGGATGAAAGCATCTCTGCCTTGAAAAAAACTGTTTTTTGCGACGGCTCTCATTAACATTTAAAGAAGTGTTGCTCCAGGGATCGGTTCAATGTGCCTTTCCCAAAGTGCGAGGAAAGGCTGAGAAAATATATTGTGTTGGAGTCCTGGTGGGGTTTGCATTGTTCCTTGGCTTTGTTGGCTGTGCAATTATTAATGGCTGTACAGGGAATCCCTAATGAGTTTTAATTGTGTAGGGTTTTCTTAAAAGAAGCTCGAGGCCGATAGAGCGTTCTTGCAAGTGCTGCGGCAAATTACTGTTATTAAGTAAAGCTTATATAATGAGAACGCATTTAAGTGCAAATCCGTCACTTTAAAATCATCTGTAATGTTTGGAGGACATAATTTCCGTCGGCCGCGTTTCCAGGCCGGACCATTAGAAATGGATGTTATGCAAGTAAGCCTATCGACCAGCACAGTGACTTGAGCAGGGCAAGAAAAACGCAGAGCCTTTGCCCGTATTCAAAATCCTCTTAAGGGGTATATTTATGGAAGGGAGTTCTTTTTTTCTCTATAATCTTGCATTCCAAGGGTATATAATAAACCACTCACTCTCACTGCAGATAATGGTCCTCACTCGGGGTTCTAGGCGGGTGCTCCGTAAACACTGTAGCGCCTTGGTGTGAGGCTGCATTTTTATGGCTAGCGGGCCTCCTAATGTGATTTTGCACATCTGCCAAGACTGACAGCTGCCCACAGGCTTCGAGAGGGCCTCTTCGTTCCGTCTGTTGCAAACGTAGCAGCGGTGGCGCACAGGAAAGAGCGCTTTTAAATTTGGCGTTAGCTTGATGAATGTTTAAAATGTTTAATCTTCCATAATTAATTTGCCAGGCTTAGCGTAGTTATATAACGGCGGTTTATAATTTATTCATACCGACGCAAATGTAGGTAACGTCACGTAAACCACCAATTCATGTTGTGTCCCCGTTTGAAGTGCCGTATTTATTATTTACCGCAATCAGGCGTATTATTTCAAAGCCAGAGGCGTTCCAAAAGAAAGTCGTCTTGCAAACAGCAGCAGATTTTGTGCTTCAATTGCGAATGCACATTAACCCCGCGTCCGCCCTGCCAGCCACGTGGCATCGGGGGATAATGGCGTGCGAGTTAGCGTTACCGCACCGAACGTCCGTCGTGGCAAAGCTCGTGACACGATCGGCTTTCTGGCGACGCGTTCGAGTGGCCCACGCATGTGATGTCACGGTGGGTCATCCTGCAGCCCTTGATTTATTTTGAGCAATAGAACAACGTATCTCTAACCTGAAATGAAAACAACCTTCCTTTTTTGTTGTCATTAATACTGCAATCAATGCGATTGCCCTCAGAGCATTGCATTGCCGCGGTCGGCGTTTGTGCAAAGCTGGGTCCAGTGCATCTGTTGGCACTCCTGTACTGCGGCGCCTGGCAATTTATTCCCTGCGAGTCAGAGGCGTGCCCTTAAACTGCCTTTGACCCTCTATCTCGGGGCCTGTCAGAAGAGCAGATATCTATTTGACAGAGATGTTTGTCTCAAGGACAGCCTTCACTCCGGTGCAGGGAAACAGCATGGGCTTTTTGTCCCGGCCCTATTCTGTGATTTCTGCACATTCCGCAACGGGCTATTCATCTTATTTAGTGTAGCATTTGTTGGTTGTGTACTGCGAAAAATCAGCGTTGAAATAAAATCATTACTGCAATTATTTTTAGTTTAGAAAAAAAAAGCCCAATGATTAATAGCTCGCCCACTGTTGGAATAAATTATGGATATTTTTATGTCGCTCCGCTGGCTGCTTGTTGTTCATAAAACGTTGTCTATCAGACAAAATGATACATTGTGATTTAAAATAATTAACATGCAATCAATAACTCCCGGGCTTGCAATGTTTTCCAGAAAGCTTGTAAAGCATTAGCGTTGTTGTCTGCTGATGAATATGACAAGAACAGACATTTATTAATCGGTGTGATTAAATGTTCTACTTCTTCCCGTTCTGTTGGAAGTTATAATTCTTTAAACACTAACGCAAGCATAATTTCTCGATCCAATATCACACATTCATCCCTGTTACAATCCAGTTTATATTTTTATATATCACATGGCCTGTGACAAAGTCGCCCGGAATACTCCCACGCAGTCTTGTCACATCTCAGCATTGAACCTGGATAGTGCGTCGATGGGTGCCCACCAGGCATTATAGGCTGCCGTGGGACTACGTATCTTAAACTTCTTTAGCACCGTACGTAGCCGACCGTGCTAATCGGAGGGTGCATTACAATCCGTTGTTGTCCTGTACTTCTGTGCTCCCACATCAACGCTGACCATGTTCACCAACCCACACTGACCAGCATGATGAAGTATGGTCAAACAACCCCACATGACCCGCACGGGGTGGGGAGGAAGCCCTCGCTGACCAGTGTATTGACAAAAGCGCTGTACGATCGCTGAACTCTGGCGACAAAATCGTTGGCTCACGACGGGCCGCTTTTCTCGCTGTGTTCGCAGGACTACGCCGAGAAGGAGAAGGCGATCGCAAAGGCGCTCGAGGACCTGAAGGCCAACTTTTACTGCGAGCTGTGCGAGAAGCAGTACTACAAGCACAAGGAGTTCGACAACCACATCAACTCCTACGACCACGCGCACAAGCAGGTGAGTCCTGGCGCAGCAGCGATGCCCGACGCCCGCGTGGGACGTCGTACGCACCCTCGGCCTACGGCGGACGCGAGTTACAAACAAAGGGGCGTTTTCCCGCGATCGGTCCAGCTGTCGAGTGCGCAGGTGGTGTAACAGCAACGGCGGCCCATGAGCACGAGCGGCCCAAACGCCGGGTTATAAAGAGAGAGAGAGAATTGATCACAGACGGGGTGGGCCCATTTAGTTCCTCGCTCCAGGGCCCATGCCAACTACGCGACGCCACTGCAGCCGCTGCCTAAACGACGACCAACAGCTGCGTGACAATGCATCGATTCGCCTCTTGCGCTACATCGACGAGTTGAGCGTGCGAATGTTTGTATCGGCTGTTTCATTTCCTTTTTGCACAACTGCTCGCCCAGATGTGGGCCCACCTGCAGAAACCGTCCGCTGCCGCCCTTGGTTGGTGGCAGGGTGGCGCAGCAGTAACACGTGTCCCTCACAGCAAGAAGGGCCTGGGTTCTATTCCCAACTCGGGTGCCTTTCTGCGTGAAGTTTTGTATGCTTTGCATGGGTTTCTTCCCTTACAGGCTCTCCAGTTTTCTCCCGTAGCTTCAAAAAAAAGAAAAGCCGTACACTGTAACTGGAAAATCCTGACTTAAAGCTTGCGTGGCTGCAGGAATTCATTTTATTTGGGTCTTTCGGTAAAGTCACGTAGATAGGTTAAAAGAAAATAACAAAAAAGGACGACGTTTCAATCGCAACACAAGCGGTCGTCACCAGGAAAATGGGGATAGCTTCTAATGGCAAACTGTTTATAAAGGTTTGAAAAAACAGCTTACATTTACTGATGCAGTTGGGATGGCAGAGAGCAGCATGGCCCCTCTACTATGAAAGCGGTATGATGATATTCATAATAATAACGCAGCCTTGATGTCACAAGCAGTCTTTGCACTGCACTGGCCTTAAGGGAACTCATAGCAAAATGCCATGGCTGGTTTGGTTCTTACTGGAGAGGAAAATATGTATGGAAATTGGTCTTAAGATAGGCTGCACCAGAGGGTGGCGATGTAATTTACTACGGTGTGCGTGGCTTGCGTGTGTGGGTTTTTTAAACGCTGTAACGACCTGAATATGCCCTGTCCTAACCGCAGCATCACTCAGCTCTAATACAGTTATCAGGACGGCGCCACAAATGGTGCTAAATCACAGCAGGGTGCCCTGGCAAAGCACGTTAAAGTAAATAAATGTTTTTGAAAAGGGCTGATGGCTGTTCAGTTCGAAAGTAATGATGAATCGCGCAGCCCGCGTCTGTGCTGTGTGCCAGCTGCACTGGGTTTGTTTTCCTTTGCCATGGCCTTGCATGAAGACAGGAACACATCGGTTGTGATGCCTGTGCGGAGTGCCATCTGACTACTGACACAGAGAGACGTTTTATTTTTGTTCGTAGGCTACTCGAGTGCCAAGGGTGTGCGCCGCACGCCAACGCCGCGTACGCGACATGAGTGCTACGCGGCGTTACTTAATTATGCAACCCTAATTGTCTCTGCACACTTCGCGCCATTTATTTAATTAATCACGTTGTTACTTATTTAAGACATGCTCAGTTTTAAAAGGAATTTAATTCGCAGCATTTTCAAATGCACGCATGCCAGCACAGCTACGCGTCGCTGCTATTTAAGCAAAATAGGCAATTTGGCTTTCGCGTTTTTTGCTATGGGGACCCACGGTGAATGCAGAACTAAATTGCATCGGTTTGTCTCAATGCAACGTTAAACAAAATTACTTGGACAACTTTGACGATTCGACCGTTTTTTCTGCTTGGGCAAAGCCGTGTTTAAATTTGGAGTGCATAATTATTATAGCGTGCGCCTTCTCAATCTGCCCAAATAACTCCCAGGGCACTGGCAATGCACGCATCGCCCTTAGCCAGCCGGTTAAAGTGTCCCGCCGCCCAAATACAGCGTCGCTCGCGTTGCCTCTCGGCACTCGGATGGGTGTTTGCATTCAGAATAAGAGTGCGCGGAAGATGCATTAGTCTGCACCGCCCGAGGGGGCCAGCTACTGCTGTGTTAAACGTCATCAAACATTCATAAGTACCTGCGGCAGGTGTGCCTTGGGCCGCCACATGTCGTCTCACCCGACGGCTGCTACGCTGCCGTACCAGAGCGTGCGCGCGCGTGCCGGCTAAGCATTGAGCAGGGCAGCGAGCGCTTTTTATGCCGGGCGTATGATCACAGGCATCGCTTGACATTGCTTTTGCAGCCGATGTCGACATACACATTCGGCCTTTCTGTGCCGCGTCATTTCAGAATCGTAGCCGCCGGGTCGGAGTTCTGCGCACGTTCACATTGTTCAGCCGTCTATCGTCGCGTGAACTTGTTAACGTTCTGCGTGTCGGCTCGATTGCAAATTGCTCAAGTAACCGGCGATTCCAGTTTATTTGCACGTGCACACCGAGCCCTTGTAGTCAATCCACTGCTGGATGAGGTTCTCTCCATGCCGTGCAGCCCCCATGGGGTGTTATTTGATAACGCTTTACCATGCTGGTCAGCGTGAGAGCATAGCTGTGGGAGGGTAGAAGCACAGTACAAGACGAGATGTTGCTGCATTGCCCACCACGTTAGCCCCACGGCCTACAGACACGCGCTGTGCATGGTCGTGGCCCATCCAAGCACTTGTTTCGCGATCCCGGACACTCGGCCGTCGGCTGGAAATCGCATAATGGGCTAATTCCCTTCTTAGAACGCAGTCGTGAATCGCTCCCGTCGGTGTTTCGCGAGCGTCGAGGGGCCAGCTCGCTGCTGTTTGCGATCGCTGCGGGTGAGCGCGCGCGAATGCCCGCCTGCACCCGCCTGCGCCCGCCTGCGCCCGCCTGCGCCCGCCTGCGCCCGCCTGCGCCCGCGTGCGTCGTGCCGCAGCCGTAGAGCGACAACCGCCGCCCCCCCCTCTTTCTTCGCTGTGACCCCGTCCTCCCACGCTCTCTCCCACCCACTTCTCGGCTCATGTATAATGTAGTTGTGGCAGAGATCTGCTTAGTGCCCCCACGGGGGACGTCGGCCTCTGAATAAATGACTTACAAGTGCACGCGGCGAAGGCGTTTTCCATCACGCCGCGGCTCTCCGGGCCGCGGCAAGCCAATCTCAGCCGACTCGGCTCGTTCGCTGCCTCGCCGAAATAATCGGCACCCGGCCAATACATTAACTGGGCACCCGAAGCAAATATATCACTGTCACGTTAATGGGCGCCGGGATTTTAAAGTTCGTCTCGTGATTGTTTGAATTCAGAATTTCCCGTGGTCGGTGTAAGTGGCAAGTTGATTTACTGGGAGGGGATGGGGGGTGGGCAGTAATGTATTTTTGTTTGAAGCATTATGCATTCGAAGCTGAATAAAACTGCAAAAGGAGATTTGAGTTATTCCAAGGCATGTTTGATTGTGCTTTTGGGTCGACTTTCGAAAGAATAAGTGCATACTTGCATTGGGAACAAAAGTTACGAAGAAAAACGAATGTAGGTCCTTATTTTGAAGAGTGCGATGAAAGCGGGGAAAAATGTCAATGTGATTTGTGAAGCGGTGAGACGTAATCGGAGTAGCTTGTGATGGACGTGGCACCGGCTGAGCTGGCAAGCACCGGTATTTTTCCTGACAGGGCACTTGGCAGCAAAATAAAGTAACTTTGATAATAGATGATCCCTATTAAGATTGTTGTACTGTACAAGAATGGGTAATGAAAAGTGTAACTGCTCGACAACAACTTTCTCCGGGGCATGCACTCAAGCCGCCCGCGTGCAGAGCCCCAGCGTACGTCGCATTTGTCAGCGGAGAAACGAGAACGGGGAAAAGTTGGGTTACGTATCAAGATTGCGGCATGCCAAAAAAGTTCCCGCGACAAATGCTCTCGCCTCACGGAACCCGTTTGCTTTTTGCTTTTTTGCAGAGGCTGAAGGAGTTGAAGCAGCGGGAATTTGCACGCAACGTCTCCTCGAGGTCGCACAAAGATGACCGCAAGCAGGAGAAGGCCCTGCGCAGGCTGCATGAGCTGGCTGACCTACGCAAGCAGACGGAACGGTAAGGCTCAGCGCCAGCTCCCGTCTGGTACCGCCGCCGCCAGCGCGAACAAACCCCTTCCCAAAGAAATGCGAGCCTTATTTCCCAGTGTGGGAAATAAGTTCTGAGCTGCCATCGCAAGGTGTCCTGGATGCCTTTATTCATTGTTGTGGGCACATTATTCAAGGAACTTGGGCACCCTTAATCAGGGATCCAGGCCCATCGGCTGACGTGAAGAGAATGGAAAATCTCCAGCCGCTGCGCTTGCCGCTCCCATTCCCAATCGTTCACTTGGGGGGCATCTCCATGTCAGAGCCGGCCAAGCCGCTTGTGTACTCTGTAGAGTGCACCTCGTAGTGCAATTGAACGACTGCACTGATAATTGCTTCTCGTAAAGAGCCGCCCCCCCCCCTGCCGCCCGACCTACGGGGCCCTCCGTTAGACGGGTCGAGCGCGCCGTGAGCACGGGGAGCAACTCGGCCGGTGTCGAAGACAAATTTAACCTTCGGAGTAAACGCGCGACTCCTCCCCACCTCGGAAAAATAAGGTGTCCACGCGCAAATATGGTAGCTTTCAGGATGGAGCGGATGTTTGCTGCCACGAAGCACGCATGTCGGCGCCATTGTAGGATCTCTCCGCAGCCCCCACGGTTTATCCAGCGAGACGCAGAAACCCGAGCGCAGGAGTGGCTTGGGTTCGTGGCAGCGCATGAAACCAGGTCCTTGCTGATCTCGTCAAGAAACTTAAAGCATCACGCGTCCTTGCAGCGCTGGCTTTTGGCTGGCCGTCGAACAAAGACGGTCACCGCATCGTGCTCGTTGAGATGTGCTTCTGCGGCCGTCTGGAACCCTCTTCCTTCCGATATAAGGAAGCCACTGGAGCTATGCACCTTTAAATCATCCAGATTGACAAAATGATTACTTAAGAACTGCTTTTCGTGTTTAGTTTGTTATCCTTCCCCCGCACCTCCGACTCGCATGTTTGTCTACGTATGGTGCGAAAGAAGTTCAACGTACACATACAAGTCGCTTTGCTCGGGGCGCCGAGCCGGCCGCCGTCGCAGGGCCGTGCTGGCACCGGCAATTTACGAGAGACGCCTGCCCCCTTCCCATGAGGAGCACGCTCGTCACATCACACAGCGCCCATTTTGTTCTTTTGTTAAAGGCAAAGGATCTGGCAAACGCATTGATGCAATCTGTTTACAGAACGTTTCACGATATGACACAAGTGCAAATGTTGGACTTGACAAGCGACAGGGGAGACAGGGGGGTCCCACTTAATTAGCGGGGCCACGTGCACGCGCGCGTTGTGGTACGTCGCCCGAGCCGTGTTGTTTCCCACGTGAAGCGAGCGCTGCATTCATCACGCAAAGTAGCTTCAAGATCAATACATTTGTTGCGCCCGTCAGAAATTAGATTTGCGATGCAGGGTCAGAGGGATGTGGTCGCGTGGTATAACGCGGTTATCCGGTTTAACGACGCCCCGCATGGCGCCCCCCCTCCGGGTTTGCCGTGCCGTGCCGCAGAAGAGCGGGAAGCTGAGAGATTGGCGGCGCGTTGATTTACAACGCTTCGCATTCCGAGGACCGCTATAACTACGTTAGCGAGCGTGTTCTTGTGGCGGGGGGACCATTAACGTTTGCTCTGCCAGCGTCGCCGTAAATTCCAAGTGTTCACATTAATTGAAGTACCCATCTCTCACGTGTCACCACTAATTTGCTACACCCCTTTCCTGAGACGGAAATACTTTTAAATTAAATTTTCCCCGTTGGCTTCGAAGAAAACTTTGCAAACATGGAAAGCTCCCGGCGTAGTGCGCAACTAGGATCCCAGTTGCTGTTAAGTTTTTATTAACGTCTTGATGCAGTGGCTCCTTTTAACTGCTTTGTATGCAAGTAAATCAATTAAATATAAATTGATCAATTAGGATGTAGGATGCATGCCCTTTGAAGTTCGAATGTGTGATGTATCCCGGTATAAATCTTTAAATGTAGCGCATGAGAGTTTTATTTTCTCACTAATTTGCCTTATTGAAATTTCAGCATTTTGTATTAGAGGCTGGTAATTGTTTTTCTTTTACTGCAATCGGTAGTGCTGTTTTAACGCAAGGGAAAAGTAATGAAAATGGAACAAGATTAATGGGTTTTTGCTTCAACTGCAATGTTTACCGATCCAACGTGATTCCCAGTCGTGCCGCGCGTCGTTCGGCATGTTGTCCGACGTTTCGCTCCACCTGCCGACAACTCTTGGGGAACCGATTCCTCTGGGCGAAGCGTCGGACGTCGCGCCGAACGACGCGCGGCACGACCCGAATACAAATCGGAGAGCCGTACGGGCATGACCGCATAAAAAAAAAAAGCCTACGTGGCGCCGTTACAACGTTAACCCATCGCCCCTTGTCGGCCTGCGCAGATCTCCGGGCAGCACGTTCAAGACGCTGTCGGAGGGCGAGTCGGAGGACATGTTCTTTGGCGCCGACGAGCTGGCCGAAAAAATGGGCCTGTACGCCGAGTGCGCGACGGACACGTCGCCGTGGGAGAAGGGCAGCGAGTCCCCGCACAGCAGCACCAACAGCCAGGGCGCCACCGCCATCCTGCCCTTCACGCCCAAGGGCGACGGCGACAGCCCCGCCACGGCCACGCAGAAGCTGGGCGTCTCGTTCTCCTTCTCCAAGAAGAAGGCTCCCTCCAAGCTCGAGTCGTCCGCCTCCGTGTTCAGCGAGAGCAACGAGGAGGTGGTGGAGTCCAAGGAGGTGACGCTGAGCTACAAGGGGAAGCTGACCTCCCTGCCGGAAGGCGTGGTGCCCACGCCGAGCGAGGCCGAGGCTGAGGCCAAGGCCAAGGCCGAGGAGGAGGAGGAGAAGGAGAAGGCGGCCGCGGCGGCGGCGGCGGCCGAGGCCGGCCGTCAGCGGCGCCGACCCAAAGAGCCGGAGATGGCGACGGTGATGGAGTACTACTACTACACCCCCCCGGCTCACTGCAGGGTGAAGCCCAAGTTCCCCTTCATGATATTCTGCAAGTCGGCCGAGAAGGTGTTGGATCACGACCTCGACCCGGAGGAGAAGAAAAAGGCCAAAGAGGAGGGCGACAACAATAAAGCCGCGGCCGGCCAAGCCGGTGACGACCCCCGCCAAGCCGGTGACGACCCCGGCCAAGCCGGTGACGACCCCCGCGAAGCCGGTGACGACCCCGGCGAGGCGGAAGAGAAACAGCGGGGGCCCGGCGACGCGCCGCAGGCTTCGGAATCGCCGGCGGAAGGTAAAGATGCCAGCCGGCCTCCGTTGGAGCGGCCTGATGAAGACGCCGCAAGCACGGCCGCCGCCGCTGAAGATGACGTCAAGACTGAGACGGACGTCAAGGATGAAGCGCACTGCTCCTCCTCCACCGCCGCGGCTGCCACCACCTCCGCTGCTGCCGAATCACCGGAGGCAGATGCCGTGAAAGTGGAGAAGCCGCGCAAGGCGGCGGAGCCTTTTTTTTCAGTGCTGAGCCGAGATGAAACGACCACCCTCCAGTGGCCTTCGGAGCTCCTCCTGCACACGCTGACGGAGCCTTCCGTCTCGTACAGCTGTAACCCTTTATATTTCGAGTTTAAGCCGCGGCTCAGGCAGCTTAAGGGAAAAGTCGGTCCTGCGGTTCCCTCTGAAAGTTGCGAGCAGCCGGGCGAGCAGCCCGACCCGACGAAGGCGGAGACTCGCCGCGAATGCAAATCTGCAGAGGGGGCGGCGTCGGAGGGCGCCGCTGACGAGGCGGCCCGAGGAAGCGGCTCCACCGCGACGGCCCTCCCCTCGCTGGACGCGGCCGGGGAGCCCTCGGCGGCCAAAGGCGGCACCGCCGCCCCGGAGGTCCAGGGCCTCGCACCGCCCGCGGCGTCCAAAGCGGCCAAAAAACACAAGAAGCACAAGAAGTCTGGCAAACATTCGAAACGCAAATCGAGCAAGCAGAAGGGGGGGAGCAAACCTGGCAAACCCGGCCCGTCGGATAAAGGGCAGCAGGGTGCGGGGGTGGGGGCGGCGGGGACGTCGGGGACGGTACCCGAGCCGCAACAGCGATCGCTGAAAAGCAAACACAAGAGGAAGAAAACGACGGAAGATAAGCCCGAGAAAGCGGCGGCGAAAGAAGAAAGTGCCAGAGCGGACAGCGGTGCGCAGGCGGATGAAAAGGAGGCGACGCAAAAGAGGCACAAACATAAAGAAGCGGGACAAGCCCAAACGAATGCTGACGAGAAAGGTAAGAAGGCAGATCCCACGCCCCAGTGCTCAAGTGCCAAAACCCCGACCAAGGAAAAGAGCGGCGACAGCCTCGAAGCGAAAGCGCCCGACGGGCCCGGCGCGAAGAAGTCGTCGCGCTCCAAGCCTAAGAAGAAGTCGCGGCACGGCAGCAAAGCGCCCGAGAGCGACGCCAGGGAGGGGCGCACCGAGAAGAGGTCGCCGTCGTCCCGCCGCAGCGCCCCGCGCGGCGGGGACTCGGACAGCGAGCACTCGCGCGGCGGCGGCGGCGGCCGGAGGTCGGCGTCCAGACGGCGCCGCTCGAGCCACGGCTCGGACTCGTCGAGCAGCCGCGGCCGCAGCTACGACGGCAAGCGGTCGTCGGAGCGCGAGGGCTCGCGCCACCGGCGCCGCCGCCGCCGCCGCCACTCCTCCAAGCGCAGCTACGATGCGCACGATGACTACAGTGGCTCCCAGCGCAGGGCAAAGCGGCGCAGGTAAAAGAGTGAAATCGTGCCGAAAGCAAAGCGAGCGCCGTGCCCATTGCCTCTCACCCTCCCACGTTTCTTTCCCCCTACGCACGTCACGCACGCGGCACGATTTGCAGATGTCGATGGAGTGTTTTTTTTCTGCATGGCAAATAAATCATTTTTTTCTCCATTTTCACATCTGAAATGCAGCATTTGTCCATTTTTCCACGCGTTCTTTTTCGCGGGCAAACGATGAAATCCATCCCTGAATATCGGTAACCGTTACGATCGGCTCTTGGGCGATTGGCGTTCGCAGGTATTCGTCTTCGTCCGACGCGAGTTACCGCGGGAGAAGCCGCAGCAGGTCCGGGAGGAGCTACAGCCGGAGACGAAGCGGCAGCCGCGACCGCCGCCGGCGCAGCCGCGACAGCAGCAGCCGGAGCCGCAGCCGCAGCCGCAGCCACAGCCGCAGCCGGCGCAGCAGCGCCAGGCGCTCGCGCTCGGGCGAGGGCGGCGGGCGCGGGCGGCGCGGGGGGGGCAAGTGCCGGGACCGCTCGTTCGAGCGCGGCGCGAGGCGGAGGGGCGGCGACGACGACAGCAGCTCCGCGTCCCGCGAGCGGTCCTTCCGGAGCCGCTCCGGCAGCTCCCGCGCGGCGACGGCGTCGGCGGCGGCGGCCTCGGCCAACCGCCCGGGCGCCTCGCGACGGGAGTGCAACCGGCGCAGCGACGACAAGAAGCCCGAGCCGCCGCAGGCCCCTCCGCCGCAGCGCTCCACGCAGGCCCAGAAGGAGAGCGTGGACACGGCGGAGCAGCGTCGCGAGACCACGCAGGAAGAGCGCAACCTGGCGACGGCCAAGCGGCTGCTGGAGCGCATTCGCTCCAAGAGGCAGGAGCTGAACTCCCTGGACGGCGAGGGGGCCTTTGCCACCGCCACCAAGGTCGGGATCAGGCTCAAGGACCCTCCGCAGGGTTTCTTTGGGCCCAAGCTTCCTCCCACCATGGGGAACGTCACCGTGCTGCCCATGATCGGAAAACTGCCCATTTGCAAGCGCCCGTGCTTCAAGAAGGACGGCGACATGGACATCTGCACGATATTTTCCGATCCTGAAAAACCCACGTTGGAATCTTTCCTTCCTTTCTCTCTAAGCGCACTCGAGGTCGAAGCACAACCGCCGTTCTCCGACGTGTCGCCCACGGTGACCGAATTGACGCCGGGTAACGACACTTGCGCAGCGTCGAAGCATGAGGAGCCTCCTAACGATAACGCCACGGTGCAAGACACCTGCACCAACATGGATCTGGAACCCGTGGAACCGCCGTCCCTCGCCGACAGTCAACCCCCACCGCAACTGCATCTCCAGCTTCCACCTCAGCCCCAGGTGTCGCCACGGCCCCTACCGCAGCCTCAGCACCAGCCTCAGCACCAGCCCCAACCGCCCCAACAGCACCAACACGAGCCCCAGCCACAGCCCTACTCCCAGTACCACCCCTGGCCACAGTCGAGCCCCATCATATTTGAGGAACCCAAGAGCCCGACGGAGTCCCTGGCCTCGTCGGAGTCGTGCGAGAGCGAGCGCTCCCACGACCGCCGCCGGGCCATTTCGCCGCCGCTCTCGGCCCAGCCCATCTCCTTCGCGCCGGAGGAGATGGAGAAGTACTGGCAGCTGCAGCAGCAGGCCCAGCAGCACATTCAGCAACAGCTGATGGCCAGCAAGGCCAAGAGCATGCCGCCCGTGCCCGTCATGTCGCCGCAGGTGCCGTCGCCCACGCCCATCATCCAGCACGTGGCGGTGCAGCCCCAGCAGCAGCAGCAGCACCCGGCCGTGTCCATCTCGACGGTGCACCACACCCTCCTGCAGCACCACGCGGCGGCCGTGGCGGCCGGCCTGCACCCGCTCGCCGCGCACCACGCGCACCACGCCCACCACGCCCACCACGCCCACCACCACCCGGGCCAGATGCAGATGACGCAGGTGCACGCGCTGCCGCAGCACCACCTGGCGCACATCTCCCTGTCGCCGTTCCCCGCCCACCACACCTTCCAGACGGGCACGGGCGGCCTGGTGCACGTGATCCCCGCGTCGGCGCTGCACCCGACGCTGGCGCTGCACCCCATGAGCATGCACCACCACCACGCCACGGCGTTCGTGCCGGCCATGCTGGCGCCCCACCACCACGCCTTCCAGCTGCACCCGCTCATCCACCCGGCCGCGTTTGCAGCGCAAGACGTCCACCACCACCATCAGCCGCCCTCGTCCTGAGGGCGACGGCCGGCGCTGGCCGCAAAGCAAGCCGGCGCTCGTAATGCCGCAACGTCGGCGCGGCTGGCGAACTTTGAGAGCGCGCGGGCGAAGATGGCAATGCGTGAGAGGCAGGCGTCCTGCGGGCCCGACCGCGACGGACACGTGGGCTCTGTGCGTGCGTCCCGTTCGCATCGGCGCGATGGTCTCCGTGGCGCGCGTGACGTCACGCGCCGTAGTCGCTACCCCCCCCTGCCCTTGTCCCCTTCTCCTTAAGTTATGCTTTTGCCCCCCTTGATTTCTGTTGTGCCGTTTTCCGTAGCCCGGTAGAAAAGTTAATGAACACAGAGTTAGAAAAAAAACAATGTAAATGTCGAAGGTGAGTTTGAGAATCGAGGAATGGTGTGGGGCTGCCCGGCACCGTGCCTATCGGGGAGACGAGGGTGGGGGGGGACGATGCTTGTCTCCGTCTCCGCGAATGCTCCGTAACCTGCTTCCCGCCTCGTGTTCGTTCCTCACGTCATCGCGTCCCACGTTTCGTTCGTTTGATGACGGTGCGTTCCCTCCCGTGTGTTGACCGCCACGAGGATTGGCCGTCAATGTCCCACCACTCGCACCCCCCTCGCCGTCTTTGTCAATGAACAGCTTCATCGTTGTTTTTAACTCATCGTTACTGTGAAGTGTAGGACGGTTGTGTTGGTTACTTTTTTGTTTGTTGGTGGGGTTTCTTTGCGTCGTTTTTTTTCTCGTATTACGTCGGCGCCTGTGTATGTGTGTGTGTGTGACGCGTGGTCGTGGCTTTTAAACACCCGCAAGAGAGAGGAACCCGTCGCGTCATCCCGGCAATAATTTTGTAATTCTCCCATCTCATCGTGCTGCGTTATATATTATCAGTGAAACGATGTATCATTGTACGGTAATACAGTATGCAAACAATGGAGCTGCTGCTGGCTTTTTGTATAATGTAGAAACTGCACAGTTGTAAAGTCTTTAAAACGTGTGTGATGTTGGTGATGCGTACTGTCCATTTTTTCTATAATAGCCGACTTATGCCCTGCCGTGTCAAACACTCGTTTATCGTGGCACGCGGTGGGGGGCGGGGGGGACTTAAGTATAAATATTATTTTAAAGGTTTGTAAAATTATTGTAACTACTGTAAACCGCGGGGAGGTACAGGAGCCTTCGAGACAAATTACCCTTCTATTCGGCCGTTCCGCGTTGGAGCCTCAAATGGATCCCATCTTACAAACCGCAATCTCGTTCGCATTTACGAGAGGGGGGGCCCCCGCGGCTAAGGGATCCGCCGCATGTTTTGATGCCATTGAGCCCGACTCGCACTGCAGATATGTTGAAGAGAAAGTTTACGTGCAAGACCATGATGGTTAGGAAAAAAAAATAGATTTTGTTTCAACCGGCGATCTTTATTGTTCGGGGCGACACCCACGTTTCACGATCCTGCCGAGCCGCTACGACGAACAGACACCCGTAACGCACACATCCAATCCGATGTTGACTTGCGGGCAGCGATAGGCACTGCTTTGCGCTTTATGTTCTGAAGAAGAAACAAAAAGCAAAGTTTGGAGATCCCTCGGCTTGAAATGTTTTCTTTCGACACTGGGCAACAACTGGGACTGCTTTGAACCCCCCTCCCTACACAGTTGGATAACGCTAAAAGGAAGTCCAGCCTGTTGGCACCGTAATGAAATTTCGCTCTGCCCTGCAATCACAGTCGATCGCGTGGCCACTTACAGCTGACAGTAGCTAACCCTATTGCTCTAAAAGGGTTGTCTCGTACGGTTAATGTAGTAATGCCGGGGTCACGAGGTGTTGCTAAGCGCGCACGTCTCGGCGCTCACCGGTGCAATAATAGCGCAGTGTGGCAGCGGTGGCAAATGACTCGCGGGAATCAAGTGGAAGGAGGAGGAGCAGCGCAAGTAACTCGATGATGGGGGGCTACGTGTGGAAACTCGGCGTTATGGGTGTTCGTCCGAAGGCTTTTGTATCTCCCGGCAGCCTGAAAAATGTCATGGAATACCTGCCATGGAATTATCATTCTGAGTTCTGTGTTCATTGTAAAGAAAATGGTTTTTCTTTTGTTAATAAAAACAAATGCTTTAACAAACGCATGTGCAGCTATATAAGGTGTTGAGTGGATGTGTGGGGGGCCCTAATGGAGCCTTGACAAATACCGGGTTTCCTATTTATATTTTCGAATCGGTGCCGTTTATTCAAATGAGAGGGATGTTCGTTGTCTTTTTTTTGCGTGCAGAAAACTGCTCGGACCCATAAACATTGTGTTGGTCTCCTTCCAAGGCACGCATCCGCCCCGCGAACAGGCTAAACACGTGTGTGTGCGTCGATTATACGGCAGGCACACACACACCCATATGTTGAACACAGACATTGGGACGCATGCTATCCAATCACAGCTACAATCAGGACGCCACTAAAATCGGCACAAATCACATGGTGGCGCATGACGCCAGCAGTCGACCGTTAATTATCAACAAGTTGAACTCAGATTATTGTGAACAACATTTGTTAGTTTAGGCCAAGTTTCGTTCCGTCAATCTTCACGGCACGCCGGTAAATGTCCCTGAGGTACCGCGAATCGTGGCGACTGCCCCGGGCCCCACGCTTCGGGGGTGCGGGTTGCCCCGGGCCCCGCACCCCGCTCTGGACGGCCCCTGGGCGCAGCTCCAGAACCAGTTTGGCGATGGCCGGAACGAAACTCCGTGCTCATTGTGCAGTCGAGAGGCTTCGCATTTGTAAAGTGCATCAGCTGTTCTGAAGCCATATGGTGTAATCCTGCAACCCAAAGACGTACGCCGTAGATGGGTATGCAGATGAGACGCGGGGGGAGGTTTCTTTTGTCTCCTAATCATGCAGCGCAAATCCCTCTTGGCTCCTTTTTTTGTTCGTCGAGTAAATGCAAATGACTTTGGTGAGTCTGGAGAAATATTTAGCGGGGAATGTTTCATTCACATCAAACTCCATTAGGCAGCATTAACAAGCCATAATTTCACCATTGTTATCGTAATTTGAGCATTTGTTCTCATTAATGTATTATGAACGTAATTGATAGCGGCGGTGACTTGGTTGTTGTGTCGGATGGCTGGGCGTGCGTGCCAGAATTGTAAAGGTTTTTCTTTTACTCGGGGTCCTGATCGCGCCCGCAGGTGCCGTTCGGCTTGTTTGAATCGTGAGGTTGGCACGTGGGGAGAGAGCCGGGGTTGGCCCACGAAAAATGTAATGTTTTAATTTTCTCGAAAATGATTGAGCAATGCACCAAGAGAGAAGCATTTCGGAACTGTCGACAGCATTCTTGTGAATTAAAGCTGAAGGCTCGTGCGTTTGGAGCAGATGCAAGGAGCGACGCATGCTTGCCATTTCATTGAGACGCACGGAGAGGAACGCGTGACTGAGAGAGATCAGGAGGTTTCGGGACGTAATCTTTATTTAAGGAAAGTAAATGAGCTTGGGAAAGACGCGTCGCTGGAAGGGGGGGGGGGGTACGGCTGGGTTGGTCGAGGCTTGCGTGGTGTGGCGGTCAAAGGAGAGAACGCACCCAAGAAAACGTCTAGCGTGGAGATGGAACGATTAAATTTGCGCGTATGCGGATAAGTGGATTTCTGCATGGTAGAATAGTGAAAATACGGTGATGGTTTGGCAAGGCCTTCATCCAGCAGTTGATTGATCCTGGCTGATGAAGGCAATGAAGAAACCTGCAGTCTATGACATTTCTTAAACTTTTTTAATCTTAGTCTTAAACCTGAATTTTATTGCATTTCTTCCGAATGTGAATTGCAAACGCGTTCTTGGCGCATAAAATGCGGCCGAACTATAAAGGAAACGGCCACGACGAGCAAGGGCCTCGCGGGGCCTAGCGGGACCCTGGGGTGGGGCCCGCTAGGCCCTGGGGTGGGGCCCGCACCGCCGCACCCACCTCTGTGACCCCCCCCCCCCCCCAAGGTCACGCTCCTGGGTGGTCTGCCACTGTTATGGGTGCCCCGTGAGGAGCGATGGTGCAGCGGTTCGTGCGCTGCACTACGCTACGAACCCGGCAACCCGGGTTCGATGCCCGCTCACCGGCACCGCCAATGACGATTATCTGAACCGGTCCTGGGCCTTCCCTAGGTCGACTCAGCCTCAAATTAGTACTTGGTGCGGTGTGTAAACATCGCCACTTTGGAGACAAAGGCGGCCGGGCGTGGTGCTGTCCACCCACCCCCTCGTGTGCCGTGCCGGCCTTCATAGCTGCTCGCTAACAGCACTTGCCCCAACAGTCTGTGAAGGCTACACGGGGGATCTTTGTCTTTTTCGGGTGCCCCCCCTCACCACTCTCCGTGCGAGAGGAGCTGCAGCCAGGCCTGGTGACAGCCACTCGTGCTGAACTGCGTCACTCAGGCACAGCGATGACCTCAAATGGGCTGTGTGCAGAACGATCCCTCTCTCTCTCTCCCTCTCTCTCAGCTCTCCCCCACCCCCCTCCCATTACTCACCCGCCTTCATCTGCTCGTGCCGCGATGCGCTTTACTCGCAGAGCGCCCGGGAAGTTGTTGATCGACGACGGGCAGCGGGAGGCAGGCGGCAGCCGCGGCCTCGCCTCCCACAGCACCCCCCTCCTCCTCATCGGCAACCCACAGTCCCCCCTACACCACCTGGGTTTCTGAGCCACTTACAGCTGGAGTGTTCATAACTCATACATTATTCAAATTCAATTTAGTCATTTTAGCCCCTTAATGATGTCTCATTAGAAACGCGGCATAAATGACTCGGGGATTAAATGCAAAAATAATTGCTTCTTGATGAAGAAGGAAAGATTGAGGGACTGTGCCCGGTGTTGTTCTTACGGAGCGGGGGGGGGGTTCGAGAGGGTCGAGTGGCCACGAGTTGACCGCGCGCGGCGGGCGGTGCGGGCACCACGCGGCATCCCATCAGCAACGAACGAACGGCGAAGAATAAGAAGAGCGCCATCGATCGGGTGGCACGAACTTTTGAAGGAGGCGTTCAGTGCCCGCTCGCCCGAGACGAGCGGCAGACCCAGACACAATGGATATTTGTGTCGCCCCCCCCCCCCTTTTTTTTAATGGGATGCCCCAAATGAGTGATGGGCCGGCGCAGCGGACAGTCAGGCGCCGGGTTGGCGTGCGCCTCGCTCTCCGTGTCTCTCTGTGTGTCTCAGTGTCTCTCTGTGTGTCTCAGTGTCTCTCTGTGTGTCTCAGTGTCTCTCTTCGTGTCTCTCTCTCTTCGTGTCTCTGTGTATCTCGCTCTCCGTGTCTCTCTCCTTGTCTCTCTCCGTGTCTCTCTGTGTCTCAGTGTCTCTCTGTGTGTCTCAGTGTCTCTCTGTGTCTCAGTGTCTCTCTGTGTGTCTCAGTGTCTTTCTGTGTGTCTCAGTGTCTCTCTCCGTGTCTCTCTCTTCGTGTCTCTGTGTATCTCGCTCTCTGTGTCTCTCTCTGCGTGTCTCTCTCTGCGTGTCTCTCTCCGTGTCTTTCTTTGTGTCTGTCTCCGTATCTCTCGCTCTCCGTGTCTCTCTTCGTGTGTCTCTCCGTGTCTCTCTCCGTGTCTCTCGTTCTCCGTGTCTCTCCCCGTGTCTCTCTCTCCGTGTCTCTCCCCGTGTCTCTCTCTCCGTGTCTCTCTCCGTCTCTCTCTCCGTGTCTCTCCGTGTGTCTCTCTCTCTCCGTGTCTCTCGCTCTCCGTGTCTCTCTCCGTGTCTCTCTCCGTCTCTCTCTCTCTCTCCGTGTATCTCCATGTCTCTCTCTCTCCGTGTCTCTCGCTCTCCGTGTCTCTCGCTCTCCGTGTCTCTCCCCGTGTCTCTCTCTCCGTGTCTCTCTCCGTCTCTCTCTCTCCGTGTCTCTCCCCGTGTCTCTCTCTCCGTGTCTCTCTCCGTATCTCCGTGTCTCTCCGTATCTCTCTCTCTCCGTGTCTCTCACTCTCCGTGTCTCTCTCCGTGTCTCTCTCCGTGTCTCTCTCCGTCTCTCTCTCCGTGTATCTCCATGTCTCTCTCTCTCCGTGTCTCTCGCTCTCCGTGTCTCTCGCTCTCCGTGTCTCTCCCCGTGTCTCTCTCTCCGTGTCTCTCTCCGTCTCTCTCTCTCTCTCCCTCTCCGTGTCTCTCTCCGTGTCTCTCGCTCTCCGTGTCTCTCTCCGGACACGCCGATGCCGCCGCTGACGACGGCGGCGTTTCGAGCGGGTGGCTGCCTCTTGGCGCCCGGCGGTGTCAAATTGAGGGCTGAACGATAAATCGATTTCAAATCGAAATCGCAATTTGAAACAATGCGATTAGCAAATCCCAAAGGCTGCGATTTTTTGCGATTTTAAAAGTCCTATTTCTTGCTTATTGGAATTGTGTTTTTATTTATTATAACTTTATTTAACTTAACAATTGTTCTATGTTTGATTGCTCTATTTCAATTTTAATTTTTTTATAAATACATTTTGGAAGCAATTCATATATTTTAAGTTCTCATCTTTGTATTAGAATATATAGAGCAGTTAATATTTTGATGGTATCATGTGGTAATGCTCCACATGTTTTAAATCTCTTACACAGTGGATATTGAACTTGACTTATAAAAATTGAATCGCAAAATCAAATCGCAATATCTTAGATATTTTCCCCAAATCGTTCAGCCCTCGTCGCATTGCCGTCACAGGCGCCCACTGCCGAGCAGTGCGCGTTCACTCGCGCCGGCCCAGTGGGAGGCAGAGAGCTTGTCCAGTAGGAGGCAGAGGGCTTCGCTCTGCTCGCCGTGCCGTGCCCCCCGTACTCCACCGGGGGGGGACACACACGGTCGCCCCCCCCCCCCCCCCTTCGCGCAGTCTTCCAGCAGGTCCGCCTTGAATTGGGGTTTTATTTAACGATATACAGTCCTGTGTGTGTGCATATCTCTCTCTCCAGCGTCGTCTGACACAGCTGAATAAGTCAGCCGCCGTCCAGATTTGACAGCGCCTTGCAGAGAGCAAACAAATCGGCGGTTCCCTGCCCAAATGAGCGTGGAGGCGGTGCTCATCTGCCGCTGTTTACCGCCCCGAGCCAGCGGCTGAAACTTCGCCGCGTGCCTTGGAGCGAGGCTGAGTATCAATTGGACCACCGCCGTTGTTGACTTTCCCCGCGGTCGGCGCTCGTGCCTGGACCCCAGCGAGATGACGCTGCGAGTCATCCCGCAACGAGGATTTGAACTCGCGAACCTTCCGATCCGCAAGATGCTCGCCCCCCCTCCCCCCCCCACCGGGAAGCGGTATAATTCCGAGGACGAACAGAAGTGATTACGATGCGCGGTGTTTGTTTTTGGCGATTTCTTCTCGGCTTCATCAAACTGGGGTGTGCGCGATAATATTCAGGAGGAGGAACGAATTCGCAGGAAAAAGGGACATTTCCTTCCTGTCCATCACGGCCGCCCACAGCGCGCGCGTGAGAAGCGGCGTGCGTGTGGGGGGGGGGGTCACGTGCTGCACATCGAACTCGGCGACCCGAGTTCGATTCCCGCTCACGACCAACACCAGTGACGATTGTCAGTGCAGTGAGTTCCACTGAGTCGCAGACGAAGACTTGGAGGCAACACATTTATTTAACTCCAACACACGGGGTAACTGCCCCTTAACAGAATAACAACCTGTGGTGGTGACCACCAGGCTAACTACACCAGTTACAACGTGGCCTTTAGTAACCTCATCCTACGGCCGGCACTCCCCCACCCTGTCCTGTAGGGGCTGGCACTGCACGCCGAGCGTGGTGCCATCCAGCGCTGTCGTGCCGGCACTGCGCCCACACCCTCGTGGTGTCCGCGATGTCGCTACTAAGACCGGCACTGCACACTGAACATCCCACGATGTCACTACATCTGTACCGGTCTTGGGCCTCCCCTAGGTTGACTCAGCCTCAAATGAGTACCTACTGCGGTGTGTAGTAAACATCGCCACTCGGGAGACAAAGGCGGCCGGGCGTGGTGCTGGCCACCCACTCGTGTGCCGTGCCGGCCTTCATAGGTGCTCCTCGCTAAGAGCACTTGCCCCAACAGTCTGTTAAAGCTCCACGGGGGATCTTTGGATCAGCAGTGGGAGCTGCTGATGCAAATTTGCTCCGTTTCGGCCGCGAGCATATACACAGAAATGAAGACGAATATTTAAACAAATCTTCACACCAACTAAACCATCGCATTTACCTCGCTCAGTGGCAACGTGTACATCTACATTATTTATATATGGATGCATCAGACCTGCTGAATTCATGCCGACGGAATACTGGGTCTGCTTTGATGTTTGACCGAATGTTATCCGTGAATAAAATGTTTTACACGGAATTCGAGGGATGCTGCTGCCACTGTGTCGTAACGGTCATCAGTGCACGTGACTGGCAATCCGAAGATCGCCGGTTCGATTCTATTTCCCGGCGCGGCAGGTGAATCAATAGGGGGGGGGGGGGCTCCATTGCTTAGTCGATCGGCAGGCAGTTCGCGAGTGGTGGGGTAAAGTGTGGGTATTATTACCTCGTCCTAGACGTCTGGCCAGCCAGCGTGGAAGAGTAGGCCGCAGGTCCTCTCGAGGTTCACTCTCTAGCGAAGACCCCTCCCTGTGTACGTAGAACTTCTTACGCACCGTACGTAGCCAACCGTGCTCATCGGAGATGCGGAGGGAAGGACAACAACACTAAACACGCACGCAAAACACTGTTCCGCTAGCAGTGGAGTGAGCAAGCAATTGCAGAGCTGCACCTTTATAACTACGCACCCTGACGGTATAAGATTAATTGACAACTGCCAGGGCCAGGCGGACCCGTGGAGGTTGCCGAGTGGCGATCTGAAGGCCCCTGCGGGGTCTTTGCGCTCTTGCATGAACAACACGTGAACAACACGTGAACAACGCGTGAACAACACGTGAACAACATGTGAACAACGCGTGAACAACGCATGAACAACATGTGAACAACGCGTGAGCAACACGTGAACAACACGTGAACAACGCGTGAACAACACGTGAACAACGCATGAACAACACGTGAACAACGCGTGAACAACATGTGAACAACGCATGAACAACACATGAACAACATGTGAACAACGCATGAACAACACATGAACAACGCATGAACATGTGAACAACGCATGAACAACACGTGAACAACACGTGAACAACGCGTGAACAACACGTGAACAACGCGTGCACAACACGTGAACAACGCATGAACAACGCATGAACAACACATGAACAACGCGTGCACAACGCGTGCTCACGAAGACGCCTTCCTCCGTAGGTGCCCGGCCTTCAACTCGGCGTCAGGAGTGATCGGACACAACGTGAAATGTAAACGCCACCCCATGTAATGTTTTATGGATTATTTGGTGATACTTTTTGCACAAATAACAACAACAACAACAAACACTGCCAACACATTTCGTCAATCACCCGTGGTGTGAGCTTCCACGGCAGCAAAGGCGGCACAAACAACGCAAGCCGTGTCGGCCAAAACATCCCAATGATGAAGAGCTGCCAGCAAATCACTCAACGGAGTCGCACAGCGGCAAGTAGTGGCATGGGTTCAATTCCCGATTCGGGCGCCGTTCGACGTGGAGTTTGTACGTTCTCTCTCACTTTTCCTGTTCTGCTTGGGTTTCCTCAGTAAAAAAAAACATCCGATGTAACTGGTATTGCCACAAACATCCCAACGCTCACAAATGGAATTGCGAATACTCGGCAGGACCCTCCTCAAAAAGAGTCTCGAGACCGGGGGAGGCTCTCCTGGGTGAACGAGCAGAATCACCCGCTTGTGGATTGACAAGGAACTGAACATCGTTGTTGTATCATGGGGCCTCCTTTGCCAGTACCAAAATATGAGAAGAGATTTTCCCCTTTTTTTCTAGCAACAAACCTGTTGAGATGTTAAACACCAAACTGAAACCTTTTTACAAGGAATCATGTCCTCATTAACCACAATACTTGTGGTCAGAATGCAAACAAAAACATATTCTGATAATAGACAATGCATATATGATCAGAGTATGTTTTTTGTTTGCATTCTAACCACAAGCATCGTGGTTAACGCAGACATGTGTTAGATCGCGTAAATATATAAATGTGTCGTTAAAACCCGCCACCACCCGACACAGCCAACTCGTAAGGGTTGTCACGTAAACAGAACGTGGCCAATTCGTCACTAGCGCAGCACACCGGTTGTGTGTTGGAGAGCCAAGCCACAACATTTACAATCTGAGCACGATGTTTCGCCAGTAGCTTCGTCAGACGACAGCCAGATTTGTGGAGAAGTCCACCTGTCTGTCGCCTGATGAAGCTGGTTGTGATTAGATCACGTGTCTCATTGGCGCTATCGTTCTCGTGGCCCGAGGCCATGTGCGTCACAGACACAGGCTGGAGTCGTTTCATAGTGGGGTGATGTTGCTGCTGTGTGTGCGTGTGATCCCAGTCGAGTCATTTGCGGTGTAATCATTAACATTTGGACCGTGACGACGGTCCAAATGTTCTTTAACGTCTACTCTCAAGCAGACGGCGCTTCGTAGTAGAATTTTTTACGGCTTTAATACAACCGCAGTGATAACCAGGCCGTCCCACGGGGTTCGAACCGCGAATCACCGGGACAACGACGTCGCCGTCTGGGTGATGCCCCCACAGGAGGCATGCAGCCTTCGTCAGCTGTGGCCCACGTGGTCCCAAACGAAGGCTCGCCGCGTCCGCGGACAGCTGCTCACCGCGACTGATCTCCCGTGAAGCAGCTCCTGTTACTGCTGCTGCTGCTGCTGTTTTGTTGATTTATTTTTGCTGAGAATCCGCACCGGGCCCGCGGACAGACGGCCGACACGTACCCCCTGGGCCCTCCAAGCACAGCGTTGCCGTGACAGACCTGGGCAGTGTTCTTCATCTGCGAAGGATCCCACTTCTGGACGGAGACGATGACAGCGGCACCCGCCCCTCTTGAGGTGCGTGGTGACGAGAAAGGCGAATGGCTCCGTGTCTCGGTGCGTGTTTATTTTCTCTCTCCGTGTCTATCTTTCTCCACGTCCGATAGCGAATGGGGGTTTACACGCCCGCGCTGCGACGTGGCCAGGTAGATGGAGGTACAGCGACGGATTCTGGAATCTATCTGTGCGAGGTCGAACTCATTCACGGCCATGAATGAGATGCAGCGCCAACCTCCCTAAACATCATCTTGAGACTCGGTGAGGCCCTTTTTTATTTTTGCAACGCCACTATTATTATCTTTATCTCGGGCGCAGGGGAATTCCACGGCCGTGTTTGTCTCTAATTGCATGCGGTCGACCTCCCGTGCAGGGAGTCGAACCGAGGTAAGGAGGTCGCGTCTCGAGCCGGGCTGGGAAGGCATTCGCATTTGGCCTTTAAAGGCCCCCCAGGTTTGACTCCCAAGACGCGGGGGTCTTGTCAGTGTGGGTTTGGGGCGGCGAATTCTCCCAGAGGATCAGGATAACAAGCCCACGGGGGACGGAGGGAGGGGGGAGGATCACCGTGCTTTAAACCCCGAGCCAGGAGGCTGTGCAATGAGGAGGTTTCACTGTCAGACGGGAGGGGCCCCCACGGCCGCAGGGAATGAGCTCCGTCAGGGCGGCTGCTGCGGGGCTCTTAACAAGAGGTCCGTCCGCGCGTTAAGAGATTTATATCCAATTTGTGCGGAGCCACGCGGGGGGGGGGGGGGGGCGCGCCCCCCCCCCCCCCCCCCCACACACTTCCTCAGTGACCCTGGCAGAAGAGGGGAAGGTCACGGGGACGTGCGGTCACGCCGCGCTCTGCAGGGAGTCGCTCCATCGGCTCCCTGCAGGTGACTGGAGGTTTGTTCCTTTCAGCAGCAGCAGCAGCAGCAGCAGCCATTCTCTATCCACTGCGGGGTGAAGACCTCCCCCACGTCGGTCGTGGGGGGTTGAATGACCATACTCGGTTGGTGAAGAGACGCCGGTTCGTACATCACGCGCCACCGATGTTAGCCGTGACCGGGAGTCGGACGCATAGCGCGGTGCGCTAACCGCCGCGCCACTGCTCCACCCGTGAGCTTAAACTCCGATATTAATCGATATTAATCGATTCACGTCTCGTGTCGCCCATCTCCTCCTCCGCCAGGTGAGAGTGACGATGCTGGCTTCAAGGGTTGGTGGATCACCGCACCAATGTTGTGAAACTCCCTTCCCGCGGGAGTCGAGGAGGGGCCGTACCCTGTCCCGCCAGCAGATGGCAGTACAGCAAGTGGACTAATCGCCCTCTGTCTCCATCTGTACTGGGATAGAGGGTTGCCCCCTCGCGCAATGCCTGGGTTCTCTCCGGCCACGGCTAACATTAGCGGTGAGTGATGTCAGTACCGGTTCTGGCCCTCCCCTATGTCGACTCAGCCGTAAACGAGTACCTGGTGCGGTGTGTAAAACCATCAGCGCTTCTAGGGAGACAAAGACAGCCGGGTGTGCTGCTGGCCACATTGGCCCCACATCGCGCGACAACGTCCCGGCCTTAATAGGCGCTCGCAAACAGCACTTGTCCCAACAGCACGGAACGTCTCCACGGTGGGGGATCTTTGCCTGTGCGCGTGTCACTCCAGGGGACGCACCGGTGGGCGTGGGCGTGACGTCATCGCCAGCGGTTTAGGAAAAAAGAGTGTTCAGGTGCGGATGTCTTTGCCGAGTCGGACGTTCGCAGAGCCTCGGGCGCTTGGTGAAGCGCCTGTGAGCCGAGCGGCTGCTTTACTTCGGATGCGCTTCTGCGGCCGTCTGGAACGCTCTTCCTTCCGATATTAGGAAGCCACTGGAGCTGTGCACTTTGACATCACCTCGATCGACAAATTCGCTTCTCTAGAACTGCGTTTTGTGTTTGTTGTCCTTACCCCGCACCTACGATTAGCGCGGTTGGCTACGTACTGTGCGAAAGGAGTTCAACATACACACACATACATACATGTATATACATACAGACATACATACGGTGCTGTACGAGGCACCGTCGGAGACGAGATGGAGCTGGGCCTCGTGCGCGGGGAGCCGGGGAGACACCTGCACCCGAGGGAGCACACTCCTGCACAGGTGAGCTGCGTGAAGGAGCCATGGCCGGCTTGGCTGAGTTCGCTGAAGGAGTCGAACGAGTGACGAACGAACTGAGACGGGGATTGACCGTCACTGAGCGAGCGTGGTGAGAGCGGTGCGGCTTGGCCCGCGTCAGAGCGGTTAACGCGACGAGAGGAGCACGCTCTTCGTCGGGCGGTTATTTACACACCACAAGAGGTTCGCAAGTCGCTTGCCCGCGACGTCGCTGGTGTGCTCAATAAAAGTAAACGCGTTTGCCTTGCTCCGGGGTGGCCACACGGCCAGAGCGTTCGGCTGCATCTCGGAATTCATTATTGATGTTTGCGTACTGCTGTGGCCACGTGCGTGTCGTGAAAACCCTCCACAACACGATCGCATCGACTAGGAAAAGCCACGTGTTTAGTTGACTGAAGTTGCGAGTTCACATCTCGGGGGTGGGGCTACACAGCCTATCGCCATCATCGTGCAGGGTCGATAAAGTCGGTACACCGTAATGTACCACGTTCGTGAGAAGCCAAGAGTTACATTACCACGGACATCCTGGCACACGTCGTGAAACTATGGAATTCCCACCGCTGGCTCAGCGCCGCCGAGACACTTTGCTCGCAAGCTGCCGCAGATCTCTTCGCTTGGGAGATTCCGCGAGTGTCTTATCTGCTGGGGACCGGTGCGCCTCCACGTGACGGGGGCATGGCGAGGAGAGCGCCAAAAGCGAACGTTCGTCAAGTTCGTTCATACTTTTATGTTGTCTCGACTATTCAGCTCCGTGCGCGCAGCTGTTGTTGTGTTAATTGGCCGGAGTTTGGGGGGGGGGGGAGGCTGGTGGGGGGCAGTTTGTGGCAGGAGGAATCCACAGGTGACGAATCCCCCCCCCGTGCTTAGCGAAGCTTGCTGGCGAGGTGCGAGAGGCGAGGACACGAATCGATGCGCGGCCACGTGGCCCGACCAGACCGCGTGCACAGATGCCACAATTTGTCAACACGGGGATCGATCTGCAGGGCAGGACAATTCTGATGAAGCCTCGAGGTGAGGGTCAAGGTTGGAATTAGGGCTGCGATTAGCACCGCGGTTGGGATTCATGTTCTCGCTTCTCGGTTCGTTCGCGAGACAGCACGGGGGGGGTAGCGCTCGAAGATCATCACCAGGGTTCGATTCCCGACTCGGGTTCCTCTCTGCGTGGTGTCTGTTCTCTCTCCCCCTGATCTGCGTGGGTTTCCATCGGGTTCTACGTTTTATTCCCGCAGCTAAAACAACAACAACAACAACAAAACGACAACGCAATGTCACTGGTATCGGTGAAACGTTCTGAATGCTGAAAAACGACGATGCAAAAATCTCTCAAACGGGATCACACGCAGCAGCAACATCGCCCCCTACTGCGGAAACTTGGCAGGACCCTCCTGATAACAAGAGTTGAGACTCGGTGAGGCTTTGCTGGACGGACAGACGCGCGGGCTCGTGTCGTTCACGCGTTCAGCCTTTGTTGGGAGCGCGTGAAGGTTCGCCCTCGTTCGAACACCACGCTGCGCCCCCACGCAACATCTCCTCCGACATTTCACCCCATTTCGCCAATCCCCCGCCCCCCACCACCAGCTCCGCCAATTACCTCTTAATGGCATGCGCGTGCATTTATGTGATTATCAATTACAGGCACGCGCATTCCCGCCCCGAGATTTACGCACAAACGCCGCTGATGGTGCAGGAATTGTAATGCGCGCTAATTGCGGAGCGTGACACCGCCGCGTTACGAATCGCAGGCAGCAGACACTTTACAGGTCAGCAGGTGCGCGCGCGCGTGTGTGAGTGCGCGCGCGCGCGTGTGAGTGCACGCGCGCGCGTGTGCTGCCACACACCTGAGATCATTACTCATGATTAAATAATTGGCGTACAGAGTGGGTAGGCAAGAAGTCCCGACATCGGTTAGAAATGTCGTAAAGTGGTATAGAGGCTTCCATAGACTCCCCGTCCACCCCGTGCAAGAGTATCAGGTCCATCCCGGCTTGGAGGGGAGTTGGGAGGTTTCATCCAACCGTGGATTGGTCATAGCTGATTATATGTTTATGTTTTGCCCTGTCCTGGAACACCCTGCCCAGATGAAATAAAGAATAAAGCACCGGGTGAGATGTGTATACACAGGGGCTGGATGGGTTGGTGCGTTACGAGGCCGGTGAGAGATGCTCCATCCAGCTATGGATGGATCATGGCTGGAGACGATAATGATAGTGGGACCGTGCGGTAGTAACTGAGGTTGTAAAACCAATTTTAAAACAATTGCCCCAGCCTTGAGCGGGTGAGTCGGGCAACTCCACCTGGAAAAAAATTCCCTCGATCAGTGTCGGCTCGCATCAACCTCCAGCCGCACTCACTTCACCTGCAGTGCTGCGTTAGCGAGCCACTGTGCTCGATTACACCGGACGATGCACGCGGCCACAGTTGTTGTCATATCGCGGGTCACAGTTTCACAGCGATGTCTGGCGATTACCGCCACGAACGCTGCGCTTTACGGGCTCACGGGCAACGCCAGGGCTCGATTCAGGGCCCGGCAGAGGCGTAGAGAAGAAATTTTGCGCCCGGGGACGAACTATTAAATCGGCACCCCCCTCCCCCCCGTTTAATCACGTTTTACTCTTACATCGAATAAGGAATAACAATTTAAATTGTAATGAAACATTGAAAGTCTGCGCGTGTCTGTTGTTTGGGACGTTCTTGCATGTAAGTTCTTAATAGGCGCGCGTGCCAAAATGTAATTACATGACATGTAGGCTGTGTGTGGCGGGATATATGGACTTTTAGGTTGAGGTGTAGATTTGTGCAGTAGTTTCAGGCTGCCGCGCCCGCCGCAATAAGTTCTAATGTGACGTTGTCAGCCTCATTGTGGCGCCCCTTTACCTTGGCGCCTGGGGACATATGTACCCCCCTGCCCCCCCCTAGCTACGCCTCTGGGGCCCGGTACACCACATCCAGTATACAGTTCACTACGGCTGCGACCACCGGGACACAGCCACGAGTGAGAAATGTAAACAACAAAAACAGCCCTTGGCAGCGTCTGCATTGAGAGTGGCGCTCTCAGCCGGCGGATCCAGTTTACCCAAAACTCAGCGCGCGTCGTTTGTGAGCGCCAGGCAGCACTTGGCGAAGGGTTCCTGCGCAGGCTGTTTGCAAACCGTCGTCTTCGTCGTCGTCTTGAAATCTTTTTTTAATTGACGGAACCGATCATCTCGCGCCGCGACGACAGCGAGCCAACGGAACGCGAAGTCGTCGATGGTTTCGTCGGCTGCGCGAGACGGTCGCTTGTGACGCAATCGCAGTGACGTCGCACGAGGTTTGGGAGGTTGGGAGGGTTGCCGGGTTGGTCCAGTGTGGCAGATAAGATCGGACAACGACAAAGATCCCCCCATAGACTCTTGGGGCAAGTGCTGTTGGCCAGCACCACGCTCGGCCACCTTCGTCTCCCCAGTGCTGATGTTTACACACCGTGCCGGGCACTCATTTAAGGTTGAGTCGACCTAACGGAAGCCCAAGAC